>CM061224.1:15100883-15700883 GCA_030844895.1 Ambrosia x helenae | reverse complement strand
GTTCCAACAAAAGATAAAAAGTACTTAGAAACACAAACACAAAGTTAATTGTTTTAACAAACCAAGATGCTAAGAAAGCTACGAATGGGAAGTTCAGACATCACCACCAGACTCCGAAGGCTTAGAGGCTTCATCCTCATTCACTACCTTGACCACCTTCGCCTTCTTTGCCTTCTTCCCTTTCTTTGGAACCTTCTCCACAAGTCCAGCTTCAGAAGCTTCAACACTAGCATCCTTGGAAAATGTCTCAGCCACATCCAACGTCTCTTCACTATCACCAGAATGTGCCCTCTTCCTTGAAACAGATTGAAGCACCTTTGCAGAAACAACTTCATTTAAACCAGCAGGCTTCAATTCTTTCAGCTCCTTCAAGGGTTTTCCATAGTAGGAAGAGACTTGTGCAACATAAGGATAGCTGGAGTGTTCCATCTTAAGGACAGTCTCCTTAAAAACATCCAAGGAGTCAGGCTGATAAAAGGGAGATTCTTCCAAAACTTGGCCAGACTCATGAGCTTTAAACCCTGCAACAAAACCAGCATGCTTACCATGGGTCAAAAGCTTGGTATATACCTCCCCAAGGGCAGAGTTGAATTCGGTGGAATGAAGAAGGTAGGTAACGACTTGCTGAAATCCTTCTTCAATCAGCCATTTGTTATCACTTTGGGCAGCAGCAAGGGAAGCCTCCAACCCCTTCTTTTCACTTTCAAAAGCCTTTTTCTCTGCTTCCAAAGCCAATTGATCTGCCTCCACCTTAAGAATAGCAGCTTCATGCCTTGCCATCTTAGCCTCATGCCCTTTCTTCAGTTCATCAATAAGGGAAATCAAAGTAACCTCCTTCTTAGCATACTCCTCAGCATCCTTCTTCATGTCAGCAATGGACTGTTTCATCTCCCTCTTCTTCTTGGCAAAGTCACTATACTTACCCATAACCTTCCTAAACCTACTAATCCCCTCTAGAAGCATAGCAGCAAGGTTACAGGTACCCACCATCATCTTTGCCAGCAGAGCATCATCATCCAAACCCTCAAGACAAGCCTTGGCACCAGGAGTAGCAAAGTGTGCAAGAACCTCCTCACAAATAGCCGAAGACTTAAAGTTGTCACTAGACTTCACGTTCCACCCAGGAACATACAGACCTTCCTCATCAAAGCTAGCTGACACATCTGTTTCTTTCACCACTCCAACCTTCACCTTTTTACCTTTACCTTTCTTAACAACAGCATCCACAAGAACATCATCCATGGTCTGATCTTGCTCATCTTCAGAATCCTCAATATCATCACTAACCATCACTGCTTCAGAAGGATCAGCAGGCTTAGCAGCCTTCAAAAGCCGCCTGCTTGACCTCCTTGTTGAAGCCTTGGAAGAACTGGCTTTAGCAAAACCCTTCACATTAGGGACAACAACATAGTTGGTCCCATCATACCTCCCTTTCTGATATTTGGTCAGTGCATCTTCCCCATCTGCTGCTTCAGCATCAGAAAATACAACGCCCGAAGCATCATCACCTTTGATAAAGTCAAGAGCCGACATAACTGCAAAAAACAGAATGCATAAGGAAGAAACAAAGAAAGCAAAAGAAATCAACAATAAACAAAATTCATACCCTGACCATCCTTCATCACAACAGGATCTCTACACGGCTTGTCCCAACGAGTGCTAACACCGGATAATACTAAGAAGGGTTCAGCAAATGGACGAAGCCTTGAAGGACAGGTTCTAAGAGTCGTTAGGAAGGTATCATGTAGTTCAGACTCTGAGGGTTCCCCTTCATTAAGAACGGCCTCAGGATGCCTCCACACAGACTTAAAAGGGAAAATAGAATCAGACACCCAAAAGAACCTATTCTTCCATTGACCAACCGTCGTAACATGGGAAGAAAGAAGGTTAGTCTCCACTGATGACCCCTTGAAGGTGAACCAGTCACCATTCTTGGCAAGGCGAAAAAATCGCCTGAACATCAATAGAGTGGGATCATACCTGTAAGTCCAAGATCTTCTCTACCGGGTATCAAACAAACAATCGAGTGCGGAAAACAAGATTGAATGGTGAAGAACAAGAAAGAGACTTTGAATAGAATGATGTTATTGATTGAGTGCACACGGTTTCAATAAACCGTCTGGTACACCTACTAGCCGAGAATAACAAAGCAAAAGAACAATAGACTAGCAACCTCAAAACAACTAGGTAACCCCCTATTTATATGAATATAGGGCGGTTATGTTACATGGGTTTCTTGGGCCGAAATCTAACTAACACAATAACAATAACAAGCCCAAGTCAAACGCAAACCTCTAATAACATGGCCCAACAATATCCCCCTAGGTTTGTGTTGACTTGTGATTACTTTAACGCTTCTTGCTGCTTTTGCTGCGCTTCTTTGATTCTTTCTTCTTTGCTTCCATTGCCCTCTTCCATTCTTCTGGTGATTTACCGACATAGGGTCCAAATAATTCTGTCTCCACCCTTCCTCTCTTATCAGATGCCAATCCCAGTCTTTCCACTTGCGCCACCGCACTAGTGAATGATTTAGCACAAACTTCATAAGTAGGGTCACATTGAATCTGATGTCTAGCCAAAACTTGAACATCTTCAGAATGCAAACTCATTAAATCTCTAGCATCAGAAATCCTGAACTCATCCGTATCACACACAATTACAGCAGATGAAGAGGTAGGATCATATACCCAAAATCTCATGTCCTTTAAGCAACCTCTATCCATTGGCTTGGACAAGGGAATAGTCTTCAATTTCTCAGTTGGTGGCCACTGCACAGTCTTAAAAGGCTTTCCATCAGCTCCTCGTACGCCTTTATATTCCACCAATATCGAGCTAGCAGTCTTCATATCTCTGAAATTTACTTTTGCCTGCTCCTGAATCCTCTTATGAAACATGAGACCTATTTTATTCCTTGGATTCCTTGTTTGATTGATGAAAGGAGATCTAGCAAGCTCAGCCAAGTCAATCTTCGTCCAGGAGTTGAAAGCTGAGGTAGAGGCATAATACTCAACCGCTCCATTCTTTCTATGAACCACAAATACTCCTTTATCATCATTATACCTCCAACACTCTATCCCAGTTCGATTACCATACGTATCATATCTATCACTGGTAATCGTCACATATCGCTCAGGATGCTCTTCCATTGGATCAATAGACGGTTCAGCTAAATTCTTGAGAACATATGCACTTCCAGGTCGACGATCTCTAACTCTGGGAACTTGATCTTCAAAATACTTCTTCATATGTTCTTCACGCTCTTTCTCTGATCTCTCACGTTCAGCTGGAGTCAACACCTTGTCAACAAAAGAAGATGTCTCAGAGAATTCCTTTCCAAACTTGTTCTCAAGTTTCTGAGTCAAGTTAAGCAATCTTGCTGAAACATCTCCCAATCCCGTCTCTAATTCAGCAATTTTCTTTTCCTTCTCAGTAACTGTCTCCATCAAACTCTCCACCTGAGCTGTCAACCAAACATTTTCAGTCTCCAGTTTCAGCACTTTAGACTGTAATCTGTGAACGTCCACTTCTGTAAACAAATCTTCATCACTTTCAACCTCTTCTTGACTTTTCTCTCTTTCATCAGTTGTCAGAAATTCCACATCCACCTTCTTTCCCTGTTCTTTGTCTGCAAGAAAAGCCAATTGAGCTTTCTGAAAAGCTTCTTCATCAAACAAAACCTTTCCAGTGCCAGATGCACCTGAGGATCCAGTTTCCTCACTAAGTCTCCCAGTGATAGGTGCATTGCTCATGAACTGAGAGAAAGCCTCGGTTGCAATCACTGGTGAGATAGAAGAACTAATGGTGCCAGCAGGAATATCAGGTGAAGGATCAGTATCGGTCATAGCAATGTCATCAGCAGCAGCAGAAACAGTCTCTTCAACAACAACATTCATCCGTGGATCTCTCTTACTTCGTTTTCTTGGTCGTAAATCAGAACCCAGATCTACATCACCTTCATCACCAACAACTGTCTCAGCTGCAACAATGGGTGGAGGAACCCTTTGTTCAGCTTCTCGAACAGTTTCTAAGATGCTAGATAATACCTCTACTTGAGGAATAATTGATGCAGAAGTGATAACATCAGCATCTTGAATCACGGTTCCTTCTTCACTCATCTCCTTTTCAGTATCAGTCACAGACTTTATTTCAGCATTCTCAAGAATAAAGTCATCTATCTCATCATCATTCAGATCATCAAACTCAAGGTTCTCAAACTGATCATCTTCATTTCCTGCAGTCAGTTGATCATCTCTCACTTCCTCTTCATCCTCACTCTCCACATCATCTTCACTTTCCACCTCAGTCAAGTCAACTTTCTCAGGAGGAGATCGTTGTTCAGCTGGTGGAGGATCAACAATCTGAACGTCATGATCCTCAGCAACTATAGCAGATGGAGGAACCGGTACTTCTTCAACTAGTTCACTGAATTTCCCAAACTTGACTAGTGGAAATTTACCTTCAAAAATTTGCCTTGAATCTTTACGAACCTGTCTAATCAAGCCAAAAATTTGATGAGCCATACACTTCTTGTCATAGGTTGCAACAGTCTTCTCAAGATTTGGATACTTGGATTCCAGAATCATTTGCACAAATCTAGGAAATTTGTAGAAATAATTCTTGTTCAGGGTTCTCACATTCACAATCATATCTTCAAAAACACATCTTGAGTAATTAAAATCCCAATCTTCTATCAAGGCAACCACTCAAGAAGCATGTTTTAATCCCATCTGATCTAGTCCACTCCTGTTGCCTCCCAGACTAGCCAGATACATATGAACCAAAAGCCTCCAGTAACTTGGAAATAGTTTCTTCGAATATGGTGGTATTAGCAGTTCACCCTCATATCCCATCTTCCTCAATACTGGACTGAGTTTCTCCTTTGTGAAGCTGGTTGGATCATTTGGAGAGTCACCAAACAGCAACACATCTCTTATATCTTGTTCGGAAATAGTCACATCAGTTCCTCTAACTTTAGAACGAATCAGCTTGTCTTCCTTCTTGGCATCTGCATTATCCCAAAAATCTTTAATCCAGTCAGAACAAATTACTGGATTTTCTCGCATTGCATGTGCAGTCCTACACGTGTTAAGACCCACAATCAGTGACTTGAACTCCTGCTTGTGCTCTTCAGGGGGATCAGCGAGATAGCACACCACATTGTGATTGTTTTCAAACGTAGGCACGTGAGGAGTCGTTTTTCCTGAAAAAGAAACAAATTAAGTTAGAGAACAATTAGACAAAAATAATTTAGAAATATCATATGGATCAACAAGCCCAAATAAAAGTAGGAACAGGAACTCAGATGGGCTTCAGAAGATTGACGGGCCCAAAAAAAATTGAGTTCGAACTCCACGAGAGAGTTCAAGGGCACTTTGGTAAATTTTCATGAGATCTCAGGGTTAATTAAGTGAAAACACATCTGAGTTCAATGATCAAAATTAAGTTCGAGGGCATTTTGGTCTTTTCCCATCT
Organism: Ambrosia x helenae; assembly: GCA_030844895.1. Classification (NCBI taxonomy): domain Eukaryota; kingdom Viridiplantae; phylum Streptophyta; class Magnoliopsida; order Asterales; family Asteraceae; genus Ambrosia; species Ambrosia x helenae. Next base: position 15,695,411 of record CM061224.1, on the reverse strand, counting down.
GAGTTCAAGTAGACAGTCTGAGTACGAGGGCAGTTTGGTCAATTGTTGCATGAGTTCAAGTTAAAACAGAGAGTTCGAGGGCATGTTGGTCTTTTCCATTTGAGTTCGAGGGCATAGTAGTCATTTGCCATCTGAGTTCAAGTGAACTCAATGAGTTCAAGGGCAAAAAGGTCATTTGTCGTCTGAGTTCAAGTGACATCAACGAGTTCGAGGGCAAAATAGTCCTTTTCCATCTGAGTTCAAGTGAAAACGATGAGTTCGAGGGCAAAATGGTCATTTGCCATCTGAGTTCAATTGAAAACAATGAGTTCGAGGGCAAAATGGTCATTTGCCATCTGAGTTCAAGTAAGAACAATGAGTTCGAGGGCAAAATGGTAATTTGTCGTCTGAGTTCAAGTGAAGACAATGAGTTCAAGGGCATTTTGGTAATTCTTTGAAAGTGTTCATAACACTGGTTGGAGTTCAAGGGCAGAAGGGTCATTTGTTAAGAGAGTTCAAGGACATTTCTGTAATCTTCTCCTTTTCACAGGCGTGTGACAGTCACGCGCCACCTCGAACTCGAAGTTCTAGGCGCGTGTGGTACACGCGCCGCCGACTGAACTCTTCAGACTCCTCTCAAGTCATCAATGAACTCAAAAACGTTTGATTCAACCGGCGATCATCCCTGCAAGTGACTCACCACCAACATTATTAAAGATAAACACACAAAGCAAAGATTGTTTACCTGATTTCTTCGATTTCGTTGAAGAAGACATGTTTTAAAGATGAAGAACACGGTGATGGTTGTGTGTGATGATTAGAGAGAAAAGTAAAAGTAAATTCTGAATAGTGATGATGAAACTTAACCGTCGCCCCCCACTTTTGTTCACTCGAGATTTGGGTGGCCCACCAAACGTGTGGTGGGCCCCTCTCACATCCCAATGCCCATATCAAAGCAATTTTGGATAAATTTTGTAACCGGGTCCAAATCAAATCGTAAACTGGCTTAACTTAAACAAAAAAAAATATTGAAATAAAATATTTAAAAAAAAATAATCTATTCAAACGAGATCAAATCACTGTGTTTCAGGCCGAGCTACACTTATCAACTCTAATCTACTCCAGTTGGTCATAGCAATTGCCAGTATATTTGTCCACTTAAACTTATTACCTTAGGCCTTCTCGTATAGTGATCTGTGATATTATTTATCATGTTTTGGTATGTTTGTACGAACACTCAAGCAAGTCACAACCAAATCCTAGAATATTTAGTGGTACACTCTATCATGCCAGCAGTTTCCCTACAGCATATTTTTCACAGTATCTGTTCTAGAATTCTGAAACCTTGACTGGGACTAGATTGAGAAAAGAAAAGAATAGATCAGTAAGAGATTTTGGATTAAAGTACAAGTCAGATGATTTCTCAAATAACAAGGCCTTTGGGTTTTGGACTCTTGAGGGTCTCTTTTATGACATCCTGACTGTGTCCAGGTCAGCATATATCTGGATGCAGCAGAGGAGCAGTCAGGACATCTTTGGACACTGAGGTCTCTTTTTAGGTGAGGGATGATCTAAAGCACGACAACGAAAAACTAGGTCAGCATATATCTGGATGCAGCAGAAGCTTTCGTTGCCTAGCATCTCCAGGTCCTTGCTTACGCAAAACAGAGGAGATACACGAGTTTTTTCAGAAAAGGTTTCAGACCTAGACCACAGTGTTATGCTTCAGGACATCACACAAGCATTCAAATAGAAGTTGTACCTGATTCTAAGTGATGTTCTTTACTGAGGTCGTGTCTTTATCTTTAAGTGCTTCACAAGATCATTAACATTTGAGCCTTCAGGACTAAGCCTACCAACAAATCACATTAGAGCCAGACTGTTTCGATACACGTCTTATGTGTATCAGCCTTAATCCAACTTGTGAAAGTTAATTTCATCTCTCGTTTTGAGATCAAAATTGTTTTGATCTTTTCTTAGGATACATCCCCCTAAATTTGTGCTTAAAATTTAGAATTTTAAAGAACAAATTTTTTAAATCAAAGACCAAGAAAAGAACATGAATTTTTTTTTTTTTTTTTTTTTTTTTTTTTTTAAAGACCAGTTCAGTCCTCGAAATGGACCATTTTGAGCAGTTCAGACAAAGCTTCAAAACGTGCTCGATTAACAGGTTTTGTAAAAAGATCTGCGACATTGTCATCAGTATGAATGTGAGTGGGCACAATTAAACCTTGGTTAAACGAGTCACGGATGAAATGTTCTTTGATGGCAATGTGTTTTACTTTAGAAAATTGAACTGGATTTTTAACAATTTGAATAGCTGCATCATTATCACAATAAATGGGAGTAAGAGAGAAATTCAAACCGTAATCCACCAGTTGGTGTTGTATCCAGATAACCTGAGAACAGCATGCGGAGGCAGCCACATATTCAGCTTCTGCTGTTGAAACGGATACTGTTTGCTGCTTCTTACATTGCCATGCAATAAGCCGATCGCCTAAGAATTGACACCCCGCAGAGGTAGATTTCCTGTCAATGTCACAACCTCCAAAATCGCTGTCAGAAAAAGCATGTAAATCAAAAGGAGAATCCTTAGGATACCAAAGACCGAATCTAGGTTTCCCTTTAAGGTATCTAAAGATTCTCTTGACAGCATGTAAATGAGAAGTTTTAGGATTAGCCTGATAACGTGCGCATTGACACACTGCGAACATGATGTCTGGTCTGCTAGCTGTCAGATACATCAGCGAACCAATCATTGAACGATAAAGTGTTTCTTCTACGGCCTCCCCTTCCAGATCCTGAGTGAGACCTGGTCTTTCAGACATTGGTGTATCGGCTGGCTTGATATCATTGAAGCTGAACTTTGCAAGAATGTCATCCACGTATTTTCCTTGATGAATCAGGATACCCTTGGAGTTTTGACGAACTTGCAGACCTAAGAAAAAGGTCATTTCACCAAGAGCACTCATCTCAAATTGCTTTTTCATCACCTCCTCAAATTCTTTACACAGAGCATCATTAGTAGAGCCAAAGATGATATCATCCACATAAATTTGCACCAGTATACGATCTTCATTTACTGTCTTGACGAATAGAGTCTGATCAATGACACCACGAGTGTATCCATTCACAAGCAAGTGTTCAGTTAAGGTAGCATACCAAGCACGAGGTGCTTGATGTAAACCATATAACGCTTTGTCAAGTTTGTACACATGCTCTGGGTACTTTGGATTTGTGAAACCCGGTGGTTGACCAACATAAATTTCTTCCTTCACTGTTCCATACAGAAATGCGGTTTTGACGTCCATCTGATAGACAGTAAACCCTTTAAAGGAAGCGTAAGCGAGAAAAATTCTGATTGCTTCCAATCTCGCCACCGGCGCATAGACTTCATCATAGTCGAGTCCTTCAATTTGTCTGAACCCTTGTACGACTAACCTAGCTTTGTTTCTCACAATGACTCCGCTATCGTCTCTTTTGTTTCTGTAGACCCATCGTGTGCCAAGTGGTCGTTTTCCTGGAGGTAATTCAACTAACTTCCAAACTTTTAATTTCTCAAACTGGTTCAGTTCATCTTGCATTGCATCCACCCAACTTGTTTCTTTCATGGCCGTGGCAATAGACTTTGGTTCAATTTGAGAGATGAAACACGAATACAGACATCTGTTGATGTCACCAGTTTGGCTCCTTGTTAGAACACCTGCATCTACCGGACCAATGATGTTCTCCAGAGGGTGATCTCGTTGAATGCTAGTGGGAACAACAATGTCTGGAACTGAGGAGGTTCTCGGGAGAATGGTGATACTGCCTACTGCCGGCTCTTCCATAGAGTCATGATCATTTGCTACTGCATTAGTATGCTCCACCATGCAGTCAGTAGGAATAGGGTCATGAAATGAGGGAATCGAAGTTTCAACAGACACATTTTCATCATCAACCTGTGGCATAGAATCTTCTGAGTGAATGAATGGATCGACAGGAGCTGGAAGTGGCTGTGGTGATTGAGATGTGGATGCACCATCCCCCTCATCCGGTGCATCATCAGTCATGGAGGATGAGGGTCCAGCATTGAACGTAGAGGAATCTGCAGAACCTGTATTCACACGGCTAGAGAGATTATCAAAAATATGAAATGATCGAAAGAGAGACTCATAGTCAAACAACCAATCGGGGCCCACTCTAGCATCTGTTGCATTTTCTTCAAGCCAACGCACGTCAAACGACTCTACAATTTGCCTAGTTTGTTTGTTATAGACCCTATATGCAGTTTTGCCAGCATAACCGACAAAATAGCAGTCGTCAGCTTTCGCATCAAACTTTGGTATAGCATCCAAGTGCAGCAGTGTACATGGACAACCAAAAGCACGAAAATGCTTGACGGAGGGTTTAGTACCAAACAGCACTTCGTAGGGTGTCTTCATCCGAGCTTTGTTGACTTGAACGCGGTTCTGCACATAACAAGCTGTGTTGACCGCCTCTGCCCAAAAGAAAGTTGGAAGTTGTGAGTCACACAACATTGTGCGGGCAGCTTCAATTAAAGTGCGATTTCTTCTTTCTGCAACTCCATTTTGCTGCGGCGTCCTTGCTGAGCTGAATTGACGGGCAATTCCTTTTTGAGCACAGTAATAGTTCAACTCAGCATTCTTGAACTCAGTCCCGTTGTCACACCTAATACCTTTCACCTTCGAGTTGGTCTGATTCTCAATCAAAATTATAAAATGTTTGACTATTTCTGCAGTTTCACTCTTGTTAGCCAAAAAGAAAACCCAGGTAAAGCGTGAGTAGTCATCAGTTATTACCAAACAGTATGCTTTACGAGAGATACTAAGTACATTCACTGGGCCGAATAGGTCCATGTGAAGTAGCTGTAGTAATGAGTCAATAGAGTTTACTAACTTGGAATAATGTGGTTTTCGATGATGCTTTCCTCTCGCGCAAGCAACACATTTTTCAATTGTTATAAAATCACGCACAGGCAAATCCCTTACCAATCCCAGTTTAGCTACTCTGTTCAGATTTTTAGCATTTGCATGTCCAAGACGACGATGCCAAAGAATAGCAGTATTTTGAGAAACTTTAGAAAAAAGACATGTGACATTTTCGGAAGGGGGTTTGTTCATGTCAATGACATAAGCATCGCCTCGACGATCCGATTTCAGTAAAACCCATTCATCTGGAATGACTACTCCAGGTTTCAATATCAAACATCCTTTATCAGTGAAATGAGTTGAGTAGCCATTGTCACAGATTTGTGATACACTAAGCAAACTATGCTTTAATTCAGGAACATAATTTACCTTATTAAACTGAAGAGCACCATTTCTTACCGTTCCTCTTTGAGTTATCTGACCTTTCTCACCTCCTGCAAAGGAGACAAATCCGCCATTGAAAAATTCAACCTCAGTTAGTTGGGACAAGTCTCCTGTCATGTGCCTCGAACAGCCACTATCAATGTACCAGAGACGAATGATAGTCCTCCACAGCCGTTCCTGCACATGATGCAGGATCAGTTAGTCATAGGTACCCAGGCCATGGTCATCTTGGGTGCACCATTGGCATCTGTATATTGGACTTTGATCCATTGCATATCAACGTTTGAAACATTTGCACAATAATAAGATTTATCATTCACAGAACACGAGGAGCCTACAGACGGGGAAGAGATTGGAATAGAACATTTTGGCTTCCAGTACGATTTGAATTTTGAAGATAATCTTTTATTAGATTGTTTGATCAGTTTATGTCTATTCCAATCACCATCAGAAGGCTTCACCTTGGAGTTGTCATTACATATTGCCTTAGATTTTTCAACCCGCATAGGCTTGGTATGATTATGATTCCCGTTTGGAGCCTTCTGATGTTTCCAGCTTGCAAGATGTTGTTGAACAGTTGGACAATTTCTGGCAATATGTCCTGGGATTCCACATGTGTAACATGTTTGACGTTTGACATGTGGATCCCCCTGAGATTTTGCATACTTTCCAGACTCAGAAAGCTTAGAGACACTTTTATACCTGTGTGAATCAGTTTTGAAACAATGAGGCTTTTGTTTTGAAAGGTTCTGTTTATACTTTGGTAAAACCTGTTTTGGTGGGACATATTTCTCTGTCCTGCCCTGACTTTATTGTTTAACCAAAAGATTTTTAGTTTTATCACAAGCATGTGGCAAAATAACAGAATCTGAATGAAGAAACAACGAATCAGATGAAAAGTCACAAGGTTTTATGCTCAAAACAAACGAGCCCACACAAATATTGTTGTCATTATCAGAAATTGAGAAATCGTTTTTCTGATTTTTATTATTTAATGCAAGTAAATCAGTGTCAGCAACTTCCTCCCCATCATCTACCCAATCCTCAACAATCACATTTTCTGCACAAGAATTAACAGAATTAGTAGTGTTCTCATTGTTAGTAACATTCAGACAATTTTCTGTGCAAAAATTTTCATCCACAGAAGAGGTGGAAGATTCAGAAAATATTGAGCATGTTTGTGCTGAACTAAAAGAGCATGAAGTGAACACAGAGTTACATTCACTGTCTTTTAGCATGTCTTCAGATGATTCTATGATCTCACATGACTGATGACTAGATGAGTCGGTCTTTTCTGAGTTTGAATCAGATTCAGACTCAGGTGCAGTTTTCTTTGAATCATCTGAACATGATGAATCCTTACCTTCCTGTTTAATCTTGACTGGCCTTGAGCACACAGATTCTTCAGATTCTGGCTCAGTCAAGAGTGTAACATTTGATTCAGATGAGCCACTTAAGTCAGAAACATGTTGTGGCTCTGCGGAATGTCCCGTTGATTCAGAGTTACTCATTTGATTTTCACTTTCTGCTATTTGCTTTAGACACAGTTCTCTAATTTTCTTCATGAAATCAAACTCATAGTCCACACTAGAGTTTTGTTGAGTGGATGAATCAGAAATTTGTTCTTTCTCTGTTAAGTTTTCATGTTTAGACTCTCTAGACACTCCTACAAATTCAACTGATTCAGATGAAGATGGAACCTCATCTTTGCAAACTTCAAAAACTCTGTCCACCTCTTTATTTTTCTCAAAATTTAACGTCTCAGTCTGCTTTGAAGCATCCTGAGATTTGACAAAGGTTTTTGATGGAGCCATCTCTGGTTTAGAATGTTTTTGTTTCGGTTTAGAGATTCTAATTGGGATCGATGCAGGTTTAGTAATTTCAATTTGATCCCTTGATGGTCGAATAGTTGGCTCTTCTATTGGTGGACCATATCCTTTCAAAGGAAGAGCCAATAGTTCTTCATCTGACATAGGAATTGAAGAATAGTTTTCATTGAAAGGTGGAGGTATTTCCACAAATCCAATTCCCTTATTCCTCACGTCCTTTGGTCTGAACCTTAACTGGGTATTGATCATTTTTTCAATTTTAGGACTGGAGCAGTCAAATTTTTTAAAGTGAAAATCTGCATTTTCAAATTTTGATTTTAAATCGATCAATTCCGTGGTCAAGGTATCAGAAAGTCGTTTGAAGTGCAAGTATCGACATTTATGATCACTCACCTCCTGATGCAAACGCTTGATGTCAAGTTTTTGTTTTTCAACCATTTCTTTATAAGAGTTGAATTTCTTTTTAATGTCCCAAGAGGCCATTTTCTCATATTCAAGCTGTTTGAATGCGGAGAGAGTTTCTTCCCTAAAACCTTTTATTTTGAGTTTGCACCTTTCAGTGCAGCATGATTCAGCTAAAATTTCAGAATGTACCTCAGCTGCTGATGGAATATAGTCATCATCCATCTGTGCCATGAGAGCCTTATACACTGTATCTTCAACAATTTTAAGATCTGCCATCTGAGAAGACCAATCCCATCCACCTCCTGATTGAGCAACCATGGCTTGGCTAGAGTTAGAGGACTCAGTTCCAGTGTGTGCAGGCGCCGATTGAGTTCCTTGAGCAGTATTGGAAGACGCAGCTGCAGGAGTAGAGTTTTCTCCTTCTTTCTTCGGTTTGGTGCACTCACGAGCAAAATGACCAAGTTCATCACAGTTATAACAGCGCATCTTCATCTTGTCCCAACCTAGTTTCCTTGTTGGGTTTTCCCACACGTTTCTACCAGTCTTCTTCACAAACTTGTTGGCTCTGTGCACAACCATAGCTATCTGCCAAGTCAGATCCATCTCTTCAATATCATCTTGATTAACGTCATTTAAATCACATGCTCCAACATCTTTTGAAGTGAGTTGACCTGTCAGAAATGCATTATAACAGTTCATAAATCCAGCAAATAATCCTAGGTTACTTTCAAGCTCCTTGGGAATTTTTGCTGCCATAGATGTAGCTGGAGGTGGAGCAGATGACGAAGATCCAGCAGTGGTGGTTGCAGAAGAAGGGAGCACAGCTGACCCTTTTGAGGCACTAGGGGCAAACATGGGTGGATACGAGGACCCACTTGCTGGATAAGAGTACAGTGATGGTCGTTGAGTTTCTTGCTGAGAAATTAAAGCATTGCTGGGAGTTGCAATGATGGCGTTGTTGTAACTAGCAGTTTGAGTCATGTAACGCTGTCTGTCATCAAGGTCATAGGACTTGATTAATGAGATGGTCTCAGAAAGAGTGAGTCTTGCTAGATCTTTAGTTCTCTTGATGAGGGTGACATTTGAATCCCAACTTCTTGGAAGAGTATTGAGCAGCTTTTTATTCATGACGGAGTTGTCTACTACCATATCATTTGCTTTCATTTCACTCACTAAGGCCACGAAACGTTGTATCTGACTTTCAAGTGATTCTCCCGGAATGTGATTGAAAGCGTTAAACTTCTGACTCAGCATCTCCCTCCTGCTCTCCTTCATTTCTTCGTTCCCTTCATACAGATTCTCAAGAGCTTCCCAAAGTTCTTTTGCCGTGGCATTGTCACGAACTCCAATTGATACTTCAGGTGAGAGTCCTTGATGAAGAAGCGCAATTGCCCTTTCATCAACATCAGCCTTTTCATGATCTTCATCAGTGTACATACTCTTTGGTTTGATAGCAGTGATTCCAGTTATTTCATTTACCACGTAGGTAATCACACAAGGTCCATTTAGAATGGATCTGAGAGCTTTTGCATCCTTTATCTTCATGACTTGAATGAACCTGAACTTCCACTCAGAATAAGACATTCCGAGTTGAAGAACAGGGATTTTCTGATGAGTGCCAATGACAGATTCCATGGCTTTGTCTACTTGTGCAGCTATAAGTAGCTGGTCAGTGTTTAGTCCATTTAAGTTAGCCTGATTAACAATTTGATCCATTTCTTTGTTCGTGAAAATAACTTCCTTGATCTTCTTCCTTTGATACCAACAACCGAGCCTTCGTAAGACTACTTAGGCTCTGATACCAATTGTAAGTCCAAGATCTTCTCTACCGGGTATCAAACAAACAATCGAGTGCGGAAAACAAGATTGAATGGTGAAGAACAAGAAAGAGACTTTGAATAGAATGATGTTATTGATTGAGTGCACACGGTTTCAATAAACCGTCTGGTACACCTACTAGCCGAGAATAACAAAGCAAAAGAACAATAGACTAGCAACCTCAAAACAACTAGGTAACCCCCTATTTATATGAATATAGGGCGGTTATGTTACATGGGTTTCTTGGGCCGAAATCTAACTAACACAATAACAATAACAAGCCCAAGTCAAACGCAAACCTCTAATAACATGGCCCAACAATACCCTAGGGCTCTACAAAGACATTCAAAGTGTAAAACACGGCCAACACCATGTGGGTGGATCTGACCAAGGAAACACTATAATACTCAAGAACATTCAACAAAAATACAGAAAAAGGATAACGAAGGTTTGCAAATTCAAAATGACGACAGTACAAAGCAATAGAACTAGACGGACACTCGGAAACAGAGAGTTTTTTACCAGGAGCCACAGGTTTGAATGACAAATCAATATCCCATTCGGCACAAAACGATTCTACCTCTTTCTGAGAAAGAGTTGAAAACGTAACGGCCATGTCCTTTTTAGCGCCCATTATGCTAAAAAGGATTATCAGTAAACAGAGCAAGAAGAAGAAAAACTAACCTGCTGTGGTGAAAAATCACGAAACCCTAAGATGGATGAAGTGTTTGAGAGGATGAAGATGAAGAAAAGAAAAAGGTAAAGTAAAAAATGAAGTACAAAAGGTTTAAAAAAGAAAAAATCAAACGGTTATTTAATTCAAAAAAACCGTAATAATAATGACATGCAGTAATTAGTCTGAGTGAACTGCCAGATGTCACATCAACAGTCCAATCAACATTGAAACTGCTGAGTAATAACCGCCTAAATCACAGCGAACCCTCGAACCTTTCAAGCAAAGGATAAACTAGGAAAACAGTCAGAAGCTTTCAAGCTACCTCATCAAACCTTCTGACTTGGGGGGCTGATGACGTGGGTAGCCTAAAGCAAACATAAATATACAACATTACTAAACAAATGCTTAAAGGGTTGAAGCCTACAAGGCTTCGGACAACCAGGAGCATCCTAAGTCAAAAAGATGACTTGTCCCGTCATCTTTTTCATCGATCAAGACAGATAAGCTGACGGAGTAACATCAGCCAACATACCGCAGGTCCATAGCAGCCACTTACCATTTGTGGGATGTCCTTTAGTTGCAACAAGGCTCAAGGCAAGATGCTTTCTCCTTAGGGAGATCTCCTTTCTCTATAAATCAGAGGCTGACTCCTCAGCTCTGGACACCATCACAATCACTCTCACTTCACTCTTCTAATTCTTTTGGTCTTGCACGTGGAAGAATATTTCTCTCCACTCGGATCTCTAGAACTTCTATTTCTGGTTTCGAGTACATCTCAAACCAGAACCTTAAAGCATCTAAAACAAGAAAAATAACCTTGAACCTCCTTCTACGTTTGCAACGTAGAAGGACACCACGACCTGCGTTAGGCAAAGTGGAACCCTTGTACCCTTGAACCTCCTTGTGACTCAGAACTATCGTTAGGCAGTTATTTGTTGTAGCAACAGTTATAGTACAAGTGGATAATGCAATAAGGGGTATTATGGGGAACTTTTACATGACATATAGTGTTTAAAGCATGAGTCTCTTGACATGCCATCTTAAAATGTGTGTATAATTACTAATCTAGACATGTCTCCTACTTAATAAGGTAACATAGATATAGATATAGATTCTATTTTTTATAATCAAATAAATAATACTCTAATTGCGGATGTAGTTACTGATTTCCATCACAAGTTATTAAGCGGGTGTTTGGGATTGCTTTTGTAACTCTAAAAGTTTTTTTTTTTTTTTTTTTTTTTTTTTTTTTTTTTTTTTTTTGTCAAAAGGGCTTACTGGCTTATGACATTTTGACATTTTTAAAATAAGTTTTTAGAAAAAAGTGTTTTTATTGGCTTTTGTGGTGGAAAAGTCAATAAGACAATAAGTTATTTTTTAAAAAGTGTTTGTCTTAACTTATTTATGTAACATGACCAAAAAGTGTAGATGGGTTTTAATGAATGCAAAAGGCGGTGGTTAGATCTGTAATATGTATTCCAAAAATCAAAAGCCAAAATATAAGGCGAAGATTTCTGACTTCTCTAAAATAGTTTTTTCACTAATATCTAATATCTAAAACTCAAAACAGAAAGGACTTATACCAAAGCCAAATAACTGATTAACTTATTGGTTTTTTTTAATAAGCCAATAAGTTGTTTCTCAACTCAATTCTTAATTATGAATAGGGGTATTGGATTTAAATAATCTAAAGTTTGAGCCATTGGCCAATAGTAATCCAAACTTTAACGTTGGACCGGGATAATCCCAAGTGAACATGTGGGTGTAAAAAATGAACCTCCGTTAATTCTAAACTAACTGAGTTAATTCAAGACGACGTGGCTGCTGAGGTGGCACACTGACGTGGACCAGATGCTAACGTGGCAGCTGACTCGGCATGAGTTGTTTTTTATCTAATTACGGATGTAGTTACTGATTTCCATCACAAGTTATTAAGATGGTGTTTGGGATTGCTTTTGTAACTCTAAAAGTGATTTTTTGTTAAAAAGGTTTATTGGCTTTATAACATTTTCAAAAGAAGTTTTTAAATAAAAAGTGTTTATATTAGATTTTGTGGTGGGAAAAGTCAATAAGTCAATGAGTTGTTTTTAAAAAGTATTTGGCTATGTAAAATGACCAAAAAGTGTAGATGAGTTGTAATGAATGCAAAAGGTAGTGATTAGATCTGTAATATGTATTTCAAAAGTCAAAAGGCAAACAAAAGGCGAAGATTTCTGACTTCTCAAAAACACAAAACAGAAAGGACTTATACCAAAGCCAAACAACTTATTAACTTATTGGCTTGTTTGAATAAGCCAATAAATTTTTTCTCTAACTCAATTCTTAATTATTAATATGAAAATAATATATGACCATGACAATTGCAAAGTTAAGGCTATCCGGGAAGGGGGCGGGAAGGGGGGGGGGACACCGCCGCCATATGTGGCGTGGAAGGGGCAGGAGGGGCTGGCGTGGGTGGGGGGAGCCACCGGCGTGGGGCTTGGGGTGGGGATGATGTGTTATATCTTGATTGGGTAGGGTATTATTATTAGTTTACATATAAAAAAAATCATATACTTTTATTTTTCTTTTGGCCGGTTAGTAAAAAAAAAATTTAAATAAAAAAACATTACATAATTAAATTACTAAATAACCATTACATAATTACTTAAACAACCATTACATAATCCTAATTCCTAAATTACTTATTTAAACATAAAAAAATCCTAAATTACTTATTAAACACTAGATAATTCCTAAATTACTTATTTAATCCTAATTTTCTCCACTATGGAGAGTAGTTGTCCCAGTCCTCGAGTGTGTAGTACTCGGGGGACACGGAACGTGAGCTATCCCGTCCATCGGATCTCGCATCCGAGGGGAAGTAGTAGTACTCACGAGGAGGGGTAGGAAGGCTCCAGAGGTGTTCCTCCTCCTCAATTTCCCTGAGGGCTTCCAAGTCCTCCTCAGTTAGGGTAGTCTCATGGTAGGGGTGGGGGTAGTCTGGTGGTAGGGGGTGGGGGTGGGGGCCAACAACATTAGTCGGTCCATTTCTCTAACAGCCATGACATAATCCATGGCCCAGACCATTTCCTCATCCGTGAATTCATCATCGGCTTCAGGAGGAGGAAAGGTTGGTTGTGCAGCAGCAGCAGGAGGAGGGGGATATAACCAATGTTGTGGAGGAGGAGGAGGAAGAGGAGGTTGTGCAGCAGTAGGAGGAGGAGAGGAGGTGAATGGTAGTCTCCGGGGGCGGCCCCGTCCCCGGACCCGGCGAGAGTACTGCCGGACATTAGACGGTCCGGCAGCTCCTGGTTGAAAACCGTCATCCATATTATTCATTGCTTTGAGGATGAGGAATAGGTGTGACTGAGAATTGGGTTAGGTGTTGTATTTATAGAGTTAGAAATATGACCGTTTGGGGGGGGGGGGGGACTTTGAAATTCAAAGTTTGAAATTTAAACTTTGAAATTTAAATGTTTGGGTGGGAAAAATTGATGTTTGTACTGTTTGGAGCAGTAACCGTTTGAATTTCAAATTTTGAATATAATTTTTTTATATTATTTTTTAATATTAATTATTTTTTTATTAATTTAATATATTTTCGGTTTCTATTATTATTATTATTATTATTATTATTATGTTTAATATATGAAAGTTTTTTTATAAAAAAAAAAAGAAAAAAGAAATGTCACATGTCACTTCCCCCCTCCCCCCGTTCCACTTCCCACAATTATTCCCCCCCCCCCCACACACACACACAAGGGTCCCACAAGTGTCACATGACGCTTCATCCCTCCCCCTCCCCCCCCCCCCCCCCCCACCACTCCGGATACTCTAAATGAATACAAGGCGTGATCGCTAGCAAGACGGGTGAGCAAACAAAGGTTCATTGTTGTTTAAGGTGGGTTCCAACATCCGAAACGAGGGAGGAAAACAAAGCTTAATTGTCGTTTAAGGTTTATTATGGTTTTTGGCATTCAACAATGTTACAAGAGATTCAATTTTGCTATGACTAATCACTTCATATTGCAAGCATACATTCTAAAACTATTTCCTTAAATCAATCTCGATAGATACAAGTATCGGTCAAGTTCACATGCTTGCCAATTTGGTTACCACGTAACGTGACTTGACACAAAACATTTTTGTAAAATTTCGGGCTCACTAGCCTCCCCAAAATGTATGCTCTTGACCTCATTGCGAATGTAAGATTAACCGGAACTATTACATCATTTAGGTGGCCTATGGCTGCATTGAACGGAGGCACTCCACCATATAATGGCCTTTGATGCCCTAAAACATTGGATACAATCACTGTTTGGCTCTTTCTTGATTGGTAGAACTTCTTCACCTGTTTAAATGAATCATCAAACAAAGAAAACCTTCAAGGTCAAAGTCAAACCTTGCACATTAACTATTAAATCTTTTAAGTTCAAAGGTAATGTAAAACAGTTTGCAAATCAAATTGTATAGTTTATCTAGCCAATCTACTTATAGTTGGTTTTGAAGTTCGATAGTAATTCATGTGACAAAGGGATGACAGTGGACTTTCACATTCAGCATGGGGCCCATAAGATACAGTGTAATAAATTAAAATGTCTTGAAAAGTGTACATATGTCTTTTTTTTAAACAGTAACTTCGTATGAGTGACTTAATCACACTGCTTAATCGGTAGCCCTAGCCAAGGTCTGTCCTAGACTACGTTCGTTTTAATTGGGTCCGCGCTGGTGTATCAGACTTGGTTACGGCGTTCCTCCAAAAACCATACTGCCTCCACACGAGTTTCCTTGTTGGAGTAACAGCCAGATAAAAACCACGATGCGTGTACATCTATCTATACAGCTCAGATATGAAAAAAAAAAAAAAAAAAACAATATCAAAGGGGAACCTAAAAACGCAAGCCACGTCAACAAATACACAAGTTGTCCCTTTCACCACAAAAACCTTGGCCAAAGTTATTTCTTCTCCCCTACTCACATAATCCATCCGACCCATCCATGTACACGGATGGGGGATCCAAAAATACTAAAGAATGGCACATGGGCTGAAGAGTGAAAACACACTAGTTAAACTATTGCCATGTCACCTTTTCGGTGTCATGCCACCTTTTCCCCTATTATATCAGGTCGATCACATCAAATGGTAACAATTAATCAAACGAGTTCCTTAAGGACACATAGAAAGGACACAATATTAAACTTACATGACCGGAAGCAAGCTTTAGTTGGAAATAATAGATTTCGATAGGCGTAACGGTGACATGAACACCAAAGAATGTTGCGGGATTCCGGTAAAAGATCTTGACCGTTGCATTCAAAGTTAACATATCTGTTGGTACTCCGGTTGCATCCATTCCAGATTGTACATTAAAATTGTCAAACACCATGTTCTGCCCAATTGGAAAACGCCACGTTGTTAATAAGTTTTTAAAATTCAAATTATGAGTAATGCTGCATGCAAGTATGCAACTGTTAACAGAAAAATAAATGCTCAATTGCTCATCGAGTTACAAAATTCAAACACTGAGTTGACTCACTACTGAGTCAACTCAGTGCTCTTTACTTATGCAAAGAGTTAGCAATTAATAGTGGTGGTAATCTATGAAAACACAAAAAGAAGCAGATTTTGGGTGGTATATCTAACTTGTTTAAAGATTGGTTGTGTTCGGGTTAACTTGGTTAACGTGTTTAGTTAAACAGGTTAGCCTCGTTTATCCCTTTTTTACATCCCACAAACCCGAATCACACTTTTGCAACTTAATTATTATCCGGCAACCTTTTTGACACGTTTAGTTAAATGAGTTAAATGTGTCATGTTTGGGTTACATTGCTACAAGATTTTAAGTGCATACATATTAATGTTGATGTCCTTTACGCGAATAAAAATATGGGTCGTCTTCAGGTTAAACAATTGAACCCACCAAACATTAACTCCCATTAGGGGCGGATGTAGCTTGTTAGCAAGGGGTGCGGACGTTGCGACTCAACTTCGTGCGCGTAGTGGAAATTAGGTTTTTTTTTATGAAATTTGGAAAACGTTGCTACTAAAATAAGAAAAATGAAAAACGTTACTAATGAAAAATGTTTCTAGATCCGCCACTGACTCCCATTAACCCGAGTTGACTCAATCCCATAACAGGTTCAACCCAAAACACTAAACATCGTACCTTAACAAAAACCTTGGGTTTGTACGGAACACTAGCAGCCCACAAAACCAACGAGAAACCAGTAAACAATACAACAAACAACACCACAAACCACATAACATAAAACCGAAACAGATCAACCCCACCGTCATCATCATCATCCTCCTTTTCCACGTCACCATCTTCAATCCTCTTCCAACCTTTTGCACCATGAGCATGCTGACCACCTCGAACGACGCCGTTTTTAACAGACGGAGAAAACGTCCGTGAAGTAGAAGATTCACGTGAATGATGAACAGGGGAAGAGTGGCAGTGGGCTGGGTGGGCTGGTGATGCGAATGGGCTGGAGACGTTTGATATCTTGTCGTTAGCATCGTGGTTTGATGGGCTATGGACGTAGTAGAGGGGAGGACAAGGTGATCGTGGTGGCGTTAACTGGTCCATACTGGTTAAGTCGGAGTGGGATTCTACATGCATTGTGAATGGATATTATTATGGAAAGTGATGGAAGTGATGAGTTGTTTTGAAGGGGTTTTGGTTTGAAAAGTAGGAGATGCGGTATTGGGTTTTGAATGGTGGGTTGGATGATCGAGCCAAGGTTATGTGAGAAGTAAACGAGGTTCGTATTTTTTTGTATAAGGCCCCTTGGTTGGGATTATTGAGACAAATCCATGGGTAAGGGTGATATTATGGGTTGACCACTACAGTTAGGATGGGTGCTAAGATTGTGATTGTGGGAGTGATTGTCACACTTTTGGAATAATTTATCTAAACTAGCTTTTTACTTTTTTTTTTTTTGCGTTGTACTATTTTTTTTTTCGCAAATTAAATTAAATTTCCATTTTTAAAAATAGAAATGCAATTTTCAGTTTTGTTCATAAAAACAAAACACAATCAAAGATTTAAGGATATTATTGACATTTTATCACATACAAACAAAAGATTTCTTAATATGTGTGTTTGTGGGCCTAATACATTTAAATTGGGGCGAAGGGAGTAATTCACTAGAAATACGAAAAACCTACACGCTTCGTGTAGAATATATTAGTGTAATATTAATAAAATAATAAAAATACACTCTTTATACATTTTTTGGAAACAGTAGTACACACACCATGTACGAAAATTAAAAAGCCATACACAAAAGATTCAAACCGTTGTCTATGATAAGAACTTGAACCGTTTCTTCTTGTACAATTTTCTCTTCGTCTTTAACGAGAACTTGAACAACGTCTTCTTGTACAATCCTTGGCAAGATCTTCAAGGCATAGAGTCTCAATCTTGTACAATCCTTTTTGGCTGCAAGAATGAACAAACAAGTGTTGACGGTTGAGGCTAAGGCACGTGTTCAACACGCTTTCTTTAAAACAGATTTCCCGCCTCTACTAAAGACAACGCGTCTGTTTCCCAGTGTACAACAACCGAAGCAGTCTGTACTGCCGGAGAAGGCCACACGCCCGAGGTTATACTTGAAGGGATAGGGAGCCTAATCTGAAAGGCGCCCCTATCCCCACTAATATACCCGCGCCACGTCATAGCGCAGGAGCGTACTCGCGCGAGGACAGCTAATCAAGATCCTCACGCGACCGGCACAGGTGATAAGCAACTGATACATGATACGCGCGTGCCATCACACGCGGAAGATTCCCTTGACACATCAAGGGAGGTACAAGGGACGACAAAAGGAAGATTCATAGGATCCGTGTCAGAGCACAGACCAACAGAAGAAGGACATGTGGCAGATAGTACAAAAGAGGAACGGCTGCACTGTACACGCTGTCGTGAACAGTGACCAGCAGGCATTACTTCCTCCACTGTCAGGTGTCAAATCAGCCAGCAGAGATTGCCTGGACACTGTAGCAAGTACGACGCTACTGTGCACCACCAGGAGGCGGACACGTGTCCAACTACAACAACGACCACACTGTAGGCTGACGTCATCAACAGTACCTCGTCCTTTCCCGCCACTTCCAGAAAGGCCATGGGCTTGGGCCCTGGTTGGGCCCGGGCCAATGATGTCACTAGTGGGCCTCTCCATGCGGTCCACTACTAAGTCTATAAATAGCATCAGACACAACTCATGTATTCATTCACATACACAACCACCACTACTGTACTTATCACTTGTATTCTCTTCTGTTAGTAATAACATTCCGGTACCCTTACAGTGGACGTAGGTCATTAACGACCGAACCACTTAAATCTCTTGTTCATATCACACACAACATCCATCACGCTCACCTTAACAAACTCTCGGGTTGTCATAACGGTTTGGGTAAAGGATTAAACCTGTAGTTACGTAAGTATTAACTCCCAGAGATTAGTCCTAATCTCCGGTATACTTATTGTTTCTTCATTGGCGCCATCCAACGGTTTAGAACAGCTCTTTTCACTCATCTTTTAACCCTACCCATGGCTGAACCCAACCCGAACACATCCGGCATGCACCAAACTGGAGACGAAGACCTCCGACAGCCGGATAACCAAACCACACCCAACACTGTCGTCAAGCAGACGACGTCTAGGCTCGACGGGTCAGCCGTTGAAATCCGTGACGTCGAATCCGACGACGACAGTCAAGGGCTCTCCGAAGAGGATCCGGATCGTTGGCTCCTCCGTCAGAATGCCAAGAGCGCTGCAATCTACCAACGCAAACTATTGCAGCAAGCAAAAAAGAAGGGTAAGACACTGGCTTTCGACACCCCGTCGAAAGCAAGATACAAGAAGAAAGATACGGCCAACCACGGTGAGGGTCGTAGCGGGGAGCTCGGCGGAAACGTCAGAGCTCCTCTCTAGTTTGGTGTGGAATGAAGTTTGAAAAGATGAAGATGAAGTTTGAGAGTGCTCCTCTCTAGTTTGGTGTGGAATGAAGAAATATGTTAAGCTTTCTTACTTGGTGTGATTTCTAGTAAAAACTCATATGTTTTTTTCCCTCCCAATATAAGATGAACCTTCATGCTCTTCATATAATCACACAAACCATAACATCCATGTCCATTAATCATGTAATAATTAAGAATTAAGTGACATATTAAATACTAATAAAATGGACTTTTAAGATTTCATAAAACATCATTAATAGGTTATATGAATAGGGCTGTACACGAGCCGAGTCGAGCTGAGCCAGGCTGAGCTCGAGCTCGAGCTCGATTACAAAACGAGCCAGCTCGGCTCGGCTCATTTTTTCGGTCGAGCTCGAGATCGGCTCGTAAATGTTCGAGTCGATCTCGAGCTGGCTCGAGCCAGCTCGTTATTTTTTTTTATTTTTTTACAAAGATTTATAAAATAAAAAACAAAAAATAAGTAAATAAAATTACACATATACATGTATATTTTTTATTTTTCTAAGTTAGGGTTTAATGAATTATGAAGAGGTAGGGTAGATAGGTAGTATGAGTGGGACTTTCAAAATTTGAATTTTAGAATTGGGTTCAGAACCAAAATATATTACTTTCATCTATATATATTAATTACATATACACAAGCCTGAGTCGAGCCATATGTCGAGCTGAGCCATGAGCTGAACACCCCTGGCTCGAGCTCGACTCGATTACAAAACAAGCCAGCTCGGCTCGGCTCGAAAACAAAACAAGCCTTTTGGAGCGAGCTTTTTTCGAGCGAGCCGTGGGCTTTTTATACACCCCTATATATGAACCATCCAATTTATTAAAATATAACTTAAAATATTTCATGATAAGGGGGCAAGGGGCACCTGGGGCTTGAGAGATGGGGCTTGGAAAGCCACGAGGCTACCCCCCACCCCCCCCCCCCTTAACGGAGCTTGTAGTTAAGGTTATTATGATCCAATATCATGCACTTTGGATCTGACAGTCACACTAGTTGACAAGTTCAGGTTATTTTTGTCATTTTCTTTATCTTCTTTAAACACTATCTAATAAAGAAAACAACAAAAATACCCTCATGTGATATGCATGTGAGGGGACTTAATTAAAAAACTT
Organism: Ambrosia x helenae; assembly: GCA_030844895.1. Classification (NCBI taxonomy): domain Eukaryota; kingdom Viridiplantae; phylum Streptophyta; class Magnoliopsida; order Asterales; family Asteraceae; genus Ambrosia; species Ambrosia x helenae. Next base: position 15,675,302 of record CM061224.1, on the reverse strand, counting down.
AACTAAGTTAATCATAAATGTTGAAATATGTAGTAAATAAATGATGTTTTAAGTATAAATGAAACATAAAGGTTGTAGCATACAACATAAAGGTTGATTAAGATTTAGGCATAAATGAGAATAAGTTATGCCTAAACAATCATCATATTAATAAAATCATGCTAATGACATTGATCAAACCTGTTTTAGTTGTGCTTCGTTTTTTTGAACGGTTAATGTTACTAATTGTGCTTTTTCTAAACGGTCATATTCATAAGAGTGTTGATACCATAATGATGATTGGCGTAGTTTTTTTAGGAGAGTAGTGTTTCAACGGTAAATCCTGTGTTGCAAAGCGACCATTGCCTAGGATCGAATCCCATAGCACCACACGGGTTTCTCCTTTCAAACCCAAGCGGTTATTTTTTTGGTGGAGCGTGAGATTCGAACCTGAAACCCGTGTAGGAACCCTCCAAGGAGGTAAACCTTCCCACCTCAAACCAGCTGGGCTGGAGATCATTGGCAATGATCGGCGTAGTTTAAAGCATACAAACTTTTATTGTAATTTTTGAAAGAAAAATAAAAGAAAGAAAGAAAGAAGATTTTAAAAGTTTGGTGTTTGCATATTAATTTTAACAATATTTTTGAATAATAAATTAGTTGGATTGTTTTTATATACTAGTTAAAAATCCGTGCAAATCTCTAAGCACAGGTCAAATGGTCAATCATCGATTAGTTTGGTTTGTATAACTCAATCTGAGCTGGAAAAGAAAACGGCCAACTTCAAACATGCTTCAAATTCCATTGGAATAAACAAGGTTTAAAACAAACCATCCACTAGAGATTAGAACCTAGGATAAATAAACAATGTGTGCTACACTTTATTAAATAAAAAACTTAGTATGCTAAATAATATTCGATATTAATTTATAGTTTATATGTGTTAAGTTGGTATCCGGCATTCGAGAGGAAGCAATTCATTAAATATTGTTACGAAAAATGATATAAGTTAAAAATATCATGTTGCAAGTGAACATAGCAAATTTCACAAACGAGTAATTTTATGGATACTTGATACACCTAAAGACTAAATAAGAATCTATGTATAGAAGTGTGACATCTGTCACCTTTCGTTTTTATTTTTACTGTAACATTTTGTATTTCTATCTTGTACGTTATTATTCAATCAATAAAACGCCGAATTTTATCCTTCTAGTACACTTTAAAAATATCTCATGACATTTTCGGACTCTAATAATGATATTATGACGTTATTTTAATAAAATAATAGAGTTTTAATGGCAAAAAAAAAATGAAACGCATGGACCGGGACTCGAACCCGCGTCCATGGCCGCCCCTTGTGCAACAACATTCCAACCAACTGAGCTACAGCATGTTTGTGAGAATTATCAAATCAAAATAAACATAAACCCTTCATATCACGCCCAGTTGACTTTGGAAAGTCAACTGCTAGCAACACCTTCCAAATCCACATCCAATCACGTTTTTAATTTCAATCCTGTTGTGGTATGTTCAAACCGACATAGTACACTTATTCTCCACGCATAATTATAATTAAAACATACCTATTTTGTCTATTCACGCGTATATGTTTAATGTGGGTCAAAATTTACCAAACTTACAAGGATGAACGATTAGTATAAATTGATCGTGCCATTACAAGCACAAATCGCTGAAAAATAACCCTCTATACTCAATTCATCCTTAAACACCTTCAAATCCTACAATTTTGCTCGTGTTGACTCTCCAGTTGACCAAACACGTTCGTAGTCTTAACACGATGTAAGTACCATTTTTTATGGGTTTTGCTATTCGGCACTATAGAAACAATAACCCCAAAGATTCAGGGGCTATTGATCGCTAATTAACATAATTGAAAACTAGGGTTCCTCGTTTTTGGTATTTGGGGATAAACCTTGCTGCAGACAACCTTTAAACATTTTTCAAAACAGAAACATTAACCAACTGATCTACAGATCAGTTGGTAATGTGCATATGCTTAAATGCGCGAACCGGCCGTAGGCCAAGGTTCGATTCCCACACGCGTATTCCTTTTTCTTTTCTAAATCAATTGTATAAACAGACCAGATGACCTATATAACTAATTAAGATCCATATTAATCGTTCGCATGGTCTAGACCAGATGGTCTAGGCTTGTGATGTAAAGCTTTGACTCGGCCAAGGACTCAGGTTCGAGTCCCGGCACAAACAAACAATTTTTTTTAATTTCTTTTATAGTTATATTTTAGATATTCTTTTAAAAATAGTTTTTAAAATACTAAAAGTGTCTTAAAAATTCTACAAAAATTATTTTAGGTAAATCTCATGACAAAGTTTACCATACAATTTTTAGATTTCCAAAAATAATTTATTTAATATATATTATAAATATTGCAAGTTTAATCATTTATAATTTTAAAATTCTATAAAAATATCTAAACGTTCTTATAAATATCCACAAAAATTATTTTAAACTTATAGATCAATAAGCATTTCAGAAATAAATTTTATTCCAGAAAAATTGTGACATCCGTCACCTCCATATTTAATCAATGGTCAAATTTAGTCCCTAAACTTTTCAACGTTGTCAAATCTATTTAATACGCGAGTTACTTTTAAATTATACATTTAAACGGATACAGTATGTGTGAATTTTAGTCGAAACTTACGAAATACAAACTTAATTAGTTATTTTATAAGTTAAAATAAAAAGTTTAAGTTCTAAAAAGTTTTGGATTAGTTAAAGTTAAAAGTAACTTGAGTTGGTTAAGTTTTATAAAAGAAAAACTAACTTAGTTATATTATATACTAACTAAGTTAAACATTGAGGGACTAAAATTTCCAAAACTTAAAAGTTTAAAAAAAAAGTCCAGCCATCCCTGGATTCCCGTCCGTTTTTCCGGCCAGGCCTGTGGCCGCCGGCGAAGTTTTCCGGCGAGACCCAAACACTTTTTTTTAATGCCCCTTTACTTCTAATAATTATTACAATACGTTTCTCCATCATTATGTATCAGTTTCGGCCATGGTTACGTGTCTTAAACGCGTTATAAAGTAGGATATGATCGACCTATAAGTAACCGTCGACCATCAAGTCCTAGCAAACCTGAAACGTCGTTGTACTTATAAATTATTCATTTCCATTCAGTGTCTGAACCTTAACCAACGTTAGCCCTCACTCTAATCGATCCCATACCTGTTCAAGACCCTCTAATTTGGGTGATAAAACCTTGCAAACCGTCGCCCCTTTCTACGCCTTAATCGAGTATTGTAAGTTGCTATTCTCTGTGCCATTTTATTCTAAGGGCCTTTCCGATCATTAGCCCCATGACTTTGATGTCTGAATCTTTCTGAATTGGGCTATTGGAATGTTAACCTAGGGTTAGGGTTTCGTATAAGATATTGGGGAAGAAGATGAAACTTGCTAAAAGGGTTATAGGATTTTATTTTCAAACTTATCTAACAAAAGTAGTTGTAGGGTAGTGGTTGTATGTTGGTTATGTAAACAGAAGGGGGGCGGGTTCGAACCCCACCAACCACGTTTCTTTTCATTCTATTTTTTAGCTTTTGTTTTTATATATCTTTATATTAATAAATAAACATATTAAACTTGGAATATTCATAATAAATCCAATTTTTACACAAAAATTATGAAAATTTAGGTGTAGCTTCTTGACACCTTATAGAAAATTATCCCACTTTTATTTTCTGGAAAATGTTTTATTTTTATATTTTTATTGAATTAAATATTTTTAATCATATTTAATTGATTAAAAATTTATTTTTAATGATTTTAATCTCAAAATTTTTGATAAATTATTTCTAATCATTATGAAATGAAATAAAAATATTTGGTTCAGAAAACATTTATTTTTATTAATTTTCCTATTTTTAATCATTTAAACATGATTTAATCTCATTAAATCAGTTTTAAATATAAATAAGTTTATAAAAATTAAGGGAAAATTATTTCCATTGATTTAAATCAGAAAGCATTCTATCCCTATAAAAATAGAATTTTTGGGTCAAGTCTTGTATTATTAACATTATTTATGTTTAATTAGACATAATTAAACATTTATTTATTTACATTATTTAAACATCTATTTTATAAATATTTTTCTTATAAAATAGAAATATTTATATGTTTGAAATCTTAGTTACCATTTGTTGGATCATGGTGTAACTCATAATTATTTATTTAAACATTTATGATTATTGTATTTATTTACAATAACTTAGTGAAAGTAATTAATTAAATTACTTTGTTTTAATTATTCAAATATATGTTTTTTTTATCTAAATATTCAAATTGGTAAAAACTATATTAGCTAAAACACATTTGCAAACTTTGGTATATTATTTTTGGATATACAACTTCTATAGTAATTCGATTTATCATAAAAACTCTAATTCCCTAAATCGACTTAGCAAACCCTAATGCCTTAGACCTTAGTTACCTTAGACTTTTTAGACACTTCCTTATTAGTATTCTTACACATTATAGGTTGAATTCCTCGGAATTCCCATTACTTAGCTCACGACCGCTTAAGTTGGATTAAGATCGCTTTCGCAAACTGTGAGTATATCTTTCCCCTTTTTCATTTTACTTTTGGGGCTATTCATGTACACTATTACTAAATGTTATTCTTTCACTAAATGCAATTCTCATGTGTGTTTGCATTTGTGTGTCTATGACTTGTCAAAATCATTAATCTTTGAGGGCCTGGCATTTCAATGAATAGTACTATGGTATATACCCTTGTGACTCTATTGAGAGTCCTTGTCATTGCTATGTATTTCATTACTACTAGCGTATACTATATATATCTGCTTTTATTTACATAGGGTTGATTTTGAACGGATATTACTTATTACATAATTGCAAATGGTACCGCACATGAATTGCTAAACACTTTTCCTACTATATTTATTCAAACAGGGTAAGCTCACGAATACATTTTGTATTGACCAAATCATTTTCGTACATGTTTCAGGTTCTTATGAGATTACTTCCAAGCGTTTGGAACTTAGACTTAGATTGAGATTACTGTATCTTAGTTTAGATTGCTAGTCGTAATTGTTGTATTTCTTTCAATGTAATAAATTATTAAATTCAATGTATTCAAATTTACATTTCTAGTCCATGAGCTATTGAACAATCGTCACTACGTGACACCTCGATGTTTCCGCCATCGGTTGGGGTGCTACAGATTGGTATCAGAGCCCTGGTTATAGGGAATTAGGTTATTAGAATGCCTTCTAGCCTAGTCTATAACTAAGCTTACTTTCATGAGTCCTCTCGTGTATATTCCTCTTTATTCTTATATTTTCTTTCTAGGTATTTTTGCTATGATACTTTCTCGTTATTCTTTCGGTATTTTGCTTAGAAAAGAATACGCTCATATTTCACAAACGAAACGATAACACCAAGTTAGGAGTGACATCCATACCTTGGTGATTAGTTTCACTCCTCTATATGTTATATATCTTAGGAATATGTCTTTGAGATAGGAGTGACATCCACACCTCAAAGAGTATTTCCTTCAAAAAGAAACTTAACTGCTAAGCTGGGAGTGATATCCTTAACTTAGTGATTGGTTTCATTCCACAATCGTTTTCAATTTTGAAATACATCTTTGAGTTAGGAGTGAAATCCACATCTCAAGGATCTATTTCTACATCTCGTTAATTATGAATTTTCTTAAATATTGGTAATCTGTTACATACGTTAATCTTATCATTCACGTCATTTTAAACCATGGTCTTTTAAAACACATTAGAATTACACATATTTCATGAAATGCTTTCATTTTGCATTTTACAAACTTGTATTGCATATTTTAAAGGACAAATGTAAACCCTTTGTTTTCATATGACGTAACCAATATATGTTTTCGAAAGAAACTTGCAACTAATAATAAGCCTTATAACATTTTTCAAACTCGACTCCTCGTAAACAAATATCTACAAAGATTTTTCCAAATGAACTAGTTTTGAATCTAAAACGCACCTCGGTTACTAAAAAGTTATTCTCATGCATTAATACTATTCTTTCAACTATATCACAAAGATTGTGCAAACTATGTTTTGATAAACAAAAATCTATCTTATTACACTCGCACTAATTATTAGTAGTTACTCTTAAAACACTGGTTTTGAGCATTAATTTAATTCGTTTACTTTCATTTTGAACGATTTACTCGATTTATATTATACTATTCTTTCAATCGAAATTTTATGCTATACTTATATACTTACATGAACGCATATTTGGTATGCATATTTTTTTTTTGTGAGCAAAACCCTGTTATACTTTACATTATTTTGTTCATCATCATGGCCAACGAACATACTAGTTGATAACTCATATGAGATCTAAGCCAGTGCCCACGTACGACTCGGATTAGAGTATTTCTTCAACCCGGGGGGAACGGTGTAAACCTCAGAGTCTATCAATATGAGTGTTTAGAGCCCAACGATGTGAACAGAAATTTACTGGTTAAAGGTGAACCCGAAAGGGAAGAACCTCTAACGATGTCTATTACTTACATGTTACTCTCATTACGGTTAAAGGGTAAACCCGAAAGGGAAGGACCTCTGGCCATGTCATTGTTTCATTGCAGTATCAATTACTTAGCATATCCTGATTGCGCGCATTTGTTTCTAGTATTACTTAGGATAGGGTTATGGAAAAGCATAACACCTTAGTGTAAGGTAAATCGATGATTACGGTCCGGAACTCAATCATGGGCTTACAGGTACATGAGGGTGGTGTGTAATTCTATTTAGGTTGTTGGTTGACAATTAGTATGAGTCCAAAGTATTGGGAGTGTGGTGGGTTACCTGCGGTACACCCTATACATAAGCAGAAACGATACTGCGGGAGCGGACTAGGAGTCTGACCAAGAACCTACACATTACTTTATGATTACCTCTTCATTAGATCGTTGACTAATAGCTAGCATCTTCGATAAGAACGTTTTTACATAAGCTTCAACTAGTTTTATAGGAGCCTTCCTTTTTTACCACCTCTACAGAAAACCTTAAACTTTGTATACTCTTGCACTCTCTATTAGTCGAAATCCTGTTGCATGTCCTTAATAACGTTTAGTCAGAAACCTTTCTAAAGTAGGGGAGACTGCGTCATTAGTACCTCTGCCCTCACCAGTTACACATTCCCAAAGGCTTTCACATTTAAACTCTCAATTTCTTAATCTAGGGTCAATAGTAAAAGATTTTGAAACTTTTACTTTGGGTATTAGACAACTATTTTAAATTTTGTCAAAACATAAATGATGATATTATCTTTAAAAATCTAGTTGACTTTTACAATGTAGAAACCAACACTTGAAAGGAATTTCGAGACGAAATTTTCTAAAGTAGGGGAGACTGTGACATCCGTCACCTCCATATTTAATCAATGGTCAAATTTAGTCCCTAAACTTTTCAACGTTGTCAAATCTATTTAATACGCAAGTTACTTTTAAATTATACATTTAAACGGTTACAGTATGTGTGAATTTTAGTCGAAACTTACGAAATACAAACTTAATTAGTTATTTTATAAGTTAAAATAAAAAGTTTAAGTTCTAAAAAGTTTTGGATTAGTTAAAGTTAAAAGTAACTTGAGTTGGTTAAGTTTTATAAAAGAAAAACTAACTTAGTTATATTATATACTAACTGAGTTAAACATTGAGGGACTAAAATTTCCGAAACTTAAAAGTTTAAAAAAAAAGTCCAGCCTTCCCTGGATTCCCGTCCGTTTTTCCGGCAAGGCCTGTGGCCGCCGACGAAGTTTTCCAACGAGACCCAAACAATTTTTTTAATGCACCTTTACTTCTAATAATTATTACAATACGTTTCTCCATCATTATGTATCAGTTTCGGCCATGGTTAGGTGTCTTAAACGCGTTATAAAGTGGGTTATGATCGACCTATAAGTAATCGTCGACCATCAAGTCCTAGCAAACCTGAAACGTCGTTATACTTATAAATTATTCATTTCCATTCAACATCTGAACCTTAACCAACGTTAGCCCTCACTCTAATCGATCCAATACCTGTTCAAGACCCTCTAATTTGGGTGATAAAACCTTGCAAACCGTCGCCCCTTTCTGCGCCTTAATCGAGTCTTGTAAGTTGCTATTCTCTGTGCCATTTTATTCTAAAGGCCTTTCCAATCATTAGCCCCATGACTTTGATGTCTGAATCTTTCTGAATCGGGCTATTGGAATGTTAACCTAGGGTTCGGGTTTCGTATAAGATATTGGGGAAGAAGATGAAACTTGCTAAAAGGGTTATAGGATTTTATTTTCAAACTTATCTAACAAAAGTAGTTGTAGGGTAGTGGTTGTATGTTGGTTATGTAAACAGAAGGGGGCGGGTTCGAACCCCACCAACCACGTTTCTTTTCATTCTATTTTTTTAACTTTTGTTTTTATATATCTTTATATTAATAAATAAACATATTAAACTTGGAATATTCATAATAAATCCAATTTTTACCCAAAAATTATGAAAATTTAGGTGTAGCTTCTTGACACCTTATAGAAAATTATCCCACATTTATTTTATGGAAAATGTTTTATTTTTATATTTTTATTGAAATAAATTGTTTTAATCATATTTAATTGATTAAAAATTTATTTTTAATGATTTTAATCTCAAAATTTTTGATAAATTATTTCTAATCATTATGAAATGAAATAAAAATATTTGGTTCAGAAAACATTTATTTTTATTAATTTTCCTATTTTTAATCATTTAAACATGATTTAATCTCATTAAATCAGTTTTAAATATAAATAAGTTTATAAAAATTAAGGGAAAATTATTTCCATTGATTTAAATCAGAAAGCATTCTATCCCTATAAAAATAGAATTTTTGGGTCAAGTCTTGTATTATTAACATTATTTATGTTTAATTAGACATAATTAAACATTTATTTATTTACATTATTTAAACATCTATTTTATAAATATTTTTCTTATAAAATAGAAATATTTATATTGAAAATCTTAGTTACCATTTGTTGGATCCTGGTGTAACTCATAATTATTTATTTAAACATTTATGATTATTGTATTTATTTACAATAACTTAGTGAAAGTAATTAATTAGATTACTTTGTCTTAATTATTCAAATATATATTTTTTATCTAAATATTCAAATTGGTAAAAACTATATTAGCTAAAACACATTTGCATACTTTGGTATATTATTTTTGGATATACAACTTCTATATTAATTCGATTTATCATAAAAACTCTAATTCCCCAAATCGACTTAGCAAACCCTAATGCCTTAGACCCTAGTTACCTTAGACTTTTTAGACACTTCCTTATTAGTATTCTTACACATTATAGGTTGAATTCCTCGGAATTCCCATTACTTAGCTCATGACCGCTTAAGTTGGATTAAGATCGCTTTCGCAAACTGTGAGTATATCTTTCCCCTTTTTCATTTTACTTTTGGGGCTATTCATGTACACTATTACTAAATGTTATTCTTTCACTAAATGCAATTCTCATGTGTGTTTGCATTTGTGTGTCTATGACTTGTCAAAATTATTAACCTTTGAGGGCCTGACATTTCAATGAATAGTACTATGGTATATACCCTTGTGACTCTATTGAGAGTCCTTGTCATTGCTATGTATTTCATTACTACTAGCGCATACTATATATATCTGCTTTTCTTTACATAGGGTTGATTTTGAACGGATATTACTTATTACATATTTGCAAATGGTACCGCACATGAATTGCTAAACACTTTTCCTACTATATTTATTCAAACAGGGTATGCTCACCAATACATTTTGTATTGACCAAATCATTTTCGTACATGTTTCAGGTTCTTATGAGATTACTTCCAAGCGTTTGGAACTTAGACTTAGATTGAGATTAATGTATCTTAGTTTAGATTGCTAGTCATAATTGTTGTATTTCTTTCAATGTAATAAATTATAAATTCAATGTATTCAAAGTTACATTTCTAGTCCATTAGCTATTAAACAATCGTCACTACGTGACACCTCGATGTTTCCGCCATCGGTTGGGGTGTTACAAAAATCGTTTGTTTCATATTTTTAATTGATTTTTGTTATTTTAAATCATAAATAAATCATAATAAATTCATTTTTCAATATTTTTATCCCAAAATTTTACATAAATTATTTTTGTTCATTTAGAACAGAAATATAAATTTTAATTTGAAATTTCTTTAATTTTAATATTTTTAGATATTAAAATTATATCTTTGACAAATAGAAATAAATATACTAAATATTCAATTTTTGAGGAAATAATTTTATAAAAATTATTTTCATACTTAAAACCTTATAACATGACCATCCTTAATAAAAAAAACTACAATAGTCTTTTATTTAATTATTTACCGAATTTCTTTTATTTATTAACAATTTACCTAATTAATAATTAAACAATTACATATCCCCAAATTAGGAACCCTAGAACTACTTGTATCCTAGATAACTTAGACTCTAAGTTCATTCCCTTACAAATTATCTAATTCTTTAGGTTAATCCTTTGGGATAATCCTAATTCACATCACATTGTTCGGTAGAGTTTCAAGCTATTACGCGAACTGTGAGCACTTCCTATCCCCCTTTTTGTCTTTATTCATTTTTGGGGTGTTACATGTACACATATCCCCAAATTAGGAACCCTAGAACTACTTGTATCCTAGATAACTTAGACTCTAAGTTCATTCCCTTACAAATTATCTAATTCTTTAGGTTAATCCTTTGGGATAATCCTAATTCACATCACATTGTTCGGTAGAGTTTCAAGCTATTACGCGAACTGTGAGCACTTCCTATCCCCCTTTTTGTCTTTATTCATTTTTGGGGTGTTACATGTACACTTATACAAAATACACATACAAGTTCACATTTTTACAATACAATTCTAGTACATTGCGCATTTGCTTACAAACATGCTTTATGCTTAGACATTACATGTAGAATACATTTGTACTTAGTGAAATCATTAGCCATGTACAAGCCGACCTTAACATTGGATAACGCTATTGGATTGACAACCCACCTAGGTGATTCTCCCCCTTTTTCATCAGAGAATCCATGGTCATTGTTAAGTTATTATCCATTTATTGGATAAGTACACCGCCGTTCATTTTAGTACATTTATACAGTCACATGATTGATTTCGCTCATTTGTATAATACATAGTTTACATAAATGCACTGTAGCTTTGCACTGGAATTGTATAACATTTTCCAACTTACTATATGTATTAAAACTAGGAATGCTCACCAACATTTCATATGTTGACAAAACTTATTTTGTACATGTTTCAGGTGCAGTTTGATCTTAGTTCCATAGCATTGAATTTTAGTGCTTCCTTTTAATAAGTTATTTCAAATTTCATGTTTTGTTCAGACTTTTGTATTTTTCCCATTTCATCTATGTAAGGCAATTTAAATTATTCAATAATATATTTACATTTTAGTACCATGTGCTTTTGAACAATCGTCACTACGTGACACCTCGATGATTCCGCAATCGGTTGGGGTGTTACAAGAAGATTCTTGAAACTAAATTATGAGGTTGATATGAATTTCTAATGACATCCATGGGAACGCGTTGTTCATAGGCCCCACATGTATCCTACTAACAGGACATTACATGTAAAGTTTGGCCAGGGGATGCATATGTCGTTCGGAGGAAGTAGGAAATGTTGATTTAAAAGTTGACGATCTAGATTCCAGATATGGTGACAAATGACCACAGACGGTTTTCCAACTCTTGGATTGAGCTTGATATAGAGAATAACCAAGTGTTGGGATACACTTTTAATGAGATAGCAAGAAACGGGTTAAAAAACAACTTTAGAAGATATACAAACTCAACAGAGTACCTATGAATCTAGTCATTTTTATAAACCAAAAGTTCTACTTCCTAACGTATCTATAAGACTCCCTCATGAAAATCAAAATATAACATATGGAAAGTATTCATAAAAATTGGATTAGTCCCGACTAATACTACCTCACGTATGTCCTTCAAGGTTTTAATCTGCTCTTATTAGATACTATATCCAAAGGTCAAATGTTACGTTTCTTGAGTCTGTAAGATCACCTTGCCATATTAACCCATACGGCCATACCCTTAAGACTCCAAGGTGTCATTACGGGGTGAAGGGGGCATGGAGTGACATGTGGCAGCCACATCAATTCCCTTTCAACCCCAAAAAAACTATGGGGCGATGATGGCGTGAATGTTTTCTTTTTAATTAACCAAAAAAAAAAAATCATCCCTAACCCAAGAACCAATCACAGTCATCTGTCTTACCCTCACCTTTTGCCTCACACCAATAGAAATTTTCAACCAACCTGCCTCACACCACTTTCACGCCACATACGGGATGGTGTTGGTGGCGTGGAGAGTTTTCATATCCTCTTTCACACCCCCACACTCTATAGCCTAAGGCTATGAGTTAAGGCTTTATTGGGTGCGTGAAAGATATGGATTTTTTTGGCGAAAGAATATTTATGCCTATCAAATCAAATGCGGAATTTGTGTTTGTGGAAATTATCGATTAAAACCCGTGATGAAAAGAAAGACCCACAATTTGTTAAAATGTAAACAAAAAGGTCGGTTACGTCAATACACAAAACCAAAGGATATATCACATAAAAATTCTTTTACATCAGTAACGTGTGTTGTCTGCATTTCCACCCATTCATTCTTCTTTTTAACAGTTTCAGATCATCTTCTTCTCCCTTCCATTTAACCACCACCACCGATCTATAATCTAACAACAATTTCACATACCCAGTATCCACCATTCTCAAACAACATCCCTAATTTTACAAGCACAAAAAAATGACTCTTTGTCACATTTTTTAATCGATGTAGCAACATACGATATGGCCGAGACTCGATCTTTATCAATAGAAGAAACCTACGTTAATAACTCCAGAACTAACAGTAACACTAGTAGTAGTAGTAGTCACAGATGTTGCGATGAATACGATAGCTATTGTCTCAGCGCTGACGTCAGCGAATCGGAAAGTTCCACTAGTTTCTCTGGCTGCCGTTACAACCACGGTAATGCTGCTTCCAGTTCTGGTTTCCGTACAGTTTCCGTTACTGATTCCGTGTTTTCGTCGTCGCCGTTTGCCTTCCCGCCGTTTGCCGGGAAGGATGGTGACGTCATGGTCTGGGAAGAGAAGCAGTGTAGAAAACAAGCTAATGCTGATGTCTGGTTTGTTTCCATCTTTTTTATGTATGTGATTATAATGCATATTGATTCTTTATACTAGTAGAGGATTAACTATTCTAACAAACTTAACTTATTAATCTAACTAACTAACTAACTAACTAACTACCTGAATAGCTAACTTAGGGGCTGTTTGTTAGCCTTGTTAAATTCTATTAAGAGGCTACATCTGAATCAGTCAGTATTAAGTGTGTTTGATTTGATTCACTGACAATGACACCTCTCAATGATGCTGAAAGAAAACTTATCACTTAATCCATTTACCGGTGTTCATAACCTCAGCCAGGCTTAGTCAGGCCTCTTGATAGCTCAGCACTTACTAGGGCAGAGGTTGCCAAACAGCCCCTTGGGATTATTGGCTCTGAACACTATGGAAAAGAATAATATGTGTTGCTTGCCTGTGCTTTTAAGGGAAAATAAAATTGAACACGTGTTAATGTATAATGTAATTTTGCATTTATCTGCGGGTGTGTATACATCTTCGGTGCATACATAGATTAGTTTAAGAAGTGGATAGGATTTTTGTAAAGCATGAGACGATCCTGCATCGATCCTCCGTATTTATGGCTTAACTAGACTAAAAAACAAATGTTGTGTTCAATTTGGCATGTGTTTATAGAGATCGAAATGATGAAGGAGCGGTTTGCTAAGCTACTTCTTGGTGAAGACATGTCTGGAGGGGGCAAAGGCGTTTGTACAGCTCTAGCAATCTCAAACGCCATAACAAATCTGTCTGGTCAGTGTATTTTCAGTTATAATGTGTCAACTTCTTAATTAGTCAAATGTACTACTATTTTCTGATTGAAATATAATTATGATTGGAAAATGATAGCCTCTGTGTTTGGAGAATTGTGGAGGTTGGAGCCGCTAGCTGTGCAAAAGAAGGTAATGTGGCAAAGGGAAATGAAATGGCTTTTATCAGTAAGTGATTCCATTGTAGATCTTGTGCCTACCATACAACAGTTTCCCGGTAGAGGGACGTATGAAGTAATGGTCCTACATCCACGGTCAGATTTGCATATGAATCTCCCTGCTTTGAAGAAGATTGATGCTATGTTAATTGGTGTGCTAGAGGGGTTTTGCAATAAGGAGTTCTGTTATGTTGATCGGGGGATAGTTTTACCTCAAGGCGAGAGTTGTGATGCGGATCAATCAAGTATTCAGGTGGCTAGACCTTCAGTTAGATAGGAAGAAAAGTGGTGGTTACCTTATCCTAAGGTTCCTCCAAAGGAGTTATCAGCGGATGCTAGAAAGAAGTTGCAGCAGTGCAGGGACTGCACAAATCAAATACTTAAGGCAGCCTTAGCAATAAATAGCAATGTTCTTGCTGATATGGAGATTCCAAGTGCTTACTTGGAAACATTGCCCAAGGTATTGTTTCAAGCTGTTGATTGTTTCCCAGAATTTTCCTTCTAATGAAATATTAGGCATGTTGATCTAACCAGTTGCTGCTATGAAAGTGATTGTTATTATGGATAAATTATCTGATCATGTTATGTTTTAACTATCTGAGTGGTTCTAAAATATTAGGATAGTATATTCTAGAATACCTATACCTATTAAATCATGTGCCTACGACATAATGTATCTTAATCATTCCAAAAAAGAAGATAGTCATCAAACTTTATCACATCACGTCGTTCAATAACATGCTCTTTCCTTTCTTTTGACGTGCATTACTTTATTTCCTCGTTGAGATGGGTTGGATGCTCTAATTTGGCTATTTATGATAATCAGTTTGCCTCATAAATTAATATCCTTTTCCAGTTTCCTCCCCTACTTATGACATTGCTTCATATGGTCAATACATGATAATGTTGTTGGCGTATGCTTTTCTAAATTTAATAGTATATTTATGGGCGATGAGGCATGCAAATTGATGAAGTTTAGATGTTTTACACTTACACGCAAGAAGCACACACACACTGGGGTGACTTTAAATGATGAAATGAGAGCTATTAAGTAATTAGGAACCGTCTTACTGTCGTTCATTTTGATGATGGAGCGGTCAAGGAGGGGAAGAGCTTGATTCACGGTGTGGAAGAAACATTAATGTCTAAGATATTAGCCATCCATTGAAATATGATAGAATGGCCAGACCATATTGGTTCCTATTTATTTAATGATTCTCATTTGAACTTCCCTCTACACACACACACACACACACACACTTGGCAAAGTTTGGAAAGTGGGACACATAGTTTGTGTTAAAAGATGTTAATGTGGAATTTTATCTGTTTTTCCCTAAGCTGCTAGTGATTGTTGTATGTTGTTCTGGAGAAAGTTCTTGCCTACTGCACTTCACACTCATTCCTGCCGACTCAAATTTCAATGTACAAATTTTAGTTGCTTCAAACTGGGATACATCATACGTGACGGCAAGAGTGGCATGGCGTTCCAATACACAAGGGTAATTATGGTGTGCGTTTTATCTGAGTCCTAGATGATTATGTTTTTATTCCCATGGTTGGTCATGAGAGGATGATTGTTATGTAATCTAATCTTCTTTAATGGCATTCGATTTGATACCAACTCTCTTCAGATATGAAGACCCATTTAGTGATTCAAAAATTTACAGAAAAAAGTGCATTTTCTAGTGAATCTCTCTCAACTCACCATACATATATACCTTAGATGTCGAGGGTTCAGAACCCCTTTTGACTCCTTGTTGAAAATAAGGGTACATGCATGCATGTATAGGTGTCTAAAAGGGATATTGTCAGTTTTCTCCAACATTTGTAGGAATCATATGTAAAGATAGTATCAGTACATAAATTGTTCTTTACATATATGTGGTGAAAGAATTGATCTGGTTGTTTTTTTTTTCCTGTTTCTTCATCAAATATATATATATATTTTTTATGCAGAATGGAAAAGAGTGCTTAGGTGAAACCATCTACCATTACTTTACCGCAGAAAAGTTCTCTCCAGAATGTCTCCTTGACCGCCTAGATTTGTCATCGGAACATCGTACCCTGGAAGTAGCCAATAGGCTTGAAGCAGCTGTCTATGCATGGAAGCTAAAAGAGCATAAAAAGCATCCAAAAAGTAAGCGTTCGTCATGGAGTGCAAAGGTCAAAGGCTTAGTTGCTGATGGTGATAAGAATAACGGCTTATCTCAAAGAGCAGAAACACTGCTACATAGTTTAAGACTTCGGTTTCCTGGCCTTCCACAAACTTCATTGGATATGAGCAAAATTCAGTATAACAAGGTATGTTTACAATACCATTTATATTCATTTTCTGTGCAAACCTTAGCTTTTTGTTGCAAGTGTTTTGTCATATTAGATCATTACATACGCCTAGTTGACATCGGGTAAAATACATTATTGGTGTCCTAATTTAGGTCTCAAGAATTTGTAGGCTATTTTGTACCAGGTTATATCTTTGATGTGGTGGTCAAAGGGTAAAAAAATTAGCTAACAAGGAAAAGGGTCCCAGTTTGTACTTATAATGCATAACAGATTATGTATCGTAACTCTTAATTCTTTATAAAATATAAGGTTTAAATATTTGGGCAAACAGAGATGTTGGTCTGCCAGAGCCTGACCGCACAAAATTGCCTATTTTTTTAACTGTTTTTTTTTTTGGTTGCATTGGTTGCAGGATGTTGGGCAATTGATTCTTGAAAGCTATTCAAGGGTGATGGAGAGCTTGGCATTTAACATAATGGCAAGAATCGATGATGTCATCTTTGTAGACGATGCTGCCAAACGTAGCGTTGCTATAGAATCTTTATCTCTTTTCAACCGAGAAGGCTTAGGAGGCCTTCCCGTTCAAAAGCGGATGTCTCCTAGTCCATTTTCACTCCAAAATTCACCTTTTTCCTCTCCCTTTGCAACTCCAGCATTCTGTTCATCTCCACCTGTCCCACGCCCCATAAAAAATGGTAATCATCTTAAAGCTGCTGACCTGGACATGCCATGGACATATGCTGCTGGGAAAGTTCCCACAAATGCTCGAGAGCGCGATTAAATTATCAATCTAGAAGATGGGTAGGTAGTTTTTAACTTATGTGCATGTTCTTAGTAAGGTTTTGAGGTTTTCATCCATGTTTTTTTGTGACTTTGAAGAAGATATGATGATTTTAGCATGAGGATATTATATTATTGTATGCACGGTCGGCTCAATCTTTGTGGAGGCCTAAACCAAATACCAAAATGGGGGTGTTTTTGTGAAACTAAAAAAACATCATATAGTGAAGACAAGCAATAGTTGTAGAAATATAACTATTGGCATGCTATATACAGTAAAAAAAAAGACTTGTAGACTATTAAGCTAAAGTTTGTAATCATGATTACAAATACCATATACATTAAAAAACTCTTTTAAAATTTAGGGCCCTATTGAATTCGGAGCTTAAAACGAAAGCTTTAAAATACTCACCCTTGAGTTGGCCCTTATTATTTGGGTAAGTTTAATTTTGATACGAATATGTCATTTAGAGCATGATTGGCTCTCCTTATTTCCACCTCCTTATAACTTATAACTTTTCCAAAAAGTTAATAAGTTACAACAAGTGTTTGGCAAAAGGAAAAGGACTTTTTGTTTTAACTTTTTGTAAGCCTATGATAAGTTGTTTTGGAAAAGTAATGGAGAAGTGACTTTTTGAAACTCCTTATAACTTATTGATGGTTATTTATCTACATGCCCTTATTATATCCTTACACATTCCCTCCTTATACCCTTTTTGGTCATTTTACCTAAATAAGTTAAACCAAACACTTTTTTACAAACTAACTTATCAACTTATTGTTTTTCCCCATCACATAAGCTAATCCAAACACTTTTTTAAAAACTCTTTTTTAAAAAGTCATAAGTTAACAAGTCCTTTTAACAAAAAGTCCTTTTTTTTATACTTTCGAGTTTAGGTCATCTCTAAGGGTTTTTTTTCTCTCGATGGGTTCTCGCCGGAATCCTATTCCGGAGAAGTTACAAGGGCGTCTTACGAAATTCTTTATCTACAATCTTCCGGATAAATGTAGTGGTAAAGACTTAGCGGAGTACACAAGGTCGTTGGGGGAGATCTTTGATCTCTATATTGCGAGGAAACGGGACAAGTTTGGGAATCGATTTGGTTTTATTTCTTTTTTGGATGTTAAAGATGTGAATGATATGATCAAACGATTGTGTGGTGTGCGGATGGGGGAGTATTCACTGAAGGCAAACGTTGCGAGGTTTGTTTATGAAGATGGCGAGATTGGATCCAAGCCTCCAGCGTATGATAAACCGAGTAACAAGGAGAATATAGAGGCTAGAAAGAATGAAGGTAAGAAAGATGGTAACAAGACTTCCACATCGTATGCACAGGGAGGTGTATCCTTCCAGGAGATGTTGACAGGCAAACGGGTAGAGGAGAAGGAAGGAAAGGTTTTAAAGGTGGATGATGAGATCATGGCTTTCCAAAATTCTCATGAACGTGCTCTTATCATGAGAATGATGGACTTGGATGTGCTTAAAAATATTTATTTGATCCTGGAAGATATTGGGGCTGGTGATTGTAAAGTACAATATCTAGGGGGTTTATCAGTAAAGGTTACGTTTCATCGTAAAGAGGATGCAATGAGGGCCATGTTGGCAGCGAAGGAAGTTCTGGGTAGATTTTTTGGAATATGGTTATGGGAAGGACAATCGCTTGCTTTTGAGCGGCTGGCGTGGCTGAAGATTAAGGGTTTACCGTTGCAACTTATGCATGAGTCTGTCATAGAGAAGGTGGGACAGGTTTATGGTCGTATTATGCATAAACCTCCTCGATCAGAAGATGATGGGGATTTATCATATGATTATATAGGGGTTCTGGTGGGTGAGGTTAGGAAGATCGCTGAGGAAATTACGGTAATGTGGAGGGGGCGGAAGTTTAAGGTGTGGATTGAAGAAGAGGTGGGAGATTGGGTGCCGGAATTTTTGAAGGATAGTCCGGTTAGTAACAATGAGCCTGAGGAAGATCCTGGTAAAGAAGAAAGGGCGTCGGAGGAGATGAACTCTGATGAAGATGGAGGTGAGGAGGTGCCGGACGCTAATATGGTGGACGGATATTTTTCCGGTGACCGGACAAATGCATTAAATGGCAGCCCAATAATTGTGGAAGGTGTTAATGGTTATGAGGGGGATTTTATTCCTGCTTCCAATTTTGACTTTGAAAAGTTGGCAACTGATGAGGTGGATACGGACGATATTTCCTCTAAAATTAATAAAAGGAAAAAAGAAGCAGGGCCTGGGTAAGGTAATCGGCCCATTAGGGGGTGACTATTCCAGCAGCTTGGAAAAGACCAAGATTGTGAAACGGGCCAAAGAAACAGAAGGCCCAATTGGTTTTGAAGACTTTTGTGAGGATAGCCCAGTAGTGGGTGATAGGCCCGTAGACTCGAGTAATGGCTTTTTAAATAATGTTGAGATTTTACAAGGACAAGACGGTCATTTAGTACATGAACAGAACGAGACAGATGGGGTTACTGCTGGTCAACCTGAGGAGTCAGTTAACTCTCAAAACAATACGAACAGTGGTTTAGCAGATTTGGAGAAGGAAATTGACGCCACGATTACAATGGGATCCCGATTGGGGGCAGAATTGGTACATCATAGAAGCTTGGTGGAGGAGGCTATTCAAGGTGAAGGAGTACAGGTAGGTGTTAAATGAATTTTTTGTCAATTAATATAAGTGGGATGAGGTCCGGGGGTAAAGCTGCCTGGTGTAGAAGTTTACGTAAGAAACACGGGGTTGATTTTCTGGGTTTACAGGAATCTAAGGTTTCAGGGATTGGGGTTCGGGAAGTTAGTTCTTTTTGGGGAGACGGGGGTTTAGATTTTGATTGGGTGGATGCTTCGGGGCTTTCGGGTGGTTTAGTTAATGTGTGGAGTACGAAGGTGTTTCAGAAGGTGTCGGTTCAGTATCACAGGAACTTCCTGGTCACCTCGGGGATTTTAGTGGCAGATGGGTCGACATTGAATGTTTTTAATGTATATGCTCCTCAGAGAGTAAAGGATAAAAGACGATTATGGGCAGAGTTGTTGCAGGTTATTAGAAGGTGTAATGGTATGATTCTTTTAATGGGGGACTTTAACGCGGTTAGGTGTCATGAAGATCGAAGAAATTCGGTTTTTAATCATGGAGAGGCGGAAGACTTTAATGATTTTATAGATGAAGCCGGTCTTAATGAATATGGGATGCGTGGTTTTAAGTTCACTTTCTTGACAGGTAACAAGCTGAGTAAGATTGATAGGTTTTTGGTTTGCCAGGATTTCTTTAATAAATGGCCGACGACATGCTTAAGGGCGTTGAAGAGGGAACTCTCAGATCATAGTCCTATTTTGTTGACTGTTGTAGATGTGAACTATGGTCCGAAACCCTTTAGATGGTTCAATTCGTGGCTTCATCGGAATGAGTGTGAAGGGGTTGTTATAAATGCGTTATCGGTGTGTGATTTCAATGGGTTACCTGATGAGATTATCACAGCGAAATTCCGATATCTTAGACAAGTGCTAAAAGAATGGTGGAAGAAAGTCATGAAAGAAGAAGGGGAAGAGCTGATTATTTTAAAAACGGAGTTGGAGCGAATGGAAACGATTTTGGAAGACCGGAATTTGGAGGAAGAGGAAAAGTGGGTTTTGGAAGAATGTAAAAAAGACGTAGACTATTTTAATATGTGCCATAATAGAGACCTTAAACAAAAATCTAGGGTGAGGTGGGCGGTTGATGGGGATGAAAATTCGGCATATTTTCATAGGGTGGTGAATGGTAGGAAGTCGGCAAACTTCATTCCAGGTCTGCTGATTGAGGGTGTTTGGGTTCATAAACCATCCTTGGTGAAGTTTCAGGTTTTGGACCATTTCAGGAGACATTTTAAAGACACGATAAAGAACCGCCCGGATATTAGATGTTCGAATTTGAAGGTTTTAGACGACATCAGTGCTGAAGGGTTAGTTGTCGGGTTTTCTAAGGATGAGATAAAGGATGTGGTGCTTGATTGTGGCTCGGACAGAGCTCCGGGCCCGGATGGGTTCAATTTCAGGTTTGTTAAACACTTTTGGAATTTTTTGGAAGATGATTTTGTTAAAATGTTCGATAGATTTTTTGAACATGGTACGATAAGTAGAGGTTGTAGCTCTTCATTTATTACTCTAATTCCGAAAACTAAGACACCGGTTGGGTTGAAAGAGTATCGTCCTATCAACTTAATTGGCGTTGTTAGCAAAATTATTTCGAAGGTTTTGGCTCGTAGAATTGCAAAGGTTATGGATCAGGTGATTTCGAATACCCAATCCGCTTTTATTAGAGGGAGATTTATTTTGGATGGCCCGTTGGTGGTTAATGAAACGATTTGGTGGCTTAAACGTACAGGTAAAAAAGCTTTCTTGCTGAAATTGGATTTTGAGAACGCTTATGATAACGTCAATTGGGGTTTCTTGTTGTCGATTTTGAGGCAGATGGGCTTTCCGAACATATGGTGTAAGTGGGTGAAAGGTATTTTAGAATCAGCTCGTTCGGCTATTTTGGTGAATGGTTCCCCCATTTTCGAATTCCAATGTCAAAAAGGGGTTAGACAGAGCGACCCTTTATCTCCATTTTTGTTTTTGGTGGTTATGGAAGCGCTTCATTGTATGCTTAGCAAGGCGATGGATTTAGGAGATTTCAAAGGCATTCGGGTAGGAGGTAATACTCTTATCTCGCATTTGTTTTATGCCGATGATGCTTTGATTTTTGGGGAATGGTCTAAAGAAAACATTGACAATATTTCGAGAATTTTGAGAGTCTTTCATCTATGCTCGGGATTGAAAATTAATATTCATAAATCATACTTATATGGGGTTGGGGTAGAAGATGCGGAGGTAGAAAATATGGTGGTGTCTTTGGGATGTAGGATGGGGACATTACCATTTGACTATTTGGGGATTCGTGTGGGTGCCAACATGAATAGAATTTGTCATTGGGATTCGGTAGTTGACACCATTAAAAACAGGTTAGTGTCCTGGAAGGCAAATACATTGTCCATGGGAGGAAGACTTACATTGATAAAATCCGTCTTGGCTAGTTTACCTATCTATTTTTTTCTCATTATACAAAGCGCCAACTAGTGTTATTGAGACCTTGGAGCGGTTAATGAGGAACTTTTTGTGGCCCGGGACTAATGGAGATAGGAAAATGCATTGGATTTCTTGGGAGGTGATTACTATGCCTAAGAAAAGGGGGGGGGGGTTGGGTGTGTTGAGATTGTCGGAGGTAAATTTGGCTTTACTAGCAAAGTGGGCGTGGCGATTCAAGGTTGAAGAGGATTCGGTTCGGAAGAATGTGGTTACTGGGATTCATGGTGGTAAAGGGTGCTGGACTTTCTTGCCTGTGCGCAATACTTTTCCAGGATGCTGGAAGGTGATCGTGAAGTTACTGGGCTCTTCGAGGGTATCTGACTCTTCGTTTACTCAGCTGATTAGAGGGGAGCTTCAGTCTGGAGACAAGATTCGGTTTTGGTTAGACTTCTGGCTAGGGGAGTCTTTATTAAAAGACCGTTGGCCTAATAATTTGTTTAAAAAAGATCGTGACAAGGCGGCTCTGGTTTGCGAGAGATTGGCTCATTCGGGCTCTACTGTCTTTGTTAATTCGAGCTGGAATATGCAGTTGAGAACAGTGACTGAGATATCGGAATTCCAGGATTTACAAAGACTGATATCGGACGTTAAGTTTTCTGGGACGACGGATAGGTGGGTCTGGAACAGACGGAATGAAGTGCCATTTTCTGCTAAAGACTTCCGAAGGATGTTGGATGTTGATAATTCAGGGCAAGGGGCTGCTATTGGGACGGTTATTCAACGGTTTAAATGGGTTGGGTGGATTCCGACTAAAGTGGGGTTATTGGCTTGGAGGGTTGCGAGGGACAGGATTCCTACCCGGGTTGCTTTGGTTCATAGGAGAGTCAATATTGTTGATAGTGCCTGTCCTATGTGCGGATGTGGTAATGAGACTACTACTCATTTAATGGTTGGCTGCATTTTTTCTTATGGGATTTGGAGTAATATTTGTAGGTGGTGCAAATTGGATCCGTTCTATGCGTATGATTATGAAGACCTACTAATGTTATATAAGAATATTCATGGAGGTAAATGGAGAAAAAAAGATTATCAAAGGTATTATTATGATCACAACTTGGGTTATTTGGAACAAGAGGAATTTAAAGGTCTTTTAAAACCAAAACTGCAATGTGATGGAGGTAGTGGCAGAAGTTAAGTCTAAAGCTTATTTGTGGTTAAAGTATAGAGCTCGTTTTAATGATTTAGATTGGAATGATTGGGTCAAGTACCCATTGTATATGTATATGTAGTTGCTGGGCGGCTCTACTTTTAGAGTCCGTTCCCTTTTAATGAAAGTTTATGTTCAAAAAAAAAAAAAAACCTTTTGCCTCAAATAAGTTTATCCAAACATGCCCTTATTATATGGTTGTTCCCGTGTTCCTATCTTTGTGCATACGAGGAGCATCTAAAGTGATATTATATATTGAGAAGTAGAGGAATCTTATTTGGTTGTTTGTTGTTAATAGCAGGAACATACCTTGCTTAATGATGGGTTAGAGATACTTTAAATAAATAAATGAATTAAACAACTTTTATTCCATTTTATAAATTAATTTAGCAATTACAACTATAGAAGAGATTAGATACATTGAATATTTGATCAGGTGGAATGTATATAAACGACAAAAAAGCTAATCCAAGAAATTTGATGAAAAAATTGCACAAAAATGCAAAAGAAAGTGAAAATAATATTTCCCTTTTAAAAGAGTTGAATCTACTGAGACACATTGGGTTCTTTAAGTGCAGACAGGCATGAGTTTAAAACTTTAAATCATCATATGCTATATATTCAGAAAAGTCTAGAAAGAGTTTTAAAGAGAGACAGAAACAGAGAAGAAAGAAAAATAAAATTAACAGAAAAGCATTTTAAAACAAAATTAGGGAGAGACGTGCCCTAAAATGTATGTTTTGACTCGACTAGGACCATTTGTAAACGGAGCGTCCCTAGACCGACCGATATGGATAGAGAAAGGTAGAAATAACGTGATAAGAAGAGAGAAGGTAAAACGAGAAGAGATCAGTAAACGAGAGAGATCTTAATGCACTTTTCTTTTGTACGACGAATTTCAACTTTAGCGGTGCTTAATCGCACCCCCCCTTTTGGGGAGCACACTGCCTCACTTTGGCCAAACTATGTTGTTAACTAGATTCACGTTGGTATCAGAGTTTGGCTTGGCGTACACTGTAAAAGCCCACAGAAACCAGCCCCATATAAGGGGAGGGCATACGAGTTGCTCATCATAAAAGTCGAACCCGGATTTCCTAGGTAAAACCAGAATGTCTTAATCGCATTGCCATGACATAATTGGCAGTTTGGCACATCTTAATGCACTTGATGGAAGATTGTCTAAACAAGATATGAAGGTACCTAACTTACCATTTGTCCTATATGTAAAAATTACCATTACCTTACCAATAACTTTAAAAAACAAAAATAGTCAATGAAATATTAAAAGAAAGAAAAAAAACCAAACATGAAATATTAAATAAAAAGTTGGTGGAATACAAAACACATAAAACCACACAACAAAAAAACATATCATCAATCTTCCTAATCACATTCTTTCCAAACACAATCACCTTCTTCTTCTTCCCTAAAATATATCCTAATTCCACATCTCCATCATCAATAACAATAATAATAATAATAATAATAATAATAATAATAATGGCAGACTGGTCTCAACTCCCTCGAGAGCTTCTCGACCTAATCTCAACCCACCTGACCACCGAAACCGATCTCCTCAAATTCCGATCCGTCTGCACCACGTGGCGCTCATCCATCCACCCCTTCATCTCCCGCTTCCCTATCCTCCCTAACGCCGGCATCTCCGACACCACCTGGGGCTTCTACCTCTCCAAACGCACCATCTTCCGTCTCTCCTTACCCGACCCGACCCATACCCATCCCCCTTGGCTCATCAAAGTCGAACGAGACAACCCACAAAAAACCCATTTAATGAACCCGTTAACCGGATCCGAATTCATCCCAATTGCACCTAATTTCCCTAGACCTTTGAACTTATTAAATGTTAGGGTTATGGAATTAGGTCAAGAGTATGCTTTGCAGTATATAAGTTATCGGCCGAATGCGAATTCGATAGTGGATTCGGTTAGTCTGTACATGGAAAAGGTTGCATTTTGTAATGTGGGTGTGGATGGGTTTGTGTTGTTGACAATTCATGTGTCTGGGAAATTGGCTTTGTTAAGGAAAGGGGAGAGGGTATGGAATGTGATTAATGATTTGCGGGAGCCGTATGATGATGTCGTGTTTTACGGTGGGGAGTTTTACGCGGTGGATAGTACGGGGAGGACGGTGGTTGTGGATTGGGAAAGGAAGGTGGTTAACGTTGTGGCGGGGTCGGTGTTTGGTGGGGATAAGAAGTTTTTGGTGGAATGTGATGGGGGGTTGTTTATGGTTGATAAGTATTTGAACGTTGTGCCGGAGAACGATGATGATGAGGAGGACGAGGAGGGGAATAATGAGTTTTATGAGGATCTTGATTGTTTTATGAGCGAGAGGACGGTGAAGCTTGAGGTGTATAAGTTGGATAGGGAAGAGGGGAGGTGGGATGAGGTGAAGGATTTGGGTGATAGGATGTTGTTTTTGGGGGATAATTGTGGGTTTTCGGCTTCGGCTTTGGAGTTTCCGGGGTGTAAAGGGAATTGTGTGTTTTTTACGGAGCAGAATAGGGAGGATGATGGGTTGGTTAAGAGTAGAGGTGTGGGTGTGTTTGATTTGGCGAGTGGGAGCATTGGGGATGTTTCGAATGACTCGGGTTATTCGCAGTTGTTTTGGCCTCCTCCTCGTTGGCTGCATTCGGATCCATTGAATTTGGAAGTAAGTTTTGTTTTTTTAATTATATCTTTTAGTAGAATTATGTTTGTGTTAAGTTGGATTGATGTGATAGTTGTTGACAGTGAAATTGGCCAAACAGTTGTTAGCGTTTGTTGGAGACTAGGTAGTTAAATGTGAAAAGGGCTTGCTTGTCGCCTTGTTGTGTTTGAGGGGCGCCTAAGTGCATGCCCGTGGTTTTAAAAAGCGGGTGGCATTGCAATGCACTTTGATCCAAAAAGATATGCGTGATGTGCAATGATAGATGCTAACACATCACGTATGCGGGGCGTTTGTTATTAGAAAAGTACTAAAAATTGTCTATACTCTATAGATGATATTTTAAATTGTTTTCTTTTAAACACTATAATATAAGTAATTTTCATCATCTCGTTTAATAGGTGGTCTATTTTGTTCAAATACTTAAACTCATTGCTCAATTGATGATCCAATCTGATTTGAAGAACTCAGACCCATTGCAATCGATTGTCTAATTTGTTCAAATATTGGTCAAGTGCATAATCCCTCGCATCAGATGCGCATAATGAAATCGCACCATATAGTTGCAGATTTGCAGTTGATGTGATCTCATCGCATCGCGCATTATGTGCTCGTGATGCGCACATTTTGAAACCAAGAGTGTGCCTTGTGTGCTTTTGACTACGTAGGTTTTAGGTTTAGTTATGTGATGATGCTTTGATAAATGAAGTAGAACAATGTTATCATTTAACTTTGAGCTGTGTAGTGTATATTATGACCTATGTCCGAGCTTTAATTTGATTTTTCACGAATATGCCTAATTTCAATAAGAGGGTGTTTGGATGTGTGATTTCAAGGTCATTATTGCAATTTGAAGAATTGAAATTAGTTGATAAGATAAGTTTTAGATAATTTTATATGTATCTTGGTAAGATGATATTCAGTTTTCTTACGGTACTTACTGCACTGAGTCTTATTATTCTAGATTACCCGTATGGCCATATATTAGGATAATAACGTGGGATTAATCGCGCAAAAATGTGAAATACTTGCAACTTTTAGGTATTTTATACAGCATACTTTGTTTTTCTCCTGTAACATACTTACATTTTGATGCAATTGAAGTTGTAAACATACCAATTTGTACCTGGACGGATATAAAGAGGGGAAACAAACGGGAAAAACACACAATTGGTATATCTCCAAAAGATGCCTTACCGATGGTAGCTTCTATAGTTGTACATTGAGATAAGAAAAGCATGTCATGCACTCATGCTTTAATGGTTCTACATAAAGCTTGTATGATGATTGTATATAGAGATAAGAAAGACATGTCATGCCTTTTATGGTCGTTCACAAATTTTGTATAGTTGTTAAAAGACGGGTCATGTGTGCGTCTTATTTCTGGTATATATGTTGAATTTTAAATAACTACACCTTGCTTACATGTTGTGTGTGCCTTCGCCTTGGGTCCAGAGAGCTCAAATACTTGGAGTCCCTTGCGGTTAAAACATAGTTCAGTGTGCACACGCGATCTTTATTGTAGGAAATATGATATCAATGTAGGTCAAGAATTTGCTTGCATTCAAGGGTGATGATAGGATGTTATTAATTATTATAAGATAAGATTTTTTAATTCCTGTGGACGGTCATAATATGAATTGAAGAATCGTTAGCCACTTCTTATACAACTATACAGATCGCACAAATATAAATTATACCTAAAGTCGTTAGGCAACGTTCTTTCGCCCATTACATTATCTTCTACAAAATTAATAAAATTAAGAACAGTTTTAGGATTTTCATTCTGATATCCGGTTGCAAGCGTAGTTTTGTAGAAATGTATAACCCATTGTCGGTAATATGAACTTGCAGGATGGACTGGATAATCTTAACATCTAATCAGACACAGACAAGAAGACAATGACACAAGTCGAAACAATAAAGTGTACATATGCTCTGCCTGGCTCGTGACCTTGTGCTACTCGTTGCGTAAACCTGCACATCTATATTTCGTTTTATGAAAGCAATATTCATAATTGGCTTTTTTTCTCGTTTATAAATAATTTTCATTTTGCAATCAGTTGTATACTTGTATGTTGATGCTGGTTGATTATGGCTATATTACATTTTCTTTCTGCTGTTTGTTTTAGGATGAAGAAAATTTCAAATGTTGTCGGTTCGGTTTGTAATTCTAAGCCCAGTATTAACCAGTCGGTTAAAACCCCAACGGAAAACCCTAAATTTTAAAAAAGGATATTGAAAAGCGGGGCGTTTACAGTGACAGGGATGTTCATAATGGTAGCAACAGTCGCGGCAGCTCTTTTGGCAAAATTCACGGTTTCTGATGAAGGAGAAAAGGCACTGAAGAATGTGGGTGGTGATGATGTTAGGGGGACGGGGCGCCACCCGAATTGTTCACGGGTACTAAGTATCAGCACGGTATCACCGCCGTCATACACGCTGGTAGTGGTCCTGTGAACCGTTTTGTTGGTGCTTTTTACCGTATTAGTACCGGCTGTTTTTGTGTTTTTTATAAATGCCAAGTTTTCATTTTACCCTCGTATGTTTTAGTATTTTTTTATTTTAACCGTTTGTTTTGTGTTAACCGTTTAAAGAAATAAAAACATAAATAAAAAACATTTCATTAAAACATAAATAATATTAAACATAAAATAAAAATACATTAAAACATAGATAAAAAACTTAAAGTTGGCGCAACAATCGCCATGCTTCGACATGGTCGAAATCATTGCCGTATCGCGCTTCATGCTCATAGTTAGTGAAGCCGATAGCTAAATCATCATCAAGCTCCGGATCATCCCTCACCGTTTGCTCGTATAGGGTGGTCCACCTCTCACACTTGATGTTGAGGTCGGCCCACTTGAGCTGGAGGTCTTGGACAGTCTTGATGGTGTTGCCGCCAACTTGCTCGAGGAAGTCGTTATAAACCCGATCCCAAAACTCCTCCGGGGGTAGTTGGACCCTTCCTCCCGAGGGAGTTGTTGAATCTCCGGGTCGTTCGACGCATCCTTGTGGCTAACCACAAGGGCCCTCTCTTCCTCGTCGGTCCACGGGTTCATTTTTGATGTGTTTGGTTTTTTAAACCGTGGTAAGTTGTGACTTTTAACCCTACCGTTTGATCACTTTATATACAACGACGGTGCACGGTTTGAATAGTGTAATTAATTTACTGACCGTTTGGTGAGCAAAATTCAATTAACTCGACGGTTTTCAAGATAATCACTTAAATTTGGTCAACCGTTTGGTGGGACGGTTGAAATAGTAATATTAATTGTTAAACCGTGTAAAAATGTAAAAAAAAAAGTTTGGGTATTAAAATGAAAATGAATAAAAAGAATCAGTGGGGTGTTGCCTACAAAAAGGTGTTCTAGGGAAGTAAATCAGTGAAGTGATGTGGCAAAGCAGGATTGGTTAAAATCAATGAAAGAAACTTAAAAATCTAGGAACACCCCTTGTCCCCTTAGAATAATGCGAGTGATGATGATATTAGATGCATCGTTATTCATTATAATCGTTTAGGTGAACTATAATACAGTGTATATCAAAATCATTACAACGGTGCATCAAACTCATTACAGTTATGCATTAAACTGAAATTTTAACTCACCGCTATAATCGTATTAAACTTGCAGTATTTAACGTAATATTTTCAGATTCTGACCCCAAGTTACAGCCCTATGTATTGCGAACCATTAACATATCTAATATTTGTATGTGAGACGAGGCACAT
Organism: Ambrosia x helenae; assembly: GCA_030844895.1. Lineage (NCBI taxonomy): Eukaryota > Viridiplantae > Streptophyta > Magnoliopsida > Asterales > Asteraceae > Ambrosia > Ambrosia x helenae. Next base: position 15,645,407 of record CM061224.1, on the reverse strand, counting down.
ACATGTAGGTACGCCAGTAACATATCTAATATTTGTATGTGGTAGAGGTTGGCCCACACCATAAGAATTTGGGGCCGAACTTCACACATAACGTAAGGTGGTTCAGCCACCTAAAAGTCTAGATTTCATAACTTGTCAAGTGAGTATGCGTTGTACATGTTATTTCTAAAATGACATATAAATCATACTTCTAGCAGATTATTCTGATTAATGACATGTGACACTCTCTCTTTAATTTATTAATAAATTGTTAATTATTAATATTCATATATTACATTATATAACTAATATTACTTATATATAAACTTTGTCTTTATTTTACTTCACTATATATTATACTATGTATAATTAGAGAGTTAAGATGTATAATTAAAGAGTTAAAGATGAACAGTACCTGACTAAGGTTTCTTTTTGTTTAACTATAGTTGAGTTCCTTTTATCTTGATGCTTCTTTCTGTCTAAAACGATTAAGCAAGATTACAACAGTCATCAACACGTGTTACTTATTCTAGGTTTTAAACAACTACATGGCAATCGCCATGACACGCGTAGCTCACTCACCTATTCCAGATTCCAAGTACTACACCCTATATATACTTTGCATCTCTCCACCAAACTAAATTAATTTAATAATGTACTAATTTTTAGAGAGGGAAAAGAGGAAGACGATGAAGCAGATCCACCAACTTGCCCGTCTAAAAATTCTTTCTCCACAGTGGTGATGTTGAAAATGAAAGTCTTTAAGTAGGTGTATACTTTATGGTGACTTATATTTTTTTTGTTTGTCTCCCCTATTAAATAATTAAATAATACTATTAAGTCATAATTATCTCGCTTTTTTCTTTTATAAAATAATATTATTAAATCATAATTTTTTTGCTTATCTCTTATTTATTAATATTTTTTTCTTAGCTATTAAATTTTCCGCTTATTTATAACTATTAATATTTCATGGATCCAACCATTTATAATACACAAGTTTCCAACCTAACAATAAATAAAAACAAAGTAAAACGTTATAACCCATATAATACACGAGCAATGTTGCAGAAGTCGCTAGGCGCTCCTAGTCGGTTGGCTGGGGAGTTGAGAGTATTCGGAGAGTACTCGGTCATGATATACATTAAGCTAATTTGCAATTACTTGCCGAGTAGTTGACCGAGAAGTTACCCGAGTAGGCGAAGGTTAGGAGCTGCCTAATGTACAAGTCGAGTACTTGACCGAGTAGGTCGAAATTTGCAACAATGTACAAAATCTTCTAATCTAATAATAATTAAACAATTTAAAATGTTATATTAAGTAAACAATGCATGTGTTTATTCAACTCGTACAATACGTAGGTTTTCTAAAGATGCAACTTTTTTTATTACTTTATACATAAAATTAGAGAGAGTTTAAGATACAAAGGCCCCTTAACGTAGTGCATAATTATGGGTATAATGTGCGTCATTTGTTGATTTATATTCATACGTAATTTTGATTTTATATCTCATGCGTGATTCTGGTGTTATAGACATGCATGATTTAGATGTTTCCATTTGTTTGCATGCTTAATTATTGCATGATGATCAACAACACCGGATTCAGCGAGGCAAACAAAACTACGAGCTTGACTTTCTTATGTTTTCGTTCATCACATCGTCATTGTTGTAGTAGTAGTTTACTTCTCCCTTATAGTAGTCGTCTTTGTTAGCGTTGGTGCCGATGCTTCATTCTGCGGCGCAGATGAATTAGGATCAACACAATCGCCAACTCCGCGTGGCAATGGTGACCATGACAATGAAGAAGAGTAGGGGAAGTTGAAAAGACATGCAATTTTACTTGGTGCGTAGTTTTATTTTATGCGTTCTTTGTATGCTTTGTACAATAAGAACCCTTTGTATGTTAACTTACCCTATCGTATTATATATATATATATATATATATAGGTTTAGGATCTTGTACAAAGTACATTTTTCGTGAGAAGTGTGAGAAGGACTAAGAATTGACATGTAGACATCATGTTTTGGATTTAGAATGATGTTTTAGGTTGTTTTAACTTGAAAAATACCAAACACAACAATCTAAAACACAATACAATGTATTATAGTCATTAAATTTAAAAAACAGCTAAAACACACTACTTAACGCTTAAAACACACTGCTAATGCTCTTAGCATGGTGTTTTAAGTTTTAAGCCTAAAATACATTGTTTTCGGTTTTTAATTGTTATGTTTGGTGTGTTTATAGGCAAAACAATCCAAAACATCACGACTAAGTTCAAAAATGATGCCTAAGTATCAATTTTTAATACTTCTCACACTTCTCACAAAAAAAACACTTTATACACGATCTTGACCTTATATATATATATATATATATATATATATATATATATATATATATATATATATATATATATATATATATAGAATCGGCTAAGGACATCACTTCGGTACCCCGTTTCGAATCCCCTACGTATTTATTTTTATTTAAGTCGTGTAATAAAATTCATAAGTAGTTTAATATACAAACAAAGCTTTAATTATTTACTCTAAAACCATGTAAAAGATTTAAATACCATCCCAAAAGATTTTTATAATCCCATGAGTTTTATTGGAACCCAAAGATCTTCCAAAACCAAACGTTTTTGAGTTTTAACAAACAAACAAAATCATCGTCACCGGAAAACACCATCTCCAACCAAACACAACCCAATTTCTCCGACCAACAAACAATCTTCCAAATTATTATTTGCATGACGTAAACAACAAACCACACATCCAATGGATTTTTCTTCCTCCGTTAAGAAATCTCCTAACCCTAACCACACCACCGACGACGCCTCCGATTTCATCGTCAAAATCAACGGCGAAGATCGAGACCCTAAAATCCCACGTGGCATGGATGATCCGCCGTCTCGGCTGATCGGAGACTTTTTAAATAAACAGAAACACGCCGGAGGAGAAATGACGTTGGATATGGACCTAGAAATGGAAGAGCTACGTAATAATCATAATAATCATAATAATAATAATAATAATAATATTACTTCCGGTAACGCCGTTAATAATAATAATAATAATATTCAGAAGTCTCCAGAAAGTCCGGTTAATAATACAAACCGAGTTTCGAATTCTAGAGATATCAAAGTTTCGTTTCAACAAACTCAACGGCCTCATCAATCCTCTACATCAAAAGCAGTTGATATTGTAAAGGATGAATTAGTTACGTCATCATCAGATGATGGTGAAAATGATGATGATATGTTTGATGATATTAGGTTACAATCCCATCAACTTAGAAGAAAATCTAGTAATCTAAGAAATGTGAATAATAATAATAATAATAATAATAATAATATGAATACGAGCCGTGTGCATGTGCATGATGATAAAGGTGGTGGAACTGAGGTTTTGAAATGCACCTCATTTCAAAGGCGAGCGCCTATTATGCGAACGAGAACTCAGCAATCGCGGTTGATTGATCCGCCTGAAGTGGAAATAGAGGTTCAATTATCAGGTGTATCTGGTAAATCAGGGCAATATAGGTCAGGAATGTTGTTAGCAAGGCCTTCAGGTATATTAGCTAGAGGTGAGATGGAGGATGAAGATGATTCATTGTATGAGGAGGATAATCCGGATGATTTTCGCAAGGTTAAACTCGATGCATTGACTGTAGTTCAATGGATTAGTCTTGTTTCGATTTTGTCTGCTTTGATTTGTACACTTTTGATTTATGATTGGAAGCGGAAAGTAGTTAGGGGGCTGCATATTTGGAAATGGGAGGTTTTGGTTTTGGTTTTGATATGTGGCAGCTTGGTTTCGGGTTGGGGGATAAGGTTTATTGTGTTTTTTATTGAGAGGAATTTTCTTCTGCGTAAGCGAGTTTTGTATTTTGTGTATGGGATTAGGCGGCCGGTTCAGAACTGTATTTGGTTAGGTTTGGTTTTGATTGCTTGGCATTATATGTTTGATGAGAAGGTTGAGGGTCAGCATAGGTTTCTCAGGGTGTTGAACAAATTGATGGTGTGTATGCTTGTGGCGACGTCGTTGTGGCTTGTGAAAACGCTGATGGTTAAAGTACTGGCGTCTTCGTTTCATGTAAAAAAGTTTTTTGATCGGATTCAAGAAGCTTTGTTCAACCAGTATGTGATTGAAACCCTCTCCGGTCCACCGTTGGTCGAGATGGAAAATTACATAATTGAAGAGGAGAAAACAATGGCGGAAATTAACAGACTTCAGAATGCTGGTGCTAACATGCCTGCAGAGCTTGGGGAGAAAGTGTTTCCGACGAAAAGTGGGAGGGCGATAGGGAGTGGAAGGTCTCAAAAGCTACCTCCTGCCATCAAGATTGATGAGAAGGAGCATGGAATATCCATTGATCACTTGCATAGGCTTAACCCGAAAAATGTATCTGCTTGGAACATGAAAAGATTGATGAGGATCGTTCGTTTGGGGACGTTGAGCACATTAGATGAGCAGCTACATAACATGGATACGCAAGACGATGAATCGAATACACAAATCAGAAGCGAAATTGAAGCCAAACGGGCTGCGCGCAAGATTTTCTTGAATGTGGCCAAGGCTGGCTCCAAGTATGTCTTTATATCCATTTCAAAACACATTTACTCATGATAAAAGATCATATCACATGATTGAGATTCTAGAATGGGAAGTTTGCTGTTTGCAGGTTCATCCATCTTAGCGATCTGATGCGTTTCTTGAGAGAAGATCAAGCTTTGAAAACCATGTCTCTTTTGGAAGGATCACCTGGAGATGAAAAAGTTAGCAAGGGAGCTTTGAAGGCTTGGGTGGTAAGAATTTAAACTAGAAATAAGGGTGTAAACGAGCCAAGCCGTTTGCTAAAAACTTAAAGGGAGCCAAGCTTAAACAAGCCAGAGCCTGAGCTTCATTTTTCAAGCTCAAGCCGGCTCACGTAGTGGCGAAGCTTGACCCGAAGGTTGGGGGGTCGGAAGTCACTGGTTTCGGGGGGTCGAAACCCTATATTTTCAAAATTTTCTATACGGATACTATATAATCGGAACTTCTGCGCGAAAATCCGGGGGGGTCGGCCGCCCCTCCCCGCCCCTACAATCCTGCGCCACTGGGCTCACGAGCCTAAAAAAGATATATTTATATGAAATCTATTATTATACATAAAGGAGTCCAGCTCGGCTCGGCTCAGCTCAGCTCGTTTAGCCACTTGATTATGTGCTCACAACTAGTGAATCATATGTTGCATTTGATCTTAATTTCAGGTTAATGCATTTAGAGAACGAAAAGCACTCGCCTTGACACTAAACGACACTAAAACAGCAGTCAACAAACTGCACCAAATGGTGAGTGTGTTGGTTGGCATCATTATTGTGATTATTTGCCTCTTGATAATGAACATAGCAACAAGCAAATTTCTAGTTTTTATAAGCTCCCAGATCGTGGTGGTCGCGTTTATCTTTGGCAATACCTGCAAAACCATATTCGAGGCCATCATCTTTTTGTTCGTCATGCACCCTTTTGATGTTGGTGATCGTTGCGAGATTGATGGTGTTCAGGTATTAAAAACAGTTCAAAAACTTCTAAATGTAATGATTGAAATCCATAGCTTATTTTCTGAATCTTTAATCTTTTCCAGATGATAGTAGAAGAGATGAATATTTTGACAACTGTGTTCTTGAAATGGGACAATGAGAAGGTTTACTTTCCAAACAGTACTCTCTCAACCCGCGCCATCAGCAACTATTACCGGAGTCCTGACATGTGGGATTCAATCGATTTCTTCATCCATGTCACCACTCCTGCTGACACAATAGCTGTCATGAAACAAAGAATAATCAAGTAAGAAATCGACAAACTTCTAACTAACATATGACTATCAAATGTTGAGCAAGCTAGGGCTGTAAACGAGCTGAGTCGAGCCATGGTGGGCTCAGGCTTAGCTCGTTTATCTTAATAAGCTCAAATGTTGAGCAAGCTCGTGGCTCATCGAGAATTTTCAATTTCATTTTATTTTTCATCAAAAAATGTCACTCGGCTCATTTACAAACGAGTTTCTTCTAGCTTTTTCTGAGCGAGCTTTATGAACAGCCAATGATCACAGGTTCTTGATCATGATAACATTGTTTTGAATGTAACGTGATTCGCAGATTCATCGAGAGCAAGAAGGATCATTACTATCCAAACGATATAACAGCTGTTTCATTGACATTGGTGGAATTGAACACAATCAAGATGCAAATATGGTGGAGACACAAAATAAACTTTCAAGACATGACAGAGAGGTTCATAAGAAAAAGCGCAGTGATTGATGAAATGGTCCGAATATTTAAAGAACATGACGTTGAGTACAGATTATATCCGGTTGATATCAATATCAAGAACATGCCTTCACCGGCTACCAGTAGCCGGCTTCCGCCCACATGGTGAGCATGAGCACGTAACTAAGTATGAACATGGGACGGAACAACTTTGATTGCATGGTGTACAGGTTTATGATGCGAGCCACGTGTAGAATATAAGCATTAGCGAAATCAGGATGAGGTTGTGCACAAAAATTGCATGGCATAGTGTTGAAAGAGTATATATGTATTTAAGTTTGGAGGTTTAGTGAGAACACACATGATGTTGAAAGAGTAATGGTTGAAATTTAGAATGAAGCTTTTCGGTATTGTATAGCTTAGTTTTCATTGCTTATATATATATTATTTCTAGTAACATTTATTTATATAAAAAATATATCAAAACAACATAACTAGTGTCTTGGCAAATAAATTTATGAGATTATCGATTGAACGAATTCCCGCCTTAATCAAATCCATGTGAAGATGATCAAGATGAATGTTTGAGTTGGTGATGTCCAGTTAACAATGTGCTTCAGCTACGGTTAACAATATGTTTTGGCTGCAGAAGCAAAAGACGAGTCAACAGGGACAACATACATAGCTTCCTACCAAAAGTGTTCGGTTGAAATGGATGGCTAGATGAGAAAACGGCCTCGCTGAAGACTCGTGAAAGTAATTCATACAGTATCAGTCTATCAGATCCGTTAAGGGGGCATGGAGGAGTATGCTAACCAAGGCTCTTACTTATCAATAGATGTCGGGTAAAGACTTGTCTAGAGGTAAATTCTTGTAGCGGGTAACAGGAGACTGAATATATAGATATATTGCAAGTGAAATATAAACGTACCCAGGGTAGGGTCTGCTCAGTGCTCATAGCCGAGCCAAACTTGAATTTTTATGAGCTGGCTCAGCTCGGCTTGAATTCATATAACTTAGCAGAACATTGAACTTGAACTCAGCTCAGTTTGAACTCAAGCTAGCTCCGCTCTGCTTAGTTTGGCTTGAATTTTATATAAGAAAATTAAATTATAATCTACAAGCCGTATCTAATACGTATGATAATGATACAAATACGGAATGTAAAGTCATAGCACCTAATAAGTTCCCAATTGAATTCAAAATACCATCATTCATACATTAAACATTCCAACAAACACTAGATAAGTTAAATGCCTAAACAGCCATGTAACAATTTAGATCTTGAAGTAGGTCAAGCGAAGAAGTCAACTGCTTCGAACACTTGCTAATCAAACACACAAACAAGAATATTTTCAAACAAACCGGTCAAAAGTAAAAGATTACCAATATTCTTCAGGAAGATCTTCAAAAAACTGTGTATGCATTCTGACCCTTCCCTGGTTATCCATTCCCCAAATAACACGATGATGATACACCCAATCGATTAGCCTAAACCGCGGCGTCAGCAGGTAGTCTTGTCGACCATCTTCACCCGATTGATCATTGTTTCCTTCTGCAGCAGCAAGAGCCCGTGCGAGATAGAAGTCTGCATCGATCTCCATGGTCCTAACTTCATCAGACCCATAAAACCTTCTCTCAGCCACACGATCATACCTCTTCGGATTTGTACTTTCTGGCACAATCCCGTTAGCGAAATACTGCCATTCATCAACATCCCTAGGTCCAATATTCGGTGTACACGCAGTTCCAAGAATATAAGCAAGAGCGACATCCTCGAGTTCAAAGTTACCTTCTGATGGAAACCAAGCACACACATGCTTATCAGTGCCAATCGAATAACCACCAAGGCCGTCCCATCGCATCCTTAGACAGCCGAGTCGAATGCCTAATACCTCTCCCATTCATCATACTCGCAAAATTAAAACAAACTTCTTTTGGTACAAAGTTCTCAATACCAAAAGGATTCGAATCCTCGACATTTATAGAATCAGCAATAATAGGAATGTATAGTGCGTCATCAAGGCCACGCTTAAGATGCGTAGGCCTAATCGACGCGTTAAGCAAGACCAAATAGTCATCATACTTGTTACAAACCGGCCACATCTCTCCATGAAAATGCTCGTTGGCTGCAATGATGGAAAGCTTACGTACAACATTGCGATTCGAAGCATACAGATCGATGAACCACATCGAAATGTAGCATCGAGCGGCATAGACGTGCAGAGGCACGTCTGCTGGAGGAGAATAAAACTGCATACAGTGTTTGTAGTTGTTCCATTTAGAGGCGAACACATAGGAGTAGAGATTAACTAGATTATCAAATATCTGTTGTTTTCGAAGAGGGATATAACGTGGATAACATGAAGAGAGTCCACGTGAGATTAGAATATGTGAGTATTTACCGAAATGTTGAGTAATTTTTTTTAGTCTGTTTGTTGCTTCAGATGTGGCGATAATATTATCACCAGATGAAATGGGGTTATTATCGGTCATTTTGTTATAGCATGTATGCCTGTAGAGCAGAAGGGTTCCGGTTAGTCTAGTAGGCAACAGGAATGTGACCGATGGTGGTCGGATCAGTCTCTTTGTCGTGGATGAACCTTAACTGGAATTTAAATGAAACGGGTTTGGATTCGGACTTACGTAATTAACTCAGTCATGAACCAAAGTAAGAAATTCGATGTGATTCTATTGGACCTTAATTTGTCAAACATTGGGAGCTGGACGGTTTGTACATTGGGTTTCTCAAGTTTGGCCTCGTCCAGTGTGTATAGGTTCGACTTTTACCACGCGCGTTAAGACTATTTGGTGTGCCATCAGGGAATGAAATCGGGGAGGTGAGGTGGCAGGAGCCCCGATCGGGAACACCCCCCCCCCCCCCCCCGTAATTTTTTCGGGGTAAACGGGGGAATTTGCCCGTTTGAACTGAGGGACCTGATTGGTTGATATTTTTTGAACGTTGATAAAAGGGGGCCCACTGATTTAATTGTTAGCCGTTGTAAAAAAAAAAAAAAAAAAAATTCAAACATTTACTATATATATATATATATATATATATATATATATATATATATATATATATATATATATATATATATATATATATATATATATATATATATAAACTTTACCTCATTTTTTACCTAAATTCACACAACTACTCAACTTTTATAAACCAAAACACCACATTTTATAAAAAAATCACCAATGGATCCAAGGCGTTCAACCCCACAACCCTTTTACCCGAACAACCCCGCTACTCCTTCGACACAAGCTCCAAACTTTCCCTTCCCCGCTACACCGCTCGACCCAAACACATTCGGATTTGGCGGTTTTAGTCAACCACAAAATCCATGGCAAATGCAAATGCATCACCAACAACACTTTCATATGCAAATGCCACCCCCGAACCAAATGCCAACCGTCCCCGCTAGACCCGAAACTCAACCCGAACACGACTTTATATCGTTAGGCGTCGATGACGACGTTATCCCCGAAACTCAACCAACATCTAAAAAAGACACAAAGGGGAAGAAACGTGCCACTACTAAGGCGGATAGCGTTCCATGGACTCAAGACGAGCTGGAGGCCTTAGCACGAGCGTGGGTGAACGTTTCTACCGACCCGATACGAAGTAAGTTTATTTTTTTTTTTTTTGGCCGTGGGTTTTATGGATGATTTTAATTTTTTTTTATTATTTATCACGTGTAGGTACGAATCGAAACAAAGATAGCTTTTGGAACTCGGTTTGCGAACAATTCTTCAAGTTAATGCAACGCACGCCTTATCGAACCGGTCATGCCGTTAGTACTAAGTTTAGGGAGATGAACGCAAAATGTGGAGAATTTGCGGGCGTTTATCAAAGATGTTGGAACAATAGAAAGACCGGTGAAAGCGACGAGAACGTGTTGAAGAATGCGCTTGGAATGTTTTGCAAAAAAAAGGCTAGTGGGGGGTGGGCGTACATGAGGCCGTATGAGATTTTGAGAGCATGTGATAAATGGAGGGTGGTGCCAAACGAAGTGGCACAAGCAAAACGAACAAAGACGAGCACCTCGGGAAGTTATAGTGCGGGGGGGGGTCTGATGCTCGTTGTACTATAAATATAAACGATGACCCCGAGTTTGAAGATGATGCTCCCGCGCCCGATTTGGAGCGGCCAATTAGAAGGGACCGCGCGAAAAAAGCCGCATCGAGCTCAAAAGGAAAGGCCTCCGCTTCGAAATTAAGTGTGGTTGACAGAATAGATTCGTTGATTTCAAACTTTAACGAGTTTAAGTCGGAGCAAAATGAAAGGTGGAATGAAAGAAAGAAGGAGAAGGAAGAAGCACTTGATCTAGAGCGGGAGAAGCTTGCGTTGGAGAAGGCACGGCTCGCGTACGAGCAAGAAAAGGTGGAGTTTGCGATGATGGACAAAAATATCGACGATCTTCCCGAGCAAGAAAGAGCGGGGTGGGCGGCGAAGAGAAACATGATCGCGAACAAGTGGCTTGGAAAAGATATGCTTTAGATGGTTTTTTTATGTAATTTTCTTGTTATTTTTTAAATTTCCATGCATTGTAGGTTGTAATTTTTTTTTAATTTAATGTAATTTTTTTTAATTTAATGAAATTTATCTTTAGTTTTTTTTTTCGGTTTTATTTTTTATTTTTTTAAAATATTGCCGTTTTAAAAAAAAATAAATTATATGTTTTTTATACATTTTTTATAAAAAAATAATTATGAAATATAAAATATATAATTAAAAAAAAGGAAAAAGAATAAAAAAAGGAAGGGGGAATGGGGGAGTTGGGGGAAACCATTTCCAAAGTTTGGGGGAGAAAATGGGGGAAATGACATGGCGCTGATGTGGCAGTTGGGGGAGTTGGGGGAATGGGGGGGCACACCATATAGTCTAAGGCAGAAGTTGTTAGGCTATGGGGTGTGGTCACCCTTCCCCCTTCCTTTCCTCTTGTCTACATCAGCGCCACGTCATTTCCTCCTTCCCCCTTCCCTTTTTTTATTAATTTCATTTTTTATTTATTTTATAAATTAGATTTCATTAAAATATTTTTTCATTAAACATAAAATAAATTACATAGAAAATTAAAAAAAAAACAAAAATACATTAAAAACCGGAAATAAAATAAAAAAAACTATCAATTAAACGCTCCTCCAAGCAATTTTTTGGCGATTTTGTCTTTTATTTTCGCCGCCACCGCACGTTCCGTTTCATCAAAGCTATCGAGAGGTTCTCTCATCAAGGCAAATTCGGTTGTTTCCTGTCTCGACATTTCCATTTTGAGGCGGTTCCTTTCCAACTCTATCCTCGCCAAGTCTCTCGCCGCGACGTCTTCTTTCTCCTTCCTTTCCATCTTTAGCCTCGCCAAATCCCTCGCCGCCGCTTCTTCCTTCTCCTTCTTTCTTTCCAAGTACCTCTCCGTTTGCTCTTGTTTAAAATCGTTAAAGTTTTTTAGCAACTCTTCAATTTTTTCCACCGCCTTATCTCTCGATGCGTGGCTGGTATCAACACCCTTGCCTTTTGAGGCCGCCGCTTTCTTGGCGCGGTCCCTACCAATCGGCCTCTCACTCTCACTTGGTGGAGCCTCGTCTTCAAACTTCGGATCGTCGTTTATATTGATAGTACAACGAGCATCCGACCCACCACCACTATAACTCCCCGTTGCGCTCGTTTTGGACCTCTTCGCTTGTTCCACCTCATTAGGCACCGGTTTGAACTTTTCACACTTCACCAAAATCTCATACGCTTTCATGTACCCAAACGCCCCGTGCTTGTCGGTGTATGCTTCAAGAGCCACCTTCAACACATTCTCATCACTTTGCCCGGACGTACGATTATTCCAAGCTCTTTGATAAAAACCCCCAAAAGCTTGACATTTTGTCATCAAGTCCCGACACTTGGTACTCACGGAGTGAACCCGAAGATAATCTTCACGTTGTAACAACTTGAAAAATTCCTTAACAATTGGTTCCAAAAACCTTCTTTTTTCCGATTTGTTGCTACAACTATATAAAAAAAAAGTTAGTTTTTATAAAATATTAAAAACGAAATTTAAAAAAAAATATATACATATATATTATATATATATATATATATATATATATATATAGGATCCGGATCATATGAGAACTACCTTGAGTTATGAGAACTAGAGAACTAATCTTGACCACACATTACCATATTATCAATATAATAATATAAGGGTATGATAGTAAATTACCATCCCCTACCCCACCCCCACCCCACCCCACCCAAATCACCTTTAAATATTTAAAAGATTTACTGATTTTTTTTTTAAAATCACACTCTCTCTCTCTCTTCTCTCTCTCTTCTCTCTCTCTCTTCACCCTCTTTCTCTGCTCTCTCTCGTCTCTCTCTGCTCTCTCTCGTCTCTCTCTATCTCTTTCTTCTCTCTCTCTAAAAAAGACGGTGGATCCGAAGAGGTTGAAGACGGTGGTGGTGGTGGCCGAGGGGTGGTGGGAGACGACGGTGGGAGGTGGTGGTGGTTTGCAGGGGCGGCGAGGTTTTTTGAAGACGAACAGAGAGGTTTGCAGGGGTTGCAGAGGGTTTTTGAAGAGGGGTTGAAGGGGACGATCTGTTGCAGAGGGTTTTGAAGGGGGACGATCTGTTGATGATGGTGACCCATTATAAACAGATCTGAAGGGGAAACGGAGGGGGTGGAGGGGGTGGAGGGGTTTTTTCCGGTGGTGTTTTCCGGTGGTGAGATGGCGGGGAAACAGATCTGAAGGGGAGGAGATGGCGGAGGGGGAGGCGGAGGGGGTTTTCCGGTGGTGTTTTCCGATCAGGTATCCCATTTATTATTATTATTATTATTATTATTATTATTAACCCTCTGTTATTATTATTATTATTATTATATTTATTATTATTATTATGTTATTATTTTTATTATTATTATTATTTTCTGTTATTATTATTATTATTATTTTTCTGTTATTATTATTATTATTATTATTATTATTTCTGTTGTTATTATTATTATCATTATTATTATTATTATGTAAAAACACCGGTGTAAAATACGAAATTTGTAAAGGTATTGATGTGTAGATCTTTTCGTAGTTTTGGTTTTTACACTAGTGTATTTTATTTAGAAGTTTGTGATATATGTTGTTTTTTGGGTTTTACACTAGTGTTTTTGTGTAGCAGAGTTTTTGTGTAGCAGGGTTTTTTGGCAGGGAGTTGATGTGAAGGAGATGATGTTTTGATGGATGATGATGCTTATTCGAAGATGCAGCAGGGTTTTTTTTTTAAATAATGTGTAGTATGTTTTTTTTTTATAAATGTTTGGTTATTACATTGATGTAATGTACATTTTTTATAAATGTTTTGGTTTGCATTTGTTGGAGTAGTTTGTGTATGGTAGATTTACATTGGTGTAAAAAAACTACACCAGAGTAAATCATGGTGGATTACATCAGTGTAAATCATCCTCATCATATGTTTGTTTGGTATTTTACACCAGCATAATTTTTGTAAAAGTTTGTGTATGCCAGTTTACACTAGTGTAAATAATTACACCAGTGTAAATCATGGTAGATCTTCTCAGCAGATTTTATTTAAAAATATGATTTTTTTGAATAATTAAATAAAAAATTAAAATAGTATTATAATAATTATTTTCTCTTTCATGGTGTTTTTACCTAAATACCCTTATTGTACTTTTTTGTATTAAAATATACTAATAATTTTTTAATTGGCATGTAAAGACAAAAAAAACATCTAGATTAAATCTTAACCATAGGATCAACACAATCAATGGTCCACAAGAGTTCTCTAGTTCTCACAACTCAATGTGGTTCTCACACGATCCTAACCCTATATATATATATATATATACGAAAGGTTTATAAAAAAAATATGAAATTTACCTAGTATTGGGTCCGTAGAAGCGATAACCCAAGCTTGTGCTAGCGCCTCCAACTCGATGGGAGTCCAAGGAATGGAATCGGCCTTGGTACTAGGACCGTCATCTTGGGCCCGTTTTTTTCCCTTTTTGACGGTTTTTTTTTTTTGCTTGGGGCCGGTTGGGTTTCGGGTATGTGATCATCGTGCGAGGCCAAAGAAACAAAATCGTGCTCGTGTTGTGTTTGTGTTTCGGGTATTGGTTGCCATTGAGGTTGTTGCATTTGAGGTGGATGCATTTGCCATGGTTGTTGTTGAAATTGCCATGGATTCAAAGGGGTGTTAAACGCGCCAAAAGATAGTGGTTGAGTCGCGGGAGTACCGGGTGTGTTAGGAAATCCGAACGGGGGTTGGTTTGAGGGGTTACCGGGTGTGTTAGGGAAGAAAGGACGCCTTGGATCCATGAAGATTTATATAAATTTTTTTATAAAAGATTGGAAATGGTATAAAAAGTGTGGGGTAGAATGTGGGGTTTGGGTATTTAAATAGGAGTAAAATAGTTATTTTTTTATTTTTTTTTTAAAAATGCTTCAAACGGTGGTAGGCCAACGTTCGAATTTTAAAAGTGCATTGGGAAGTGGGACGGTGAGCTCGGTGGAATGTTACCGTTTTTACCGAGCACTCATCCGGGGGGGGGGTGTTTGTCGTCGGCAAGGGGGGCCACCTCACCCACCGAAGACCCTTGCCGATGCCACACCCCATGGTCTTAGGGGGACCTAGTGCTCCACTTTAACTTTTTGGTTTTCATTAATCCTGTACTGTCACGTCATTTTACTGAACACTTAACTTTATTGGTTTTCATTAATCCTGTAGTGCCATATCACTTTACTGAAACACAGTTTTAGAGTCAACACTACACTGAAAAAAACCCAAAATCCAACAAATATCTTTACGGACCACTATACCATTCGATAACTAGAACCAGCAAATACCTTTAGTGGTTGGGGATATGATGGAAGACTTCTGCCCGCTTGGTCAAGAGTTCGATTTCTGATCCAACCGGTTTTACCGGCTCATTACTGTCGTGCCATCGGGCAAGTGAAGGATCGGGTTTTCTCCGGAATTGGTGGCTTGGTGTGTGTTAGCTACCCGGCGCATTCTAGGGCGGGCACATAAGACGCGCCTTCAACTAGAAGCGTATGGGCGCTTTCACGATTGTTGGGTGCTCGGGTAGCTGGCACGTCAGTTTGTTGGCCGTTCAAAAAAAAAATAAAAAATAATCATACACACCTAACCAAACAACTCAATGAAAGTTAGATACACTAGGTGGAGTGGTATTTAGGTGAAGAGCGAATACGGGTGGTGCCGATTATTCCACTGTCGTGTCTAGGGTGGGTAGAGGTCTGGTTTCCGCGCATTTAGGAGAGCCAAAGGGCTGGCGGTGGTCAAGGCCCACTGTTATGATGGTTGACACGTTCCTTGCCATAAAAAAAAATTAAAAAAAAAATACACCATTTCAACAATAAAAAAATGTTTTTATGGTGATGATGAAGAAGAAGAGATATATAATCTCTGTGTGTGTATCCAGGGAAGAAGGGTGTGAGGTTAGGTATTTTAGAATAAAGTGGGTTAATTTTATTTTTTTAATAAAATAATAGTGGGGCCTTAAATTTAACGCCCCTCCATTACATCCCATTTTAAATTAACGTCTCATGCTGACTCAGCAGCCACGTGAACCAATCACAGAGGGGGCCCTTAAATTTAAAGCCCCCACTACACATGTTCTAACAAGAGTATAACAAGGGAGGCGATTATAATTTTTAAATATCATAATTGTCCTTCATGAAAATTACATTCCAGTTACAAGTTAACAACTGTTGCATTCATGTTCATCAATCTAAATACTAATTTTTAAAGACAAAATTGACTAGTGCAAAACACCTTATAGGTCACTATGAAAATACATTGGCAGACTGACAGTGTAAATACAGTATATATCTATTATTTTTCAAAGGATCTGAATTAGTTAAAAATATATAAGCATACATTTCACACCTCCTACTACTTGTATCATGCCTCAACTATATAAGCATGCATTCTACATATCCTAACTTCCTAACTTGTATTATGCCGCCTTTACACTCTGTTCCAGAGTTTCATTAAAAGATGGAAGAGAAATGATTGGGAAGGAAGTAGGGAAAAAATGTGTTCCAGAGTTTTTTGTAGGAGAGAAATAGAGGGAATGAGAGGGATAATAAAGAGGTTTTTAGGGTGATTTTTAATCTTTCCAATTTGGAAGGAATTGGAGAGAAAGGAAGAGGAGGAAGATCTTTTCTCTTCCATCCTTTAATGAAACTCTGGAACAGAGTGTTAAGTCGTCAATCTTTCCACCAGAAAATATGCAATTTTGAGATATGAATTTATTCAAGGCAAGGCATGCAAATACCTTTGAATGTATGAAAGGCAAGATGGAAGATCTCATAAACTATAACTCATGGAGAATAAACAACAAACAGAACATACATGTGAAGAGCCAAAACTAGCAGTCATGTTCCAAGTTTTATTCTCAACTTTTTGAGAGGTTCAAAAATGTCATGACAAGAACTGAGATCACAGTAACTAAACTCTCCTCATGTGATGTGGTATACATCCTAAACGGAACAATAATCTTTAAAGTCGTAATCAATTTTAAGCTCAAATCTGCTCAAACAGAATACTTATCGCGCCTCATGGAAACCAGCAAATCAGCGTCGCCACAGACGCCCTTGTTGTTTCTGCTCCTGCATTTTCCTGAATCATCATAACATATATCTTTAGACAACATTAGTGGAACATCTCAAGAGGAAACGTTGTTTATTAAATGAAAAAAAAAAAAAAAAAATACTGTTTTACATAAAGTAAATATACCCTTTATTTATAATAAACCCCACTCACCACACTTTTAAGTTTTAAAACCAAAGATAGGCATTACTTTTACTTTTGTGAGAATAACTACGAAGAGTGGAGTAAATAACTTGTTAAGAAGTTACAAGGCAGTAAAAAAAAGCCAAAACTCACTTCTGGTGTTCTTTAGAACGTTCAATGAACTCTTTGGCTATATCTCGTCCTTGATATGAAGCTAGTACAGGTCGAATATCAGCAGGTCTATGGCGTGCAACATCTGCGCAATTAAAGGCAGCATCAAACTCAGTCAGCATAGATACATCAACTTGTTATTAAAACTCAAATGCTTACATTCAAGAAATGGTATTAGATCCAAAAGTGTTGTATCTTCAACTTCACATTTCCATGGTTTTATTGGAACACAGTTCTCTGGCTGAAGGCAACTCTCAAGGGCATTACCACTCACATACAAAACCTTTTTGGGATCTCTGTTAAGCTTTGACAAATCCTACAAGAAATGACATTTCATGCGATGACACATTTTATGTAAATATATTGACGTGGTAACCGTTTTAAACAATATTTTATGTGAATGTAGTGGGGTATCAGTTAAGCTTAAAGTGAAACATATCAAATGGGTCGAAAGTCGCCAAAAGTGTACTTCTATAGCATAAAACCTCTCTTTTATGATATAGAAATAAATACATTTTTAATCACACTTGACATTACTTATTTGTGGAAAAAGTTCAAAAAGTGTTTTAGGTTAACCAGCCCAACAGACCCGCTCATTTGCCACCTCCACTAGAAACAATAGTTTAGTTAAAAAGGGGCATGCTATTAAAAAACAAATGCCATGCAAGATAATATTAAATAAAAGATTAAATGTAACGGCATACTCTATAGTGCTTCCCATCTTGATATCTAGTTGCAGCCCTTGATAGTCTAAACCTTATGCAGTGCTTTTCATCCAATCTATCAACAACAGGATCAACATACTGCACACAAACAAAAGCCAGAGATTGTTAAGAATACAACCTCAAAGTAAGAGAGAGAGAGGGCAATAAAGAATATACCATAGCTTGCTGATCAGAATACACTATGATTTCATAGAATTGAGCAAGGTGCTCCAAAAAGGCTTCAACTCCTGGCCTTTTAAATGTTCTCCAACCTCGATCGCGCTTTAAAAAAAAAGAAGTCAACAATAAACCCACCATGTTGAAGAATGAGAGTATTAAGTGCAAAAGCAATGATAAAATGTGATATATACCTTCCAGTCAGAATATAGTAAAGTTTCGTTAAGATCCAAAACCAATGTGAACACGTGCTGCTCTTGTGGGTGCAAAGGTGGAAGAAGCATCTCTGATGAGGGTTCAGTAAATCCCTATAAAGAACCAAAATTTTTAAGCAAAAACCAAGACAAATTAACAGCGACTTAATTTGATTGAAGAAAGAGTTCATTGTGACAATAAATATGTTCGAAAAAAAAAATAAGTTTGAAAGAATTTATACGCACTCGGACATGCTCTTCTGCAGTAGCACGCAGATCCAGATAAAGCTCAACTAACTTGGCAGGCACTGAAACATTAGTGTAGTGAAACCACAAACACAATAAGTAGATAGGCATAAAAATATATGTAAAAAAATAATATGGACTCTCATAATCTAAACATCTTGCTCAATGTCAGATCACTAGCCATCACAGTGGATTTAAAATGCATGAATCGCTTAGAGTTCTAGTTATCAAGGCGTGCGGCCAAGGTGAATGATACTTATTACATACATATGAATTCATTCTAGATAACTTTTTCTACTTTGTTAATTCTTTAAACAACCAAAAATAAGATAATAACAAATACACAGTTTACTAACACAAAAAACATGAAATATCCTATTTGTAAGATTTCTTATCTATATGTACAACCAAAGACAAAAATCAGGAATATATGAGCCTTGAGGTTTGATGCAGAAAAAGTAGAATAGACTTCAAAGATTTGTCCATAAGAACCAGCCTTGAATACTAATATGATATTTAAAATGAAAAGGGTCAAAATATTGTGTTTCGTGTTCAAGGGCCACACCACAGTCAAGAATAGTGAAAATGTAGCAATAGCGTCAGAAGAAAGCACCCATAACAAACCTGTCATTGTAGCTGACTTTAGCATAGCTTGAAATTTCTGCATTTAAGATAAGTACATACGTTAGAATATGAGGCTTCACATTCCACGATTATAATATGATAACTAAAATGATTAATGAAACGTGTAATCCTCGCATTTATCAAATATATGGTTAAAAATGGATCAATCAAGCGAAGATAATAGATGTCGAAACTAAGAAATTTGCTTTCTATCTTATTTCATGCATCAAAATTACGAAAAATATTAAAGTGATTACAAAACAACTACCACTGCAAAACTACCTTTTCTGTGGTGTTATGTTTGTGCCAGGCTACGTAAACTTAAATCACAAGAAATTTCCCTACCAAGCTTAACCTACTGCAACAACTCAATCTATCATTTCATGTCCATTCTAAAAGATGGTAAAGGTAAAAATATTTTCTCTGTCTCTGTTATTCATCTCAATAGCCCTTTAAATAGGGAGCCATTACAACATACCAATCCTGCCTATAAATTAGAATCAATTCTATATCATAATTACAGATAATCATGCTGACTAATACCAAATATATGCTTAAAATAACTATGTCGGCTAAGACATTCATGATTCAACTCTAGCTAACTAACTAACATAGTTACATGGAGTTGCTTTAAAGGTTCCATCTCCTGTAACATGTTTACTGTTTAGTAAACCACATGGTTTAATTGTATTCAATCAAACTATTGCTAATCAGCAAAACATAACTGGTGTGTTTTCTGAGCACAAACCATGGATAACTAAAACATGCCTCGGTGGATCCAATTGAGGTCCCAGGATCACATAGCATACTCTCATAATTAATCATCATACCTATTTACTCAAGTTTCATATTGATGCTTGAGCCGAGCATTATTTCAAGTGTAGAACAACCATAACTGTTCTGATCTCAGCCATACAATTCTAATCTTTAATTAATATGGAAATATTTCAAGGAAGTGCTAACTAGGAAAAGTGGAAAACCATCCACACACATAAATAAGTTGGGAGTTAGGAAAATAAGGAGCACTATCGTATATATCGACCCTGCACACTTAATTATGCTATCTAGTCCAAACATGCTTATTGCTAGCAGCAGACGAGATACAGAATACACACACACGCGCACGTGCATATTCGCATACACACATCCACTCTTGATTCTATCTACTACCATATTGTCGAAAGCAGCTTCATCATAATATACTGCATGTATATCCATCAAACCTTCATACATATAAAAAAATAAAAATGGGGAATTCTACTGGGTCACTCACATCAAAAGAAGACATATCATCAGCTACAGAAACTTTTGCGGAAGCACGCAAAGCCTTTGTCTTCTCATCAACTTCTTCTAAAGTGTAAGCTGTAAACGAGAAATATGTATACGGTTAATGGGCACCAAGGAGAGTAGGAAGACAAAAAATACTACTTGCACTAAGTATGCCAGTGAACATCCATCTCGATCATTATTAAAAACAAGTAATCAACACAATGATATGCTTGTGTCAGAAAATATTTGTTATAAGAAACCCAGAAACATAATGACATGTATAGAGTTAAAAAAACACATACCATAGGTTGCATAACCAGCAGTGGCAACACCCCCAGTAAGTGCTGCAATCAGTGTATACTTAAGGAAACTCCATGGTTGTCCACCTGCTTTGCCAGTAGCCGCAGTTTCCGGCGGTGGTGTTGGTGGTGGAGGAGTTGAAGATGTAGGCTGGCTACCAAGAATAGAAGAAGAGATGATAGGTTCATTGGGACCATTCGCAGAGACACTTGAATACAAGCAAGGATTCTTGTTGCTCTTCTGAATGATGGAAAATATTCGTCTAGAACGCGTAACTACTGACATTGCTTTCTATAGTGTAATCTTGGGATTTCTGAGTTTGCTCTCTGTACTGATCATTGATAAAACCATTAGCCATTGACGCTCATCAAACCATGCAAATAGCTAAAATTTTGAAAAAGCAAAACAGTTGGAATTGACATATGATACTTCAATGAACTATAATGCTTGGACTAGCTGTTCTGTACAGCTAAATTATACTTTATTAAATATTTGTAGATATATGCATTGCTAAAACAAAATGTATCATATCAGTCAAAAACTTTCATTACAGTTCAGAAACAACTTTGCAGTTCTCTTTCCAAAACCCTAACTCAACGTTAAATCTCAACAGAAACACAGAGTCCTCACTCCAACTGAAATGGATTCAAAGTTCAAACATCATAACAACAATGTGATGCTATCGCTATCGCCATCACAATATGCATCAAACTATCATACAATACACACGGTACATCAATTGCATACATATTTCACAGCTAGTTATTTCCATGGTTGTAAAAACCGTGCCTAGCCTCCGATAGTCCGATTGGTCGCCGATTAATCAGGAGTCAGAGGTTCACCGACTGATTTTCATCTAATCGGCCATTAATCGTTAGGCAGTCACCAGTGGTCAAATCCTGTCCTAATCAGCCAAAAATCGGTGGCAGTCTAGCAATTCAAATCCGGTACGGCAATTAATCCTATCTACTTCAAAATATGGGTTGAGGAAGGTGTTATAACATGTCTACTTAAAAATACTACATATAAAAATGTTTATATATACATATAAAACTAAAAATGACATATAAAATCCCAATCTGATTAATTGCAACCCCACTGGCCGACCAGCACCTAGTGATTCTTACAACCCTGGTTATTTCCTAAAACCCTAGGTCAATAAACTTTGGAGTAAATCCATAAGCTATAAGCAAATGTCCTAAGAGGGATTCAAACATCATAACAATAATGCTATTGCTATCGCTATCGCAATATGCATCAAACTATCATAGAATACATACAGTACATCAATTACGATTACATCTTTCACAAACATTTGTCTCCTAAAACCCTAAGTCTAAGTTGAAGCTCAAATGAAATCAAATAAGTGAAGGAATGAAACTCGAAAGTAGTAAACAAAATCGATACAGAGATCTAAGAAGGAGATTAAACCTCGATTCAGACCTTAAAGAGAGAGCTGTGAACGAAATAAAAGCTTGATTCGAACTTTGAAACACTTAATCACTGTGTTTGTGTCTGTTTTGGCTGGGTTGAAGGTCGTGACTGGTGATGCGTATATGTGTGTCTGGTGTTGGACTGAATTGCTTAAACCTACAAAAACCTCAAATGTGAAAAACACAAAAGGTGAAATAAGGGGTTAAAGGTGAAGGTTGTGTTATGCTACTAACAAAAATAAGAGGGCTAGTGATGAATTAATCAAAGTAATGGCTTACAGCAAAAAGATTAATAAATTACAAAAATTGTATAGGAAACTAGGAATTAGCATTTCGGTATTAAATACCAAAAATACAGATACCGGTTCATTTTATGTGCCGATTCGGTATCAAGTTTTGGCAAAACTCAGAATCGGTATTTTCTGTTCGGTGGCGGTATTTTACCTTAAAATACCGGTACCGTACCGATATCGTACCATATGTTTTTGGTATCAGTATCAAGTTTTTTCCAAAAATCAGTATTGGTATTTTCGGTATCGGTTCGGTACCGAGCTCATCCCTAGCTGAAACAAACAGCCCCTAAGTTGGACTGGACTTGTGGATCGTTCACGTCTCTATATCTCATATTCCCTTGCACTGTTTTTTTTTTATCTTTTTAACCTACAAAATATAAAATCCAATTTTATTTTGTAATTGTTATCATCACTTGGTTGTTTCCTCATCATTCCCAGATCAGATGACCATCGTCGCTGCCCAAAAAAACCATCGTCTCTGATCTCTCTCCTCTATGCCTACAATTTACCGTCGCCTACAGAAACGGTCAAACTCCACCACCGGCCTTCATCCTTTGCCGAATCCATTCCCCATTATAGTTGCAGTTCTTTCTCGTTAGCGATCGAAAAAATTGTGAATCCCCTTCCCTTCATCTTGATTCCAGAGATATCAAACTTTATGGATGAGACGCCCGTTTAGTTTAGATCCATTATAATTGCCTCCAATTCTCTAATAAAGAAAAATATTAAATAAAAAATACATGGTGTAAACCCAAAACTTTGTCCAATGTAATAGGAACTCTAGCTAATGTTTCCTAAATCATTATATATAATAATTTCAAAGATTGTCTGTTTTTGTCTCTAACGTTTCAAAATATTGCACGGAATGTTATTTGGCTCTAACCCAATTAAATTTTATTGTTAAATTATTTTATGTGGACCGCATGTGAGGATATTACATGGACCCACCCCTCTTTGTTTCTCTCTCCCATCTATCACCACCTGCAACCACCGCATCTAAACCCTAACCTACCATCGCACGCTTTTTAACCCAGCCTATCTTTAAACTTTTTTAAAATTGTGAATTTTCTTCAATGGAAAACCCTAAGGTCTTATTCAACATGACCATTGGCGAAGCTCCGGCTAGTCAGATTGTCATGGAATTGTTTGCCGACGCCAATCCGATAACTGCTAAGAACTTCCTTGCATGAAAAAGGCATCGGTAACTTAGGTAAGTCCGTCCTTAAACTACGTCAATGGCTAATGCCGGTCCAAACACAAACGGATGCCTGAGTAGTTGCATCGCCATTCACCTCACCGTCGGGTTTTGCTACAAACATCTCGAGATAAACACTTGAAACTCAAATGTCAATGTCTCTATAGTTTGCAGTGGCTGAGATATACAAATTGCACACATCAGTCTCGCCAATCCCCCTGCCGCACGTCTACGGACCTCTTTTACTTATATTATCTATTATATCGGAGGTCGTGTGCGCCCCAGCATTGTATGGTGAGTTGGTTTGCTTCAGCACGCCACTGTCAGGTGTGAGGAGCGTTATACGGCGGTGCGTATATCACGCTCATCACTCGTCATTTGGGGCTTTTCCCCGATCATGACGCACAGTTGGCTCCTCCGATCCTGTGACACCCGGCATGTTCGGCTTAAACATTTTAGTAACACATAAGTCTACCTTAGCGAGAAACATTATAAATGGGCTTAACTGGGTTAGTTGAGTCGGGTCATAATAGGATTGTCCAGGGTTCAATGATCTGGAGGATCATTGGGAGTCATTTTGGGAATACACTAGTACCGAGTCCCGTTGTTGGTGAAATTACATGAACTAATTTAGTATACGAGTAGATTGATCATTGTGTGGTGGATTATATGCAAGAACATGTCTAAACAATGTGTAAGTAATCATACGTGCCTAAATATGCTAAACATAGACTAAGGTTGCATGCTCATATGTTAAGGTGCGTTAAAATGCGCTAAACATGACAAACTGGAAAACTAAGGAAAAACAGAAGTCCTGGTTCGACCATTCGAATGGGCGAACCTGGACTATATCTCTGGTTCCACCCTTGCAAAGGGGCGAACCTGGAATATGGAATTTGAAAAACTTCATTCGACCAAATCAGGGCTCATTCGACACTGAGAAGGGTCGAAGGAGAGCTCATTCGACCATTAGCAAGGGGCGAAGGTGGAATAGTATAAATACCAACCTTTGTCATTTTTCACCATTTCACAAACCCTAGCCGTCCCAAAACACTCTCAAACGATTTTTAACACTAAGGAATGAGTTTTTGCTCTGGTTTTTCGTAATCTAACCTACCTACAACATCTAATCAAGAATCTAAGGTGTGTTCTTGATCCTAAATCCTTTTTAAAGCATTTTAATTCGTTTTCATCTAACCCTAAATGTCCGGATCTGTTCTAAGGGTGTTTTCATGATTAAAAACCTTTTAAACATCTTTCTAAACCAAAACTTTATCATTTAACATAGGTTTTCATGATAACAAACATATATTAATTGTGTATTATGTGGTGTTATGTGTTGTTCAATGATTTGCTGCTATATCTATGATAGAAACATGATATAGGATTGTTATTGATGCTCGTTTATTGTTGTTTAGGGTTAGAATCGGTTAGATGATGATATTATGGGTATTTTGGGGGGTTTTAACGAATCTAGACGTGATGTATGATATTTATGATCAATAGAACTAATGAGGAAAATCGGATACTCGACAAACTGAGCATTTTAAGTTGAATATGAATTGATTTCAAAAGTTTCCAAATTGGGTAAAGAATCCATGCATGATGGTGACGTTTTCATAATTTTTACCATTTTGGGAAAGGGTTGAAATGGATATATTTTGGGGTAAAATCGATGGGGTTTTGTAGGGATAATGTATTCATGCTTGACTGCTGTGTTTGGTGATGTTTCGCGATGTTTCGAATGTGTTTTGAGCGTTTTTAGGGAAAATAGTCTGACAGGGTCGAACCTGGGAAAACTTGGGCGAACGTGATCAAACGGTCGAACGAGACATCAAACGGTCGAAGGAGACTTAAAACGGGCGAATGAGACTTAATCTGACTGGTTCGACCGTTCTGATGCAGAAATGAGATTTTTGATACAAACTAAGTGTTTTGTGCTTGAACCTTGTGTGTAATCTATATGTACTTGCTTAGTTGATGTAATGAGTCACCAACGGGATGTCGGGTCGGTCTAGTACGTCGGTCAAACACTTAAACACGTTTTAAAACATACTTGGTCACGATCTGGACAATTGGGGACTAGATAACCTTATGGTTATTAGTCGGGACACTTATGTGAACATTTTGATAGATCTCTGGTAGTGGGATTATCAAGGGCTTGGCATTTACATTTTCTGTGGAAACGCAAACTAAGGTGAGTTCACTGCCCCACTTTTACTGCTTAAACTTTTGGGGGGGAAAACTTGCGCTAAACTATTTTGGTAACATATGTCATACTATGGTTTAAACTTTGTGTATTATACGATCTTTTGAAGTCCCGGGGAAAACCATGAATGTGCGGGGATGCACAACGGGGGAAATGTGGATAGATCTATTGGGCGTGACCTGCCCCACTCGACGACTTGGAGGGCCGGGCGGGTGCATATTGTCTCGAACTTTGCTAAACTTGCTAAACACTATTCGGGCTACTTAAACACATGCTAAACTCGCTAAACGCGTCTAGTAATGGTTTTCCAATCGTAGTAGTAACAAAACATACGCCTAGCTAGCGTACTTGGTAACATTGGTATAGTATGGACATGGTAACACGTGGCAACACTTGGTAACACTTGGTAACTCTTTAAACAAACCTGTGAACTCACCAGCATTATATGTTGACGTCTTTTTGGCATGTTTTTCTCAGGTCGCTAAGGTAGCAACAAACGGAACTAGGCGCACTGGTCTGCATTGGCGTCTAGGGTTTAGTGCACGTTTTGTATTAAACATTTGAAACATTGACATTTTGGTTTGTAACTCGTTTAATGCTTCCGCTACAGTTTTTGGGTTATGAAAACTACGTCTTTTGAATGTTATGTATTTTCATATAGTGTTGTTTATTGTGACTGTTGACTTGGATCCTGGTTTGTCACGCGCCTCGCGGTAAAACCCCGCAAGTAGAATTTGAGGGTGTGACAGATCCGGCCGTCTTTGTTGGATCGAGGACGATCATCGGCATGCGCGTTATACGCCTGTGGTCGAGTTACTGAAGGTCATCCCACCTTATCCTTGGCCGATTGAGGATGAGGTGGAGGTGGTGCAGGGTCCGATCGAGTAGGAGCTGCCGCCAGAGGACCCGGAGCCACGAGGCCTACCTCAGTACCCACAACACGTTTACCGAGGCGTCTCTCTTGAGCTTACAGGGAGGATGCGCTGTATGGAGCGCAATATCTGGGATCTTCGTCGAGGTCAAGACACTGTTCTTGACTGGGTGAGGTGGATAGCTGAGTCTGAGGCTGAGCAAAGACGCGTTGTAGGCTTAGAGCCGATACCACCACCAGAGCCACGACGTTATCCAGATGATCAGTAGCTTGTATTGTGTATGTTTTGTATTTTGTATTAAGTTGTATTTTGACTTCTTTTATATGAACAACTTATTTGATATGTGTATTTAGTTTCAATTATTTATGTTTGTGATGTTTATTTACAGTGTTTAATAGTGCTTGATCAATTATTCAATTACAATCAGTTTCAGTTATTTATATTTGTGTTGTTTATTTACAACGATCAATCGATTTACTAAAAAAACTTTTTTCAGATACACCGAAATATAACGATCAATCGATTTATTAAAGAAACTCTTTTCGAATACAACGATCAATCGATTTATTTAAAAAAAAAAATTTGAATGCACTGAAATACAACGATCAATCGATTTATTAAAAAACTCTTTTCGAATACACTGAAATACAACGATCAATCGATTTATTAAAGAAAACTCTTTTCGAATACACCAAATTACAACGATCAATGGATTTATTAAAAAAAAATTCGAATACACTGAAATACAACGATCAATCGATTTATTAAAAAAAAACTCTTTTCGGATACACCGAAATACAACGATTAATCGATTTATTAAAAAAAACTATTTTCGAATAACTAAAATACAACGATCAATCGATTTATTAAAAGAACTCTTTTTCAAAATCAACATTATAAATTCTTCAAAATTCACCAAAACAAACCAAACATCTTCAAAACCAACAAAAGAAAACAAAGAATATGCTTTGTATTAGTAATAAATACATCTAATTTTTATAAAATAGTATTTTTTTTGAACGATCAACTAAAGTATTTGCCGGGTACTCTGTACGCGGCCCCCAATGGTCGAAAGGGGCCCAGACGGTCTCTAGTCCGTATGGACAGAGCCCTTCGGCCCACCCGTCTCCTGTTCCAGGGAAAACCCGGCCCACAAACCCGCCCGAAGGCACGACAGTAGTGAACCGGTAAAACCTAGAGGGATCAGGAGTCGAACCCATGACCACAAGGGTCAAGGGTCTCTCCATCACTTCCCAACCACCTACCCCACCACAAGGGTGGGGGTATCCATCACATGCCTCCCGTGGGAATCGAACCTGGCTCCCCCAAAGAGAGAACCGACCTTTTTACCACTAGGCCACATGATCAAGAAAAACATAATTTTTGTTATTTTTAAAAGTTGTTTTAGTATTTTTAATTATTTAAAAACAATAATATTGTAAAAATAAAAAAACATTAAAAAGACCATTGATATGCCTCGTATTGGCCGATACGAGGCATATCAAGGCTACATATTGGCCTTGATACTTGGGTTGGAATATGATATGAGGTGTGTGGTATGAGGTGTTAATACAATATAAACTCAGCCAAATTTTTTTTTTTTTGATATGCCTCATATTGGTCATTACGAGGCATATCAGTACCATGTTTCAGAATTGACACTCAGAGAATGTCAGTATGCAGCTTTTTACACCAATACGTCTCGACGCCACGTATTGACCAATACGAGGCGAGGCGTATTGGTGTCGAAATAGATTTTCTGGATGTCGAAATAGACAAAAGGCTTTTATGCAATACTTTTCTTTGCCTCTTTGGAACACATAGCTACAGGGCCGGTTTTGAGGGGGTGCGGGGAGGACTCCCGGCCCGTCCCCAATTTTCAGGGGGGCACTGTGACCGGCGACAATGTAATAGAATTAATCGGAAAAATCTAAATGATCTATGCATAGTGTTAGTGTTACAGGGTATAAAATGGGTTGTTTTGAGGAAGATGATGACATAGTGTAAGTACTAAAAAATGATGTAGGTATTATAGACATTAGAATATGTCAATGTATAAAGAAAAAAAGCCTACAATGGTGTCATCATATTTTTTTTTTTAAGATTAACAACAATAACTTAAAACTAATCTCTTATCCTCTTATTTTAATGTTGGTTCCCATTTTTTACTCGCCCTAGGCTCAAAACATTTAAGTTAAAAAAAAAACTTCATGTATTGGTGATGATAGCTATCGAGAACGTATTGTTGAATAAATTAAACTCTGTAGAATCTTCAATTTGATATTACTTTAATCGATTTTTAAAAAATATAGTTTACGTTATTTATTTCGTTAAGATCTAAAACTAAGAGGTACATATTTCGCGGCTCGGCTTAGACACTTGAATTCATAGGGACGGCCTGCATAGCTACATTTGAGGCCAGACGTGGAAGACTGTAATCCAAGCATCACATGCAGCGTAGATCGAAATTGGTGCGTTGATTTCAGAATAAATTCTTTTGGTCTTCGTCAACTGAAATTTACAACCATACCCCTTCCCCTAATCCCCTTTGCAATTACTCTGATATAACTTTTGGCTTAGAGTTTTTCTTATCCTCACAACTCATAACCTTATCCTGCCAATCATTTTCTCTACCAAGTAAGAAAAAACGATCACAGGTATTTTCTTTTATTCATTGTTTTGTATATTATATATTTGTCAAGTAAACAATGGGTTTGGGTTTGCTTTACAAGTAGAACCCATCCATATGTAGAAATGAAATCCACTTTCCTTTTCATTTTTTACATGTTTTGGTCTCAGTCTCTTAGAATATTTCATAAATCCTTGTTTTGAACAAGAGAAGAAGCAAGAAACGAGTGTGTGTGTTTTGAAATAACTAAAGTCAGCCGTAAAGGATCATGCAAGTTAGCTGACTCATTTAACCCGTATTTTTAAATGAGTTATAAATGTTGACTATTTATAAGCGGGTTATAAGCGTGTTATCGATAACATATTTAGCGGTGAGTAGGACTGTGACAAGTAAATAATATAGTGTGCAAAGAGTTAATTGCCAATTTAGTCCCTGAGGTTTGTCACAAATTGTCACTTTCATCCAAATCTTTTTTTTGTTACATCTGTGTCCCTGAGGTTTCATTTCTTTTGCCATTTTCATTCAACCCCCTAACTCCGTTAAAAAAAGTCAGTTAAGTTAGGGGTATTTTGGTCATTATACATATTTATGTCTTTTTTTGCCATTTTGATCCAAAACCTAATTTAGGTTTATTTTATTTTTTTAGTTATAATATTATATATATATATATATATATATATACACACACACACACACCCTTATGCATACACTGATACACACACCTCTTCCCCACCCTCTCCAACCACCCTCTGACCACCCTCACCTTCCCTCAATCTTCTAACACAACCGCCACCCGGCCACCGTCTAACACAACCGCAATCCTCTGACACAACCACCATTGTTTAACACAGCCACCACAACCATCTAGCACAACCACCACCATCTAACCTCAGATCGGAGCAAACCCTAACCCCCAAATAAGATCTAACTAAATCAGCCCGTTATGACTTGTTACGAAACACAACCTGCTCGTTTTGCCTGGCATAGCTATATCCAAGCTCTTCCCTTTTTTTCCCTCTTATGCAGATCGCTCCTTCACATTTTATTTCACTTTTGACAATTGGGGAATATGTAATCGCCACATTGGACTTTAATACATTTTTCATGAATGGAATTTTGTTGGATATGTGGATGATCAGTCAAACGCTTACTGATATTAACATTGAAATTTCAGATTGTAATTCTTTTTTTATTACAACAGCGAATGAAGAAGAGTGATGGATACAGAAGGGAACACAAGTGTGTATTTATATATATATATATATATATATAACTAAAAAAATAAAATAAACTTAAATAGGGTATTGGATCAAAATGGCAAAAAAAGAAATAGATATGTAAAATGACCAAAATACCCCTGGCTTAACTGACTTTTTTTTAACGGAGTTAGGGGGTTGGATGAAAATGGCAAAAGAAATGAAACCTCAGGGACACAGATGTAACAAAAAAAAGATTTGGATGAAAGTGGTAATTTGTGACAAACCTCAGGGACTAAATTGGCAATTAACTCGTGTGCAAAACTATCGTTATTATAGCTAACCATGTAAAATGGAAACGGAAAACACGGAAACAAAAAGATAAAGTTTTTTATTTCTAAATACTTAAACGGGTTTACGGGTCAACCCGAACCCGACCTTTTTTTAATACGGTCAACCCGACCCATTTTTTAATGGGGAAATGGAATCTAATAATCCCAACTTTGGGGGGTTGGAAGGCAGCAGTCCCAACTTGCAACTTGTACCACAGCAGTCCCAACTTGTCAACATTTTTATTTTAATGGTCCCAGACTTAACTCAGTTAAAAAACTCTGTTAAGTGCCACGTGGGCATCCCACGTGGCAGTCCTACGTGGAAAAAAGGTGGGGCCATGTCCACATCAGATTAATTTTAATGTTTTAATATTATTTATAAAAAGGGGGCCCATTATCCACCATTATCCACCATCTCCATCATCTCCACCACCATCACCACCACCACCACCGTCATCTTCACCACCACCACCACCACAACCACCTGCCACCACCGTCATCTTCACCACCACCACCACCACCACTACCATCTTCACCAAACCCACTGGCAAAAAACGTTTATAAACCTGTCGCCAAACACCCTTGAATCATAGCTGTTAAACCAGTTCCCAAACACTCCTTATTTGGTCCACATATAAACCCCCCTCCTCTCTTGTTTCTCTGCACATTCACACACGACACACACACTTGTGTATGTGTGTACAGAGCATCGACCGGAGCTCTATTCCGGTGACCGGTACTGGCGCCGCCTTCCTCCTCCTTTCCGTTAAGCATCTTTCTCTCTCCCCTCTCAATAACATAACCGATTACCACCATAAACCTCCTTTTGTTATGTCTTCAGTTACCATCATCGAACCACAACCTCTGTTTCTTTTAACCACCAACCGAACCACAACCTCTGTTTCTTTTAACCACCACCGACGGCGGCGTTAGGGTTTCAGAAGAAGCGACGGCGGCGTTAGGGTTTCAGAAATCGGGTGGCTTCAACTTCTTGGAAACGTGGGGATGATTATAATCAAAGGTAGAAGATGATTAGGGTTAGGTTTTAGAAATCGGAGGTTTTGGTGGTGTTCAGGTCTCTATGTGTGTTTGAGAAAAGGGTGGGGGTAGAAAGAGGGTTTTGGTGGTGTTTGTGGTGGTGGTGGAAGGTGGTTGTGGTGGCGGAAGGTGGTTGACGGTGGTGGCAGGTGGGTGACGGTGGTGGTGGAAGGTGGTTGTGGTGAAGATGATGATGATATATATGTGTATATATATAATATGTTTAATAAAACATTATTTAAAAGATTTTTTGAATATTAAAACATGTGGGCCCCACCTCATTTTTTTTAATTGAAAAATAATTATATTTGATTAAAACATGTGGGCCCAACCTCATTTTTTTTACAGATACAACTTTCTTGCCACGTAGGACTGCCACGTGGGATGCCTACGTGGCACTTAACTGGAAAAACTAACCTCAGTTAGTCTGGGACCAACCAAGTTAAATAGTTGACAAGTTGGGACTGCTGTGGTACAAGTTGCAAGTTGGGACTGCTGCCTTCCAACCCCACAAAGTTGGGATTATTAGATTCCATTTCCCCTTTTTTAATCGGGTCGTGTCTGTCAACCCAAATCTGTTTTTTTTTTCATGTTGGGTTCGAGTAGGTTGCAGGTTGTTTTAAGAATTGCCGCCCCTAGCTATAAGTGTGTATATTCAAATTTTTTTTTTTTGAACATTCAAACGAAACTTTATTTCACCAAAAAGAGTACAAACACGATTCACCCAGGCACATTAAGCGAGTCGCTACCTGGGCCAACCAAAGAAACAACAAACTAAAACAAAAAAACATGACATATTACACTACATTATATACTCGACCTGAGAGAAACTAGATCCCAAGACCTCCAGCCGAGCCAAACCTTTTTATCCCCTTGTTTCATTGTTTATCCGTTGTCGAAAAATGAAAAGTTCCACCATGAATTTTTTTCCAAACCAGCAAGTTTACCTCGTTCCAGCATCCACCAAAACGACTCGAGCTTAATGTCTTCCAATAGTGCCGGTGTGGCCATATTTGCGTCTCTAAACACCTTTTCATTTCTTCTAATCCATATTTTCCAGATTGTAAGGCAAACTACTGCATAGGCAGCCTTCGCTTTCTTCCCGGATCCATTCGCACCTTCAAAAAGCTGAACAACTCTGTCTATTGGTTCCCCCGTTTGTAGCCGCTGCATCTTCAGCCAATCCCCCACATTCCACCAGATCGCCCTAGCCCAGAGACAACCAGTGAATATGTGATTTGTCGTTTCTAACTCAAGCCCACATCGTTTGCACATACCGTCCCCTACCTGTACACCCCTAAGAGCAAGTGCTTCTGCCGAAGGACCCCATTCTTTAGAAGCCTCCAAACAAAATTCATTACTTTGGGAGGAACAAGTTTACTCCACCTAAACATAGACGCCTGCTGTGTACCCCAAGTCGCGTGACTGAGTGCCTCCCTAACCTGTGCAACAGAAAATCCTTTACAGCCCCAACCGCGTCCCACTTCCAGCAATCATTTTCTGAGTTTGGATTCTGACTGCATATTATGGACCAGAGCCGGTGCATTTCACCCCATTCATTAGCCGATGACGGTAGCCTGCTCCATAGAATATCCCACCATACCATCCCGTTAATGACCCTATAACAATCACTCACCTTCAATTTCTTTTTCTTGCACAGTTGTTTTAAACCAGGAAAGTCTTCGCACAATCGTGAGTTTGCGCACCATTTATCCTCCCAAAATCTAGCTGAATCCCCCTGCCCACGGAACACTTAAACTTGTCCTCTAGATCAACACCTCGCTCCAAGAATACCTTTTGAATCGCCGCAATGTTAGACCACACCCCTGCAAAAGATTTCTTACACGGTACGAACCCGGGATTTACTCTCCCCTCATGAATCGACTTAACCACCTTGCACCACAGTTGCTCCTTTGACATCTTGTACCTCCACCACCACTTACTCAATAGGGCTATGTTTAAATCTTCAATGCTTCCTACACCCAACCCCCCCTTGTGTTTCGGTTTTATAATGCTTTCCCATGCCACCCATCTGATCTTGTTCCTAGTTGATGCTCCTCCCCATAAGAATTTTCTTCTAATGCCTTCCAAAGATTTTATGACTCCCGCCGGTGCTTTGAAGAGAGAAAGGAAGTAATTCGGGACCGCTCCCAACACCGCTTTGATTAAAACTGACCTACCTGCAAAAGAAAGAAATTTTGCCTTCCAAGAAGACAGTTTAGCATAAAATTTATCTATTACCACCTTCCAATTTGCCAGCCTTCTCATGTTGCATCCCACCGGAAAACCTAAGTATACGAACGGCAGTTCGCCTTTCTTCCACCTAAGATGCCTTGCCATGTTTTCCACTTCCACAACATCCACATTTATACCGTAAATAGAGCTCTTCAACAAGTTAATATTCAGCCCTGAGGTGATAGAAAAACACCTCAGAATCCTATTCAAATTCATCACATTTTCTACCGACCACTCACCCACAAATAGGGCGTCATCCGCATAAAACAAGTGTGATAGTACTGGCCCATCTTTTGGTAATTTGACACCTCTAAAAGTCCCTGTTGTGACCGCCCTTGTCATCATTACGTTCAATGCCTCCATCACCATCGTGAATAGAAATGGAGATAGCGGATCACCCTGTCTCAAACCCCTTTTTAGTTGAAATTCTTCGGTAGGCGACCCGTTCACAAGAACTGCCGCTCTACTAGTTACTAGTAAACCTATCATCCATTGCTTCCACTTGGTCGGGAACCCCATATGATGCATTATAGATGCTAAAAACTTCCAAGAAACACAATCATATGCCTTCTCGAAGTCCACCTTGAACATAAGGAGCTCTTTCTTGTTCCGTTTAGCCCATGTTACCAACTCACTAAGCAGTCAATATCGGTGATATCTCGGTGATATATCGGTGATATCTCGGTTATCGGTCATAAGGGCTTATATCGGTCACAAATATCGGTCCCTATCTCGGTTCCGATAATCTCGGCCGATATTAGTGATATATCGGCCGATATGGCTTCCAAAATATCGGTATATCGGTGATAATATCGGTTGTATCGGTGAGAATATCGGTTTGGTGTTTTTTTTTTGGCCCATTTTGATAGCAATTAGGTAGAACAGAGATGTAATAGGGATGGGGATGAATATGAAGGTTTGTAAAAGAAAAGGAGATTGAGATGAACATGTGCTAAAGATGACCGGAGGAAGAACCTACAATGGAGGAGAGAAGACAAAGTGACGGATGTTTTGTCAACATGTATCTTATTATTTCCTTTAATGTTTTTAACTAAATAATATTTTAACTCTTAATGTTAAGTTTTGGTCAGATTTGACCCTAAAGATTTTTTAATTTGTTACAAAGTGTTTTACGTTTTATATATTGATCTTACTATTATTATTATTTTTATAATATGTGTGTGTGTGTGTGTGTATATATATATATATATTCTTTAATTACCGATATCCCACCGATATCTCACCGCGATAATCGATATCCTAAATATCGGTCCTTGACCGATAACCGATATTTTACCGCATTAACTGCTTAGCCAACTCATTCGCTATAAGTGGTCCGTCGAAAATATTTCTACCTTTGATGAAAGTCGTTTGTACCGGAGAGATAACACTACTAAGTACCTTTTTTAACCGGGCTGCCAACACCTTAGAAATAACTTTCCCTATAACACCAATAAGCGAGATGGGTCTAAAATCCGAGAATACCATAGGGTCATTTACCTTTGGGATCAAGGAAACGAAAGACGAGTTACA
The DNA here is from genome assembly GCA_030844895.1 of Ambrosia x helenae. Taxonomy (NCBI): domain Eukaryota; kingdom Viridiplantae; phylum Streptophyta; class Magnoliopsida; order Asterales; family Asteraceae; genus Ambrosia; species Ambrosia x helenae. The sequence continues at coordinate 15,609,748 of CM061224.1, read as the reverse complement.
CGAATGATGTATTGAACCGTGAACAAAGAACTCGTCCATTATGTCGATTATATATTTCTCAAGTTCCTCCCAGTAGTGTTTGACGAACCCAAAAGAAAAACCATCCGGGCCCGGGGATTTCTCACTTCCGCACTCCCTAATTGCCTCCCTTATTTCTTCTTTAGTAAAAGGGGCAACAAGCTCATCAGCCTCCATCTCAGTTAGCCTATTAAATCCTTCTTCAGACATCCGCGGCCTATTAGGCATAGGTTCGTCGAATTTTCCTTTAAAGATTTCAACTGCCTTCTTCTTAATAACGCCCGGCTCCTCCACCCAATTCCCATCAATGTGTAACCCGACTACCCTGTTACGTACCTTCCTGTTATTTATTGCACCATGAAACAAAGCCGAGTTCTCATCTCCCTTTAACACCCATTGCAGTTTTGACTTTTGGTAGAGATCTTTAAGTTTATTTTGTTCCCACCTTTTGACAATCAATCTCGCCTCCTTCCATACCTGCCTCTCAGCCTCAACAAGGGGTCTCGTTTCTGCAGCATCTTCTAAAACTCTGACCTGATTTCGAGCCTGGGCAACAGCCCCTTATTCCGTCTCCAGAACTTCAGACCTCCAAGATTTAATCCTATCCTTCACCAGTTTCAACTTTTGCAGCAAAACTACATCCTTCCTTGATGCTACCACCCCCGTACCAAGACCCTCCCCAACCGCTTCACTTAACCCCTCCTTCCCTAACCAAGAGTTGTAGAACCGAAAAGGACACGGTCCATACATAGTGTCACAAGATGATATTATCACCGGCGAGTGATCCGAAACATCCCTATCTAGTACTAAAACCTTCGCATTCGGCCACTTATTTATGAAGCTATCACAGACAAGGGCTCTATCCAGCTTACTTAGTTTCATTCCATCTGGGGCCATGAACGTGAACTTCCTGCCACCCATGTTATATTCTAACAGGCCCGCATCGGAAATAAAATTGTTGAAAGCAAGTGCATTCGACACCACGGAATTAGAGTTGAGTCTTTCTCCTTCGCTTCTCACGTCATTAAAATCCCCCAGGAAAATCCACCTCCCACTAAATTCATGCCTAATCCCTAACAGCTCCTCCCACATATTCTTCCTAAGGTTTGGGTCCGTTGGAGCATACACATTTACTACAAGAACCATTTCGTTTTCACCCCCACAATTACCCCCTACCATAATGTAATTTTGCCCCTTTTTAACTATCACAGCTTTGAACATAACAGAATCCATAATGTAACCAAACCCCCCGACCTCCCCGCAGCATTAACCACTATCTTTTCATAAGGTGACCCATCCCAAAATTTACTGACCTGAAAATCCGACATATCCGCGATTTGTGACTCCTGTATAGCAATGCACGTCAAGTTGAATTTCTTTTTAAGCTCCCGCACCTTGGCCGATTTTTCAGCCCCACCCGCCCCTTTAATATTGAAAGTTAAATAATTCATTTTGAACCCTCAAGCGCCAATTCATCTACAATCCTATCACCCATCTCTTTTTCAAAACCAGATAAGCATACGCCAACAACCTGACCAACATCCATCGTATGGTCAAGTTCAACCTCACACTCCGCAGGATTCAGGTTTGTGTTGTCCAGACCCGCCTCCGCACCTGCCCCAGAATCATCATCGGAAACCCAATCGGACTCAAACTCATACTCTACACTGCCCGAGTTACCAGCAACAGGATATTCAGAATTATCGCTACACATGCCCCGTATAATCGTCCCCACTTTCTTGCCCTTCTCTTTTTCTTTTCCCCACCTGAACAAGAGGATACACCAGACCCCTCCACAGTTTTGTCCTCTGGAATAGGTGATTCACATCTATCTTTAATTTTTATTTTCCTCCTACCAGTAGAGATCGTGATTCCCCTTTTACGTTTTATCTTTGGGCCGTGAGTTTTGAATACAGTTTCCCAATGTTTAAAAACCTCTTCCTTATTTTGGGCTAGCCCAAAACTTGCCACCCTTTCATTAAAGTTCAAACTTTGACCCACCTCCTGACTCTCAATGGTACTATTTTTAGGGAAAATGGCCAAAATAGCCCGTTGACCGAGTGATTTGCATAAATAGCCCTCTCCCCCCTCTTTGGAGAGACGGGTCACAGATTTCAAGATGTCTCAGACGTCTCCCGAGACGTCTCCAAATACAACCAATAACTTACCGCCACGTCATCACCCACACTCTCTCTCCTTCTCTCCTCATTAATTATTTCCCTGACCCGTCTCTCTCCTTCTGTGACCCGTCTCTCTCTCTTCCTATCTCTAAAGACGTCACCCAACACATTGTTGTTGCTGTAGATGAAACTTCGTCGGAGAAGACGAAGAACTCGCCGGAGAAGACGAAGAAATCACCGGAGAAGAAGAAGACTTCAACTAAGAAAACAAAATTGAACTCACCGGAGAAGACGAAGAACTCACCGGAGAAGAAGACTTCAACGAAAGAAAAAAACTTAACTCATCGGAGAAGACGAACTCATCGGAGAAGAAGACATCTGAAACAGTAGGATCTCCACGTCATCACCGGACTAATGTTCATCGGTGAAGACGTCTCCCAAGTCTCGGTGATGTTTCCTGTGACGTTTACCGGAGACGTTTGCTGGAGGTGGTTCATCGAAAAAAAACCCAGCTTCAGTCTCTTTGCAGCAGAAATTAACTCATTATGCGTATATATTTCTAGGTCCACTTACTAAGTAAATAAATATATGATGCAGTAGCAGCAGATGATGCAGTATCAACTTCCAAGACGTCTCTTTGCAGCAGAAAGAAACAATTGTGGGTGGGTGGCGTCTCCAAGACGGGAGAGAGAGGAGAGAGAGTGTCAGGGGTAATTATTAGAAAGAGGAGAAGAAAAGGAGAGAGAGTGAGTGAGTGATGAGGTGGCGGTAAGTTATTGGTTGGAGTGGGAGACGTCTTGGAAGGTGTGACCCGTCTTTAGGAGACGGGTCAAGGGGCTATTTATGCAAATCACTTGGTCAACGGGCTAATTTGGTGATTTTCCCCTATTTTTAATATTATCATTAATATTGTCTTTCTCAATGATGCTATTTTTAATATTATCATTAATATTATCCTTCTCAAGATCCTGGTCCACCAACAAAGTAGAGGTATTATCCTGCGCATTTACTTCAGGCCCACATTCTCCAATAGTACCCCACTACCATCTAGAACCTCTAACTTATTTCCATCCATCGAGATACTACCACCATTCCCATGCAACGATTCATCTTTTGAGGGTTCCCCATGCACACATGCCTCTCTGTTTACCAACGACTGTTCCTCTATCTCATCGGAGATAACCGCCCGGACCACCAAAGATTCCGGTTGATCCTCCACCATGACATCCATATTTTGTCCTGCCACCACATCGTTCGAGCCCCCCTCCGTATAACCATTAGCTTGACTCGGAGCTTCCCCCGGGTTCGCCTCCTCTTCCGTTACAGCATCCACCTCGACCACCACCACCGGCACTTCGTCATCACCCACAATTGTTACCTCCTCCCCAATGAAGTCCGGCAGCCACCTACCAGATCCTTCGGACACCCAGCAAGTGAACGTTTCACCTTTCCACTCAATCGTGATTTCTTCATCAATTTTGTTGCCATAATTTGTAATGATACCGACATAAGAACTGGACAAATCAGTTTAAGCGACACGGTTTTCTGCCTCCTTCATAATTTCTCCGTAATATGCCCCAATCTTCTCAATGTTCACAGCCGACGATAAAATCAATGGGATACCTGTGATTTTAAGCCAAGTTAATCTTTCGAAGTCCACTATCTGGCCATTCCACACAGCTACCTCGGACAACCAAACCCCCCAGGTTTCTTTCATACTCAAGAACTCCGTCACTTTCTCCGGTGTAGACAACGTAATGAGAATTCTCAAGCCACCAAGGTATCTAACTTCCATCTTCACCCTTTAATGTCCTTTAGACCCTTAAGTACCTTGCAGAGTCTGAAATAATTTTTTGCTTCACCCACCACAGACCTCCCCACCCACGAATGCTTAACGCCATCCACCTTGTCTTCCAAAGTGATTCTTTTTACCCCGCCACTGTAACCTGCTTCATTGCTGCCGGTTAACGTTTCTCTGAAATATACATTCTTACCTGTGCCAAACCACCTCCACCTTTTTGTTCACTTGATAAGCTTGGTTGGCAGTTGGTAGCGGCGGTTCATTAACCTTCTGATTCAGACCCCTATAATTGCGACCGCCGCGAACCTTGCTATCCTCCTTACTGAATCTCGCCACTTTAGCAAAAATCCTCCTCCCAAAAACTTCCAACGTATTCAAAGCTTTCACCACCTTATACGTATCTTTTACCCTATTAAACCTAACAAAGGCAAAAATCTTACCGAACCTATCTCGTTTCCTGGCGATATAGACATCATTTAGTTGTCCACACCTCCCACATTCTTCCCTTAGCCATCCCGTTTCAATCCCGTCCGGAAGATTGGAAAGAAAGAAAGTAACAGTTGAGTTGTTTCCGTTGTTTTCCGGCGGGATCTCCCCCTCTTCGAGAGCGTTTGTCATTTTTGGATTGAGTAAATCTTTTTCTTGTAGAGTAAATGAAGTACTCACATTCACATTTGAACTACTAAATCAACAAGTGTTTACTTACTTTGTGTATATTCAAATGAAACTTAGAAAAATGCCTAAAAGAATTACGTACTTAAATTGGTACTTAAAGTATGTAATTAGGTTTCGGATTGTGTTAAGAATTTTCGACAATAGGTGATTAAGATTCATTAGAAAACTAATTCATTAATTAATTTTCAGTATGTTTTCTTTTAATGCTTATATTTTGTTTGTAATCCAAATAATTTATCTTGTTACCATTATTTAAGTCCTATGTGACGCAACACACGGTGGTGTACTGGAGTTTAGAGAGTAACCCCATCTATTATAAATAAAATGTAACTTAGTGAAAATATATATATAGTTTTGAGTAACTTCTTGTTTTGGTAATTGCAGTTCCTTAACTTTGTTATTGATTATGCTTATTGTTTCTTTTAAAAATGCAGTTTTGGAAAATGGAATTTGTAAGTCCAATTATCGGTGCTATTGTTCAATCTTTGATGGTCCCTGTAAAGAAACACTTGGGCTTCTTGGTATCCTCCACCAAGTATGTTAAAAAGATGGAGGCTAGGATGAAGCAACTAAATGATATAGCACAAGAAGTTCAAGATAAAAGAGACACGGCTGATGAAAACACAGAAGTAGTACCTGCACGTGTGGAGTCATGGTTGGAAGATGTCAAAAGTTTAAATGAAAAAACTAATTTAATAGAAGCAATCGGATGCTTCAATGTGACAAAGAGATACAAAGTAGGAAAGCAATCTTGTAGAATTCTCGAGGAGATGAAGGATCTTGAAGATCGAGAATCCAAAATTGTGTTTACTCATGCACCAAAACCTCTTGCTGAGGTTGGTTCTACTTCTACACAGCCATCCACCTCTACAGCGGTTCCTATGGGTACTCAAGACAACTTTGAGTCTCGAGATTTAATATTCAAAGATGCATTGCAAGCCCTTCAATCAAATAAGGAGTCCCAAAGGATGATTGCTCTGTGCGGGATGGGTGGAGTCGGCAAGACCACCATGATGGAACAACTAAAGAAGGCTGTCGAAGATTCAAAAATGTTTGATTTGGTCGTCAAGGTGGTTATTGGGGAAAACAATGACCCAACTTCTCTTCAAAAAGCTATTTCAGAATATATTGGTAACAAGTTAGACGAAACAACTATAGACGCAAGGGGTGATCGTCTACGAAAGATATTTGAGATGAAGTCACAACAAGGCCAAAAGAAAATTTTGGTAATAATGGATGATCTTTGGAAGGAAGTGGAACTCGCTGATTTGGGACTAAGTCCTCTGCCAAATGGTTTCAAATTGTTGTTAACGTCACGATTTGAAAATGTTTGCACTCAGATGGGTGTTGGAAATGATTCAATTTTTAGAGTGGGCGTTTTAAGTGGCACGGAAGCCGAAACTTTATTTTTTAGAATATGCCATTTGGATGGTGATGAGGATGAACTCCAAAGGATCGGAGAAAGTATTGTGAAGAAATGTGGCGGATTGCCTATTGCTATAGTAACAATTGCCAAAAGTCTTAGGGGTAACAAAAAGGAGGCATGGAAAGAGGCACTTTCCAGTTTACAGCATCATGACCTTCAAGACCTTGAAAACATTGTGCAGCGAGTTTTTGAGCTAAGCTACAATAATCTCAAAAGGGAGGATGATAAAGCAATTTTTCTTCTTAGTGGCTTATTTCCAGATGACTTTAATATTCCTGTTGAGGACTTGATGATGTATGGATGGGGATTGACGTTGTTTGCTAAAGTGCACACTTTAAGAGAAGCAAGAACACGGACCAACTTTTGCGTTCAAAACCTCATACGTGCAAACTTGTTGACTAAAAGTGATGTAAATGGTTGTGTCAAAATGCATGATCTTGTCCGTGCTTTTGTTTTAAGCAATTTTTCAAAATTCAAACAAGCTTCAGTTGTCAACCCTGATAACATGTCAACAGAGTGTCTTATACAAGACTCCTGTGAAAGAATTCTATTAAAGTGTACAAGCATGACAGGATTTCCTGCAGACTTTAAGGGCTCAAACCTCTCACTTCTGATTCTAATGGACGGGTATGAGTTCTTTAAGTTTCCCGAAGATATGCTCCACAGAATGAAAAAACTTGAGGTTGCGTCTTATGAGAATATGGGTAATCACAAGCATCCAATAACATTCGAGCACTCAACCACACTTCGAACGCTTTGTCTTCGTTCATGTTCTTTAATGGATGATATCTCTTTTCTTGGAAGTCTTTGCAACTTGGAAACATTGAGCCTTGCTGATTGTAACATAAGAAGGTTGCCATCCGCTGTTGGAAAGTTGAAGAATCTAAAGTTACTAGATTTGACTGGATGTGTTGACCTTTATATTGATTGTGGTGTATTTCAAAACTTGCATAATCTTGAAGAGCTTTATATGAGAGCTTCTAAAGGTAGGCCTGTTAGGTTTGAACAAGCCAATTGTGATGAATTGGAGAAGCTCTCACATGCTCTTTTTGCATTAGAGTTGGAGTTCAATGAAAATATGCTCAAACCAAAAAATGTCTCCTTTAAGAACCTTGAAAGGTTTAGGTTATCTATAGGTTGTGAGTTGAAAAATTATGAAAAGCATTCATTCAGGAACACGCTAAACCTTGTTGCCGAGTGCACTGAGCTTAATGAATGCAATATTGGAGACCTTTTTAAAAATACAGAGGAACTTCGATTACAAGTGAAGTATATGATTCATCTTGAAGACATTTCAATGCATCATACATTTTCCAAATTAAGATTCCTTCGTATTTATAAGTGTACAGAATTGACATACCTCTTTACGGTTGATGTGGCTAATGGTCTGAAGCAACTTGAGCGGCTCACAATTTCCGAGTGCCCTTTTTTGGAAGCACTTATAGGTGAGAACAACGGAGTTGGGGTGGTTACATTAAAGAAGTTGAATTTTATGTCATTGGAGGATCTACCAAAGATGGTAAGTTTGTGTGACAATGTGGTTAAATTACCAGAATTGTTGGAGTTGAAACTTGCTCGCCTTCCCAACTTCACGAGCATTTATCCGGATAGCAATATTAATACTTCTTCAATGCAACCATTCTTTAATAAAGAGGTAGATGCATTATCTTAGTATCTAAGGCTATATATAATTTACATATTATTATATAGTGCATATGTTATTTACATTTCTAACAAGGTTTATTTATTGTTAAGGGTGCGGTTCCTAAGTTGGAGAAGCTAGATATTTGTATGATGGAGAACTTGAAGCAGATATGGCCATGTCAAATTTCTACGAGTGAGAAAAATGAGGTTTCCATGTTGAGGCAAATTAAAGTGATAGAATGTGATAGCCTTATAAATCTTTTTCCAAGAAATCCATTGCCATTATTGAATCATTTAGAAGAGGTTGTACTTGAAAATTGTGGTTCCATTGAAGTGTTATTCAACATCGACTTTGAAAGTGTTTGTGGGAAGGGGAATCACAGTAGCAGCAGCAGATTAAGAAAGATTGAAGTGAACGAATTAAGGAAGCTAACAGAGTTGTGGAGGATGAAAGGAGTAAATGAATATAATATCCCTGTCAACAGCTTTAAAGATGTAAAAACCATTCACATAGAAGGTTGTGACAACTTTACAGATATATTCACACCTACCACAACCAATTTTGATTTGGGAGCACTTACCGATTATCGCTTTTATGGGAGAATAATGGTGATTTAGAAGAAAGGGAAAGAAATAGAAAAAATGATTGAGAGTGACCAAAAGGTACGTCACTGTAAATTTAATCGGATAAAACAAACATAAATAGTTTCTATGAGGTAAAAAGATTTAAATTTATTTTTTAAGTTATTTCAGTTAAATTACGTTATATGGTAGATTCAATCATTTAATATATTTTAAGTTATTTTAGTTGAATTACTTTATATGGTAGTTTCTATGATATAAAAAAAGATTTATGTATGCTCTTTCACTTACCAAGTACATGGGATATAAAAGGACTAAAAAAAAGTTCCATTTCACTCCATAAATTGTTATCACTATTAAATTAAACATAATTAATTCTCGCTTTCTTGTAGGGGTGTGTGTAAAATAGAGAAATTCGATTGTTAATTACATTAAATCATGTTACTTGCAGATTAATGCCACATACCCATCTTATCTTCTGCACAGCTGTCCTCACCTTCAGAGACTTGTATTATTTAATGATGGAAGAGTGGGGGAGGTGGTGTTTGATATGGATAGTCCAAGTAGACGAGAATTAGCAACAATTCAACGGCCACTACTACTTCCCCACCTTGAAAGTATAGACCTATATGATTTGAAGGAGATGAGTCATGTGTGGAAGTGCTGCAATTGGAATAGATTCTTGATTCCTCAACTTCAACCTTTGGAACTTCCATTCCAAAACCTAACAAGAATAACCTTACAGCAATGTAACAAAATAAAGTACTTGTTTTCTCCTCTTATGGCAAAATATTTATCCAACTTAAAGTCTGTCTTTATACGTGAATGTGATGGTATTGAAGAAGTTATGTCTAGAAGAGATGATGAGAATACTACATCTTCCCATCCAAACACCACATTCTTTCCTCATTTTGAGATTCTCATTCTTGACGATCTGCCATGTCTAAAGCGTATCGATGGTGATGAGAATACTTGGAGTACGAGCGACAAAATTTCCTCCAATATTTCTAATACGAGTCATGATCACTTCCAGGTATATATGATAGATAGTATGCTTTTGTTTTGATTAAAAAAAATTAATCCCATTGTTGATCTCTGCAAGTTTGACTTAGTTACCTTAAAAGATGTGGTTAAGAATTAAACTTTTGTAAAGTAAAATAAATAGGATTTATATCTAAAATTGGGGAGAAATTGGTTTGCTGCTTTTTCCAGATTGGAAAAAAATAATAATCATAAAACGACATTTGAATAATTATGATTTGTATCTTTGAATGGGGAGATTTTAGTTTACCGTTTAGTTGAGATTAATAAATGGGAAAACGTCACGGTAACCAAGTATCAAAAGTGTAGTCAATCATGCATTTTCGCCAATCCCCTCATGGTGGACTGAGACCCTCCTTGCTTTCCTTATAGGAGGTGGGGAGTTCGAGTCCTACCGGCACCAAAATGCTATTGGTGGGCCAGGTTTTACCGTAGTGGGCCTTCGGCGGCGGTTTTTCCCGGGAACTGGTGTGAAAGTATTGGTGGACCCAGGTTACTCTCAGAGTACTCCTTTGTCTAGTGGATACTTCGTGAGTGCTCGAGATTGATTTGTTGGCCGTTAAAAAAGGTCACTTAACATTCAACTCGAATCTTGTTGAATTTTATGTGTCAAGAATGAAATGGAGGATAAGATGTTGGGCCGGGGTTTTTAATATATGTAATCATAATAAAAAAGAGAAAAAATGTTAAATCGTATTAAAAATATATGTTAGAAACAACGTCATCATTTAACGTCAACATTATTAAATAGTAAAAAAAGAAACAAAAAGCTATATACCCATGGTTACTAGTAATGAAATAGGTGAAAAACCCACTAATTAGTATAAACATCATGAAAGTTTAGTGACCTATTGAGACAAAAAAAAAGTTCGAGTGACCCAAATTGAAACACTTTTGAAACTTGATTACTAATTCACAAAGTTACCCGTTAAAAAAATCATAAAAGGACACTAAAATAAATATGAATTTGTGATTCATTGCAGAGTGTTCAAGTTTGTTGGTCATTGGTTCCATACCCTAGAAGTATAATCATAAAGGAATGTGATGCATTGTCAAGTCTAATTCCATGGTATGCAGTAGGACAAATGAAAAGGCTTCAAGAGTTGAGAATTGAGAATTGCAGTGGGATGGCAGAGGTATTTGAAAATGAATTGATGAACAACAATACTAATAATAATGTTGATGAAGGAAGTGGTGCTGCTACTTCTTTAACAAGTATAAACAGTATTACTGTAGTTCATGTTCCTCAACTCTCAAACTTGAAAAACTATGTGTATCTATAATTGTGACCTTCTGCCACATATTTTCACATTCTCCACTCTTAAAACTCTCTGTCATCTCAAAGAGTTTAAAGTAAAAGGATGCGAAGCAATGAAAGTGATTATAAAAGAAGAAAATGAAACGTCATTAGAAGTTGTGGTGTTTCCTCTTCTAGAGACGCTTGAACTTGACAATCTACCAAACCTCAAGGGTTTCTTCTTGGGATTGAATGACTTCCTATTGCCCTCATTGGTGAATGTTATGATCAATGATTGTGATGAATGGATGGTGTTTACATCTGGTCAGTTGGAAACTCCAAAGATCAAATATTTACACACAAGCTTTGGCAAACATAGCCTTGAACATGGCTTTAACTTTCAGGTACGCAAACCTTATTGTTTAAAATGGTTATCAGTTATGATAACTTATTTGATTTTCATCAAATTGCATTAATTTAGAAAACTGCAAGAAATTTCATGCTATAAATCCCTGCACCATAATAAATTTGTCGAAGTAGTCATAGAAGCAAGCATTTTCTTTGTTGAGACTCTTTTCAATGATGTAACCTATAAACGCCTTTTTTGTTGTTGTAGACCACATTCCCAACTTTTTCGGATCCTACTATTTCAAAAGGGACGCCTTCCTCTTTTCATAATTTAATAGAAATTAATATACTAAACCGAGATGTTGGTACGTCCATTATTCCATCTCATGTGCTGCTACAGTTGGAAAAGCTACAACAGATTACTGTTGTATCATGTGAAGGGGTAAAGGAGGTATTTGAAGTAGTAGCAGTGGAAGGGAGTGGTTTCAATGCATCACAAACTGCTGTCCAAATTCCAAACCTAACACAAGTGGAATTAGAGGACTTAGATGATCTCAAGTATTTATGGAAGAGCAACCAATGGATGGTACTGGAGTTTCCAAACCTAACAACTGTGGATATTCAAAGTTGCCATAGGTTAGAGCATGTTTTTACTTGTTCCATGGCTGGTAGTCTAGTGCAACTCCAACACCTAACTGTATCTGGCTGCGATGGTATAAAGATGATTTTAAAGGAAGAAGAAGAATGTGATGCCAAAGTGAATGAGATTGTGTTACCTCGTCTAAACTACTTACATCTAGTCGTCCTTTCAAGTCTCAAGGGATTTTGCTTAGGGAAGATGGCTTTCTCATTGCCAGCTTTGGAATCATTAAACATCAGCTACTGCCCAGCAATTACAGTTTTCACCAAGGGACATGTGTCTACCCCTGAGCTCAAAGTAATAGATACATCTTTTGGAGAGTGTGATGTAAGGACAGATCTCAACTCCTTTATAGAGATCAAACAAGAAGAGGTATTACAAACATAATTACTTACATATCCTTCTCTTTTTATTGACACTTAAAAGAGGTCTATTACATTAATGTTTCTCTACTTAAACGCAAAAACACCATTTTTTCAAAAATGACTATTATTAGCCCAATCACAGAAGTATATTACCTTAAAATCGAAAACAAACGGAAAGAAACGGTAATGGAAAACAAAAAAAAAAATAGTTTATATGTTAAAGTATCAGAATTACCGTCAAAATTTTCAGTCTTTTGTCCATCAATTTTTTGCAGGGGCATGAGTTCTAGAGCACGAAGATGTTTAATGTGCAAGTCTTGTAAGGTACGTAAATTCCCATTTAATTTAATAAAGTAATTCAAATGTCTAAAAGAGCATTAATTCAATATAATAAAATACCAATATAAAATGGATTATCAAAAACCTTTAAGCATTTCTAGGGGTGTAAACGAGCCGAGCCGAGCCCGAGCCTGATTGGGCTCGGGCTCGGCTTGTTATGGTTTTATGAAGCTCGAGCTCGAGCTCGGCTCGGTTCGAGCCTACAATCTTGAGCTCGAGCTCGGCTCGCTAGCAAAATCAAAAGCTCGAGCTCGGCTCGGCTCGGCTCGAGGTGATTTGAGAACAATCTCAAACGAGCTCAAAGCTCGGCTCGAGATCGCAAAAGCTCGGCTCACGAGTGTTATTAAATGGGCCTACGAAATAAGGACTTGGGCTTTGGAGATGTGAGTTATAAATTATAAGAGATATATAAAAAACTTATAATTATGTTTAGGCTCGTTTAGGCTCGCGAGCCCAATCGAGCTTTGTATCTAGGGCTCGAGCTCGGGCTCGAAAACTAAACGAGCCATATTTCAGGCTCGGGCTCGTTCGGGCTCGGCTCGTTCGGGCTTTTTACCGAGCCGATCCCGGGTAGCTCTCGAGCCGCTAGGTGTCATTTACACCCCTAAGCATTTCCCTTAGAAGGATCGATTCAGGGTTTTACAAGCTTGGTTCCATTTGCAGTTTGTTTGATTCCATTTTTTCGTTCTACTTTTAGGTGAAGCAGGGTGTTCAATATTCGGTCTTGCCAACTTTGAGTTATATTCCATTTGGTTTCGACCGACAAAAATATTCAAACCAAGGAAACCGAAGCCGAAACTGAAGGGGAAAGTTGGGCGAAGTCGAATAAGCTTGTGTGTTTTTATATTTCTTTGGTTTTATTACTAAATGCTATTTAAAACCTCCACATACCAAAAGCTTTATTATTATTGTGATATTTAAAATATTCAAATCATCACAGTTGACCTTTATATTGATACCAGATATCAATATTATTTAAACATTAGCAAGGATAACCCCTCTACCATTAACAAAACAAGTATATACACATTTGTGTAAACCAATACACAACATAATTTGGTCAAACGTTAACTCTAAAATCAACAGACATGCAAACATCTTTTGGTTAAACATAAGGGTTGTGATATTTTGACTTGCATCCAAACACACTAATATACTTGCACGCTTCAACCTCATGGACCTTCTACCGAGTTTTGTATGTTGACGGTTTCTAATCCGGATCGGGGAGATGAAGAACGACACTACATACAGCACCACCGAGACGACTTCGACTGGAGTCAACTTCTACACGTTTATGCTTTAATTCTGGACATACAAGATTGGGAGGGTTTATAGCAACAACCAAAAAAGGATATTTATTTCTTTGCCCGCCCTACAAACCGGATTTGTCAAGATTGAGGGATTATAGCAACAACCACACCAGATGGTTACTCCTTGAAACCGGTTCGTATGGCCTAAAAGCCAATCTGTACACCTCTAGCTTAATACCTGATGAACTATTAAGGCAAAAAAATGCACAAGTTTTAACACGAATGCATTTACCAAGTACAACGAACACGATACAAAAGGTGAATCCTCAATATTGATCTCTAGTAAGATAGTTGATATCAAGAAAAGTGATCTAAGCATATTGATCTCTATTTCCCAATACGTGACATATTTGTAAGTGATCATTTGCCTTTGTTGATGTTTGTTCGGTTTGTGTGTTAAAACTGGATCTGTGCCTGTAGATACAAGAGGTGCTAGTCAAGTTTATAGAGAATGCAGTGAGTCAGTGAGATTTGATCAGCAGTTAAGTTATGATTTAATTTAAACATATCTATCCAGAATTTGCTGTTGTCACAAACACCACAACATTCAAACCCAATCATAGTCTACTTAATCCAAAACAAAACAGTCTGTTTTTTAGATAAATCCAAGAATTTAACTTTTAACATATTGAAACAGACAATGATTTACTACAATAAGAAGATATCGTTACCTGAATATATGATTGCTACAATCAAAAATCATCATCATCTTCCTCAGCGATATGTTTTGCAAGCTCTTGCTCTTGTTGTTGTCTCTCTCTCCTCTTTTCAGCACTCTCTTTTTCCTTATGCGAGTTGGGAGGAAACCGAAGGGCACGAACCGCCTCATTATGCATATTTAGACAGAAAGCGATCCTAGAGTTGAAGGCTTGTTGAGGCTCGTTTGTGGAATAAATGTCACCGGTTTCTTTAGACACCATCCATCCATTAGCATGATCTAGTGTCGCGTCTATCGCACCATCGCGGATTGCTTTTGAGACGATACTCTCGGCATCTGCCACAGGGTTTGGTGAGTCCAGTCTCAGCTTCTTTGCCACGTCAGCAAGAGAAATACAAGAGTAGGAGATGCTGATGTTGCGGAGCCCGGTTCTTATCACATTATGGCGTAGTCTCACTATCAGGTTGTTGGTCCGGTCTGAGCTGAAAGTGGTGGAGAACTTCTCTGCTACAGTTTTGAATAACTCTAGATCTCCAATTCTAACAGCCTGAAAATCAAGAAATTAAGTTAATTTACATGCATGTTCTATGATAAAAGAAATGCCTGTTTGGTACTTTGAACTTGGAACGAGCATGAAGAAACTAATAATATTTTTCAGCTGGTTGCGTGTTACCACAAACTGGCCAGGGAAGATGTGTTGTAAGTGGCCCAACATCAATCAGTTAGGGATGAGATCGGTACCAAACCGAAAAAGATCAATCCCAAAAGGCGCAAAAATTGGGCATCGGTACTGAAGGTGGCCGGCACGCCGTAGGGTACGGTACTGGTATTCGAAGGTAGATCAACCCAAAATACTGTATTGTACCAAACCCGAAAAATGCAAAAAAGCGGGCACTGAATTGGTGTAAAAAATGGCCCAGTTCGGTATCAGTACCAAATGTTCATCCCTGGACTCTTTTATCATTATTGCAAACAATGTTGTAAAAATCGGCCTAGGCGACGTCTAGGCGCTAGGCTGAAGGTTATATCGGAATTAAGCCCTAGTCGGAGTTCTAGGCGTTTTGGCCATTAGGCGGTCCTAGGCGGTGGTTTTTTTTATTTATTTTTTTTAAATTTCTAAGTATTTCTAGGTATTTCTTAGTATTATTATGTGTATATATCTAAGTATTTTTAAGTATTATGCGTATATATCTTAACATATTTTTAAAAAACACCTAAATTTGTGTGTATATATATAAAATACCAAAACGCCTAATTTTCGCCTAGTCCCAACTAGTCCCTAGGCTGGACCTCACCGCCCGCCTAGCGCTTTTTGCAACATTGATTGCAAACAACCTCTAAATCGTTTTATTTAAACTATATTGTGATGAAATCCTTTCTATTGTCATAATTAACAGAGATTAGTTATTTCAAAGATATAGATAAAAGGTGTCATATATCGCCCTAAAAACCCAACAAAAAACCATAATGTCAAACAAAACCAATTTCATAATTATGATAATATGCAAGTTTTCGAGGATACATATGAAATTCCCCCCCCCCCCCCAAAAAAAAAAAAATCTTATGTGTCGGCCTAACATGCCTAGTCTCGAACCAAAAACTGGGCATTCCAACTTTATCCCCTTTTGACACAGTTGACCGATTAATGAAACTCAAGAGTTCAGACATATAAACAAAATAATCTAGAAATCAAAAGACATATCGAATGATATAATTGTAAGTTGTGAAAAGAGACTCACATTTGTCAGCTCAAAGTATGGTCTCAAGGCCTTCTCCATGCCTTTTTGCATAAAAACGGTTCGTTCAGGGATCTCTCCAAGAAGTAAGCGCACAATCACAGCCCACTTATTGCATTGAACTCTAAAACCAAGAGCAGCTACAGGGGCTTTACGAGCAGCCTGAAGAAGAGATTCCTTCGCATCAGTGTATTCCAGCTGAATTGTCCTAATCTTCCCAAGGTAAAACAAGTACCGGCAAAACTGAAACAAATAATAAAGACAACACAATTTAACTTCACATAGGTCATCAAGAATACTATTTGGTACAATACATTAAAAAACAAAAAAAGTATTTAAAAGGGTGAATTTTGTAATGAATACCTGCTGATTC
This sequence comes from Ambrosia x helenae, assembly GCA_030844895.1. NCBI lineage: Eukaryota > Viridiplantae > Streptophyta > Magnoliopsida > Asterales > Asteraceae > Ambrosia > Ambrosia x helenae. The sequence continues at coordinate 15,593,435 of CM061224.1, read as the reverse complement.
GAATGAGCTTCAAAACGTGGTGCCTTTGACCTCAGCTTTTCAGCTTGATCATCTAAATTATAATGAAGGTAATTGCGAAGTAGCAGATTAAGAAGCGTTTCCTGCATACCACAGTCCCAAAAATCCAAAAATAAATAAAAAAATAGTAACAACAATAATATATATATATATATATATATATATATATTGCAAAGGGTTAATACTACATGTCATACTCTTATGTAATCTCTCCTTTGAGAGATGCCACATAGAATGTGATGTGGCAAGTGTAAACCAATTAAAAAAGGAATAAATACGATTTAACCTAATCTATTATAATATTTATCCTAATCTATTAAATATCTAATCTACAAAATCTAAATATTAAAACTTAACTATTTTTTCTCTCATGTTTCCTCCCATAACTTTTAAACGTTAATATCTTTTATATATGAGATTTAAAAAAAAAAATTACACCAAATTAACGAGCGTTTTATTATCTTTTCAACGAGTACCATAGTGCTATATAAAAAACGAAGAAAAAAATAACTATTTTTTGTAACCCGACAGGTATTGTGTCGGGTTTGGGATTAGTTTAAAAAAAATTATGGGTTTGGGTCGGGTCTGGGAATAGGTGATACCCGACCCGATTACCCGAAACAACATACCCAAATATCCGAACTATATACCCGATCATATACCCATGAATTTTTTAACGCATCACATAACCCTTAGACTAATGCGTTCGATATTTCAATAATTAACTTTTTTTTTCTTATTTTATGTTAGTTCTTTTTAAAATGATCGATTACAAATTTTCGAATTCATTTGTAATGGCACTAGATTTATACCCCGACACAGAGATTCGTTTTTTTTTATATTTGAATATGATAACTTATGGCAAAGATTTGTTTAAAATAATAATACTAATATATTTTATTATGTCATATTAGATATTTCAACCCGGGACGCTCCCGGGATAAAAACTAGTTCTATATATTTTCATTAGAGCCTGTACATTGTGCTTTGATGATATTTACTAATTTTCCCATTTTTTTTCTTTTTAACCCCTATACTTTTCATCTTTTACAAAGTTGTCACAAATCTTTTTTCATATTTAACCCCAACACTTTTCTACTTTCAACTTGGTCCCTATACTTTTCATCTTTGACAATTTTTTTGTTTAACGCTTCGGCCTAAATTTTGCGAGTTAACATGTTGCAACGCGCGTGTGTGGTCAAACATTTTTAAAACTAATTTTCCCCATTTAGCGGCTCTGTCACAATGAACGGGTCCTAAGTCGACCGAGTTATTATTTTATATGGTTTATGTTTCGGTCTAATTTTTGCACATTAACACCCCCTGCAACGGGCGGGCGTGGTTAAACGTTATACGTCTAATTTTTGTTCAATTTAACTAGGCCGCCACAAAGAGCGGATCTAACGTTCCCTTTAATACACCAATTCGATAAAACGTTTCAACATTACTATTCTTCATGGTTTTGCGCCCCTGCCGCAATGTGGGGGGCGTCATACTAGTTAACAACAATAAACAAAAGCATTCCCAACAGCAGCAAGATGCAAGAAACAAACCTGCCCCAACTCATCATGACGCAATGTGGCAACCCAGTGCAAAGCAAGAAGATTACTGCGAATAAGTAAACATACAATAATTGATCATGTCCCATTTCACTATCTCACTGAATCATCGATAAACATTAAATATAAAGAAGAAACCGGTAAGAAACAGCACAGCACACACCCCCTGATTTCAGAGAGTTCGCCAGTAAGTTTATAGCTAAGAGAGTAAAAGAAGTAGAGCCTGGAAGCCAGAACATCAACTGTTCTTCTGTTCAAGTTCTTTAAACGGGCAATGCTTGCTGAAGAACAAGCCTTAGCCTACATGACAAGAAAAAGATCTTCAAATGGGCAATGTCAGTTATGCAACTAACAATAAACATTAAATAAAGAATTAAACATGCTGACCTCATTATATTTTTTCTGGTCAATCAGGAATATAAGCACAAGCAAGTAACAATAGTGTGAATTGTCAAAACTTGAATGAATTTCATTGAGTATAACTGGGTTTATATACATGCTACAGGGAGATATTACAAGAGAGATTATAGGAGCTAACTATGCTAGGAGAGATTACAGGAGCTAAATATGCACAATAATAAATTTATTGTCAAATACAATAAATGCAAATATATTCCAGCTAATAGCCCCCGCAGTCGAAGCAGTAGCCGGCCGAATGCAAAGACTGGACTTGAAGCGCTCAAATAGAAGGCGTGGGAGTCCTTTTGTAACATTTCGCATTAAATAGTTGTACGTTACGTATAATTTGGATAAAAACGACAAGTTTTATTACTATTTACATTTAATTATTTTTGTGGCAGTGTTTTGCTTCATTTCTTTTTCTTTTTCAAATAGATCAAATAAACTATATATAATATTTATAATTTTATAAATTCGTTTTAAATTATTAAAACTCTTTTAATAATTCTATAAAAATTATTTTAAGTTAATCTAATGAAAAAGTTTAACTTACAATTTTTAGTTTTCAAAAATTTATTTATTTAATATATATAATAAATAAATCAAGTTTATTCCATTTTATTTATAAAATTCTATAAAAATATCAAAACGATCTTATAAATTCCCACAAAAATTATTCTAAGTTTTTATAACAATAAACTTTTCTGAAATGATTTTTATTTCAGAAAAATTATTTATTTAATATTTTTAATCAATTTTTGTTAGTTTTAATCATAATCAAATCATAATAAATCCAATTTTTAATATTTTTGCACCAAAATTTTATACAAATTATTTCTGATTATTTAGAACAGAAATATAAATTTTAAACTAATAATTCTTTAATTTTAGTATTTTTAAATATTAAAGTTAAAGTTTGACAATTTGTAATAAATAGATTTAATAATCTATTTTAAAGAAAATAATTTTGTAAAAATTATTTTTTTATACTTTAAACACATCATTGTGGCCATCTTAAATTTAAATTCTTATAAAAATATTTTGTCTATTTATTTACTAAATTTCTCTCAACTATCAAATAATTTAATATTAATCAAACAAGCATTTATCCCCAATTCGAAGCCCTAGAACATATACATTTGTAGACTAGATAGACTTAGACATATTTATTACCTTATTATAGGGTGATACTTGACACATTTGAGCAACACACTATTTTTCAAGAGATAACATTTTGCTAAGGTGAGTTTTACATAGCCCATTTTCTATTTATCACCATTTTTGGGGTGAAACATGTTACAACATTATGTATGCAATTCAATCATCAATGTGTCTATGTGTATTTCTATGTTGCATTATGTCTTGAACATGACTAGGGTAAGCACAATTCTAGCATAAACATTCATCAGCCAAACGGTATACATTGATAGATCTATTGGACTGACAATCCCACCCGGATACGTACCTCCTACAAAGGTAGCGTGGGTGTTTGTTACTGCAATATAAACGAGTGAACCATGAGCGTATGGGATGTACCACAATACAACAGTCACAAGGTTGATTATGCACTCGATTTACTTCTAGTATGTTTTCGTATATGGACTAGATTGCCATGACACATGAATTGCACAACAATTTTATTCGATTATCAAAACCTATGTAATTCTCACCAACATTTGTTGACCCAAAATATTTTCAACTTAACATGTTTCAGGTTCTACTTGCCTGAAGATTTGAATTGATGCTTGAAGATGTTTGTATAGTTTTATTCAATTTGATGTACAAATTCTTAGAACAATTGTATGTAACTTATTTAAATTATTTAATGAAATTTATTATTCACCATGAGCTACTGAACAATCATCAATACGTGACATCCCGATGTTTCCGCCATCGGTTGGGGTGTTACACCTTTCGTGAAGATGTCGTCGTATTGGTATTCTGTGTGAACGTGTAGGACCCGAACTGCACCAAGGCGAACTTTTTCTCTTACGAAGTGAATGTCAATTTCAACGTGCTTGGTGTGTTGATGCTGGACAGGATTTTGAGATAAGTACATGGCTGAAATGTTGTCACAGTAAATTATTGACGCCTGTGTGACGGGTAGATGGAGCTCGAGTAGAAGGTTGCGAATCCAAGATAACTCAGCTGTAGTGTTCGTGACCCCTCTGTATTCTGCTTCAGCACTTGAGCGCGAGATGGTGGGCTGGCGCTTGGAGGACCATGAAACTAGATTATCCCGAGGAAGACACAGTAACCAAATGTAGATCGTCTAGTGTCGGGGCAACCCCCCCCCCAAACAGCGTCGGAATAGGCGGTGAGATTAGTTGTCTTGGAGGGGGAGATGTGAAGGCCATGGTCAGTTGTACCTTTGAGATAGCGAAGAATACGCTTGAGGTACACAAAGTGAGGCTCTCTTGGGGCGTGCATGAACAGGCAGACTTGTTGTACAGCATAGGAGATGTCTGGACGAGTGAAAGTAAGGTATTGTAAAGCACCTGCAAGGCTGCGATACAAAGTCCCATCGGATAGTGGTGCCCCATCTGAAGCACTGAGCTTTGAATGAGTATCAGCAGGTGTGTGACATGGCTTGCAATTGTCCATTTTGGCCCTACTCAGAATATCTCGTATGTATGCACGCTGTGAGAGAAAGAGACCTCCAGAATTGTGAGTGACTTCAATTCCCAAGAAGTGATGTAACCTGCCAAGATCAGTCATAGAAAATTCTCGAGACATAGCTGTAATAAAGTGACGTAATAGACGATCACTAGATGCAGTGAGAACAATGTCGTCAACGTATAAAAGTAGATATGCTATGTCGTTGCCCTTTTTGTAAATGAACAAAGAGCTGTCAGATGTGGATGTCCTAAATCCACAACGAATGATGTAGGTGGCGAACCGGTGGTACCACGCTCGAGGTGCTTGTTTAAGCCCATAGAGTGATTTATTTAACCTGCTCACAAACTTAGGACTACATTTATCAATAAACCCTGGTGGTTGAAACATGTACACTGTTTCATTAAGGTCCCCATGTAGGAATGCGTTCTTAACATCTAGCTGATGTATAGGCCATGATCTTGAAACAGCTAGGCTAAGAACTGTGCGAATAGTAGTAGGTTTAACTACTGGACTGAAAGTTTCATCACAATCAATGCCAACTTGTTGAGATTTTCCATTTACTACAAGACGGGCTTTATATCTTTCTAGTGTACCATTAGCATGAAACTTGTTATAATTGTTATAATAATAACAATAAATTTATAAAGTACGTATATAAATGATAAATGGTTACGTAATCGTTATAAAAAGATAAAAAAAAAAGAGGTTATAGTAAAAATTTATAAAGTAGAAACGTAATCATTAGCAAAGGAGAAACGTAATCCTAAAGGTGTGTGACCCGAAGACCACTGGTGCACCCGTAGGGAATTAACCTTCACCAAGGATAAAACACGTGTTCTTAGTAGTTAATTTATACGTTAAGTTTTTCGTGGCTTCTTAAATAAAAATTTATAAAGTTTGACTAAAATATATACCTTCACGCAACGATCTCTTCTTTTCTTTAATCTTTTTATAACGATTACGTAACCATTTATCATTCCCGTATCTTGTACCCAGTCCACCAACTCATCACGTGTGGAAAACGTCCGATCAGTCTCAAACCAAAATTTGATCGGGTTAGATCCTTCCTCCTGATCTTCTACGTGCTTCTCCTCGCCAGTGTTGTCTTCATGGTGCGTATAGTCTTTTCCTTCTAATGTGTCATCACCACCGTAACTGCAGTAACTATAATGACCGTAGTCGGGATGACGGGGACCGTCATCAAAATCATACGGGTCCTTCCAGGGTGTATTTAAGTCCAGTTGCACCGTATTGTCACGGTAACGAATGCCATACTGACCCACCTCGACATTACCAGACTGACCCTCATCGACGTTATATGATGTTGACTCGTAAGAATCACCAAAAATGAGGTCGTAATACGACATTTTACTTGTGGGTAAAAAATTGAAATTGAATGAATTTTTATAATCAAAGTCGATGGAATTTATAGGTAAAATCTGATGGGGTCAGCGAGGCGCTTGGCAAGCTGATTAGACACAAAGCCTAAGATTCCCTGAAAAAAATTAACCCAGGCGCCTCGCTTTGGCCAAAGCTGTAACATTTGTACTTTTCACATTTTCAATCCTAGTCTTTGTATTCTTGTATCTTTTCATTTTATACCCTTGTAATCCCAAGCTTATGATCAATGGAAGAATATTTTGTCAATTGCATTTAACTATTAATCTATTTCAAATATTCTATGTAATCTATTTACGCAAACTTTATACTTTACACTTAAAAACGAGACTCTAATGCGAAACCGAAGCATAAACGAACCCATACAAGTTGGAAATCAAGCCCAACCCAAAAACATGTCAAAATGGGCCTAAACCTTAAGTTTTAACCTAAAAACACGTCCAAAACCGAGTCTGTTGGGCCAAGCCCAACGAAAACCAACTTTGGGCTGAACCCCCTCTCCCCCGCGTACCTCGAGGAGAAGAGCCCAGTCCCTCATGGTGCTCAGGGAGGCATCAGATCAGTTAACTTCTTTAACAACTCGTAATTAACCCCATTTTCTCACCTAAACACCTCCCAACCACCCTAATTACTGCATTTAATACCCAACCAACTTACCCCACTTATAAATACCACTCCTCTCCACCCTTTAATCCTTTGTTCTTCCATAATCTCTCCACAATCACTCTCTAATCCTCCAAGTTTTGAGCAAACTTCCTGATTACACATCAGTAAGTTTTCCAAGCTCAAACCTTCTTTCTCTTCTGTTTTTCTTTCCCTTTTTCATCTAAAACTCCTTGGAGAAACCTCTAGGATCTTCCCCATATTTATCCACTTGAGTGTGATAAGGGTAGAGCACCTAAAAGAGGTCCCAAAGGTGTTTATTTTCTGATTCATTTTTATGTTCTTAGTTATACTATGTATTATTATAAACTACTTTCAATCTTCTATCTTATAGTCCTATTAGTAATCTTTTGGAAGGTTTGTGGTTACACCCTACCTTACCAACTCTCTTGACCCTTCTTGTGCTATGGATTTATCCACACTAGAAAGGGGAAATCCCGTGTCCAAAACCCACGCTTACTTCATAAGCGAAGCGGTTATGACATGAACTTATCAATTGGATTCACATTCCTAACCTTATACCATCCGAATCATCTATGATGATTTTGTGCTTGGTCTAACTTAATCTCATGACCATCCGGATTGCCCTAAAGGCAATTTGTGCTTGGTTTGCCTAAAAGGCTTGCATGACTCTCGTGAATCTATAATCTAAACTCGAACCTAAGACCCTTTTATTCTCTAATTCTAGTTAACCAAGGCTAAGGAACTAACCTCCCAAGACTCGTCTTTGGAGCCTTACTAAACGCACCCAAAGGTGAGTTCATACTTGTCCCCCTTTTATTCTTTATTCTTTGGAGCTCAACATGTATCACTATCAAAACTTAAACGATTTCATACTCTTAAACTATCATGCTCAATCTATTAAACATACTTATATGCTATTTGCCATGCTTACGATTCTTGATACTTAAACATAATTCATTAACTATTATTAGCCCACTTAACATGTATAGCGCTATAGGAGTAGCACCACGCCCCCTTTATGGGTCATTGTTAAGAATCAAACGGACCTAGCATGAATATGCTAGGTATATGCAGTGGACTCGCGGGTTTGAGTTATGTTCTTTGTATGGTATGTATGTGCAATGCTATAGTATGAGATTCGAGTAAATCATTCTAAATATTATGTATGTAAACTAAAACTAGTATGCTCACCAATACTTTATGTGTTGACGGATATTTTATACATGTTGCAGGAAAAAGCTTGATGAGACGATACAAGAAACATCACTTAGGATTCGGCCTTAGAAACAAACAAAACAATCTTTATTTTACTTCATGTTTAAGTTAATGTATTTTTCTCATGAACAAATTGTATGCTTGTTGAATCTTAGATACGAATGAAATCTATTTTAATCTATTGTCACAATCTAGTGTTATGAAGTCTTTGAACAATCTACCACTAAGTCTCGCCCCGATGTATTCCGCCATCGGTTGGGGTGTGACAGATCCAAACCCATAATTTTTTTTAAACTAATACCAAATCCGACACAATACCTGTCGGGTTACAAAAAATAGTCATTTTTTTCTCTGTTTTTATATAGCACTATGGTACTCGTTGGAAAGATAATAAAAACGCTCGTTAATTTGGTGTAATTTGTTTCTTTAAAAAATCTCGTATATAAAATATATTAACGTTTAAAAGTTATCGGAGGAAATATGAGAGAAAAAATAATAAAGTTTTAATATTTAGATTTATTAGATTAGGTATTTAGGGGAAAGTTAATTTGAGAACACCTATATTTCGTGCGAACCGTGAGAACGGTATCTAAAACCATTCAAATTCAAAATTTCTTTTTACTTTTGTCTTTATTACTAAAATACAATCTCAAAAACACAATTTATGCGTAAAAATTCAAACGTATACGGAAATAATTTGTTTTTACACATGTGGAAATTTGCTGTTTATACATGTGTAAACTGTTTCATTTACACATGTGTAAAAAGTTAATCTAAAAGTGTTTTTGCAAGAAAAGATGAATTATTTGGAAAGAAATTTCATTTATTAATGTTGTATTTTGATTATAACGAGTTGTCGCTAACCCGCGCGTTGCGGCGGGATTTTGAATATGTTTTTTTAGTATCACTATAAAGGATTCAAAATCATCAAAAGGGGGGAAACGTTAAAAAAAATCTAATCAAAGAGATTTGAGTTAATAAATTGATGAGATTATAAAACAATATATCGAACATTTTTGCATACCAAAACAGGCTAACATTTGAAGTTCAATTTGGTATCAGCAGGTATGGAGGTGGTGTATTCTCAAGCTATGGATACTCATAAACCTGAACTTGGTTGTACTAATACTTTATACATTTGAAGTTCAATTTTATGTACTTGAAGTCTAACAACCAAATTCAAAATCACTTATACGTTATGTTTTATAATCGCTGAAAATCTGCCAAAAAATGTTTGGTTAGGGTAAATATATATATATAACAAAATAAAATGGTGTACATTGAAGATTAAGCAATGAATATAAACTTACTTAGTTATGTTGGGAATAGGTTCAGGAGTTGTAACAAACTGCTTCAAAATAGATAAATCTTGCGATATGGACTGTACCGATCGTTTTTCAGGGAGTAGGTACAATATAAAAAGCAGAAAAGTGTCACGCTTCTAAATTGATGTTTACTCGCATTGGTGTCATCATTATCCGATTTAAACATTATTGAAGCCGTATCCATATCAAAGAGATCATCGCTTACTGTGAGTGTAAGATGACAAAAAAACCAATTTTAGCATGGTCAACCATAGAAACTATCAATTGTGCAAATTCAATCCATGAAATACAAATGTAAGCATAAAAAACAGAGTATACATATTACAACTTTTGCTTATTATATCAAAACCTCAAAACAACATTCAATCTCCAACAACATTCGACTTATCGATACCACAACAGCAAAACCTAATCAAATCAATAAAAAAACAAAGAAATTTGAAACAACGTGTCAAATAGGGATGAGCTCGGGACGGGATCGGTACCGAACCGATACCGATCCCGATACCGAACACATACGGTACGATACGGTATCGGTTCGGTATCGGTACCGAAACCGAAAATCCATAAATATGGATACCGATACCGATCCCGAAACCCCTCGGTTCGGTATCGGTTCGGTACGGTATCGGGATCGGGACGGGACGGGATCGGTATTCGGGCTTGAATGCTCATCCCTACTGTCAAATATCAATAAAATTTTGAATTTAAACACATGAATAACATGGCAAATTGTCTAACTAAACCTAATTTATGAACAAAAATCCCCAATTTCAATATCGAACATAAACGGTGGGGAAACAAACAAATATTGTACAGAATTCTATATCCCTACTCAAAATCTCTAATTAAAAACTGAATAAAGATTCAAAATGTTAACCCAGAATCACTGTGTATATGAGATTCAAATAGAAAAATAACTAAAAACATGGAATGGCAATCGGATTTCAATTATAAATTTCAAAACATTAACCAAAAGTAGCGTTATTCATTAAATCGTTTTAACCGAAAGTATTGTTATTCTTCAGATCGTTTCAAATCCAAAACCCTCATTTTTTATGAATGCCGATTTGCTGGGTTTTTATGCTTTTCTGACTCTACACGAATGATATCATGAAAAAAATAAATAAAGGACAAAGCGAACATACAAAATAGAATCATGATCAGAGCCTTGAAAAAAAAAAACGATAAACGTAGTAATCGCAATGGGATTTCAAACAAATAAAGGTTAAAAATATTATTTGTGATGTCGAACGTGGTTGATGGTTTAGTTTCAATTTACGAACATAGATTGATTTTAGTGAGAATGGGATTCAGGGATGAAAAGGATAATCAATTTAAATTGTAACCGTCGGAGAAAAACAATGGAGAAAAGAAGAAGAAACTCGAAAGCGTAAATCGGTTTATTAAACAATAACGGCGGTATGGTAACTGTTTGGACGTTAAGTTGACGTTATGTTGGTATTTGTATTATTATATAATAGGGTTTGTATTAAAAAATTTTGATTTTGATTGATTTTTTTACTTGTTTTCACGGTTCTCAGAATATTTAGCGTTCTCAAGATAACCCTCCCCTAGGTATTTAATAGAATAAGTTAAAAAGATTATAATAGATTATGTCCTTTACACCTCACAACTCCTCTCTCCCTGGATAGCTGCTTCTTCTAACTTCTTGAAACAATCGATAGTACCCTACGAACAAAACCTCAGATCAATTTCCTCAAATCATACCCTCAGAAGCAGTTCCCCTTAACAAGACCCAAGAATCGAAGGGTAAACAAAGCTAAACCTGCCTCACGTTGCGATGGATGTTGTCGGCGGATTTCGAGATGCCTACAGCGTGGACGGCCGTCGTCGTCGTTATGGTTATACCTAAAAACACGCCATGACGGTTCTACGTTCACTTCAACGAGGTTAGATCGGATTCGGATAGCCAGGTTATGGTTAGAGAGGAGATTGGGGTTCCGGCGAAGCCACCCTTCATTGCATGTTGGCCTCATGGTTGATTGAGGTAAGTTCTGATTGTTTAGGGTTTATGTATTTCAATCGTCTATCCTTCGGTATAATCGCTAGAGTCTTGATGTATTGAAAGTGGTAACCTTAGGCTACGTGGTTTTGTTTTGTGGATCTTGCAGGTTCTTGGAAATTGGGTTCGGAATTGGGTTTCAAATAGCTTTGATTTTTGGTTTTATAATTTTCTTTTGCTTTCGCCTTGCAAACGCTTAGTTGCAAATACTTGCACAATACGGATGATAAGTTGAGCCTCTGTGTAGGTTTTGGTTGTTTTGTAGTTCGCTTATGAAACGTGCTGGACTGCTGGTACGATCCGCTCGGGTTGTTATGAAACGTGCTGGACTGCTGGTATGATCCGCTCGGGTTGTTATGAAATGTGCTGGTACGATATGTGTTCAGTATTTGCTTTGTTGTTTATTAAGTTAGCTAATTGCGTAATTATTGTTGTGTTAATTTCTGACTTTTACTTTTTAATTACCTAGAACTTTGCTGAGAGAGATTCAAGGGAAGGAGAAGACATATTATTAGTTGGGTTGATTGCAGCTATTAACTAGCAAGAATATTGTATATATATACATGTTGCAAATCATGTATATATATATGATTTTTGATCATGGAAAACGCAGCAACAGAGAGAGAAATACCATATGCGGTGTTGTGATTTTATTCGCCACCGGCGACCGTTTCAGTAACGGAGTCTGACGTGTTCATGACGACGGCACGTCCTAGATTCCAGATCTATGAGCTGGTTCAGAACGCTGTTTCAACTATGCAAAGACGATGATTGGCGGGTCGACGACTACAGGGCCATCCGACAGGCGTCATCCTCTTCCGGCGACGGTGATAAACTGGTAATGACCTCTTCTATCAGAACCTCACTGAATTTGTTTTGCCTTGCAATATGAGAATTTTAGGTAAAACGGGCTGCAGATGAACGATGGCGTAAGCGATAAGTTTTCTGTTTTCAATGGAAATCATATTAAAGAATTAAGTCTGTAAAGTTTATGGATTTATCTCTGAAACCGTAACTTTTTGCAAGCAATTAAAAATATGGATTCATTGATGTTGCCAATGCAAACAGTAAGCTTCATGGTCCATATATTAAATTGTTCTATAGATGATTAATTAATGTATTATTATGCTTCTCCTCTCTAGACTGCAACTTCTATACTTTCCTCAATTCACAAGTATTTTTCACATTAACTGACAACAATGATGACATAACAGCCGCGTTGTGCAAAGAAACTGCGACCTTATCAAACAGATTGAACGTGGCAGCGCGGTGTTTGGTGGGTTCAGTTGTGTTCGCGTCTGCATTAGCGCACGTTGGGTGTAACATACACAATTCCATCCGCCGCGCGCCGTCGCAACGCGCGGCGGGTAAAATACTAGTTGCTTCCAATGTGTTTCGACTATATTGCTAAAATCATGTATTGAATTTTTCAATTTAGGTGATAAAGGTGTTGATCTCTGGTCACAAGATATAGCATCTGAGTTCGATAATCATATCAGCAACAACAAACCGTAATTGTGAACTGGCGAAAATCTACCCCAAGTTGGTGAGGCTGTAAATTTTTCGTTATATGTATGTGAACCAATTGGAGTCCAGTTTGAAATTATTTTGTTGAGCAGTAATTGTTTTATCAGCAACTGGACTGTTTCATCAGTCATCAAGCACAATTTCGTTTTCAGTTTAATCAATCATCATGCATTGACAAGGTATGCATCCTATTCTTAGATTTCTTTTTGTTCTTTGTAATTTCATTACTTGATTCTGCCATCCGATTCTTATTGTTTGGTCATTTTAATGTCTTTGGGGTTTGGTGTAGTGGTTGTTTGCATGTGTTGGCCACTTTGTGGCATGGGTTCAATACTTCTCTTTATCAAAATCGTCTAAAGAAACAAGTGCTAAATCGTTGCCAAGGCTTTGTTCATGATATTTAATATTTTTAGTAAATATTATTAAAACTTAGATATTTTGTTGTGTTGATTTAACATTGGTTTTGATCCAAAACAGATGATGTTGCCAATAATTGCTGCTAATTCATGATTTCTAACCATCTCTTTTGATTCAAATGTTGTTTAAGGAGCTTAGAGTCCTGGGTGGATGAACATATACATGATACAAAATATGATAATTTTTTTTGTTTTGTTTCAAGTTACCACAACCATTCATCATTGTCTTGGATTGAGCATTTGACAACTTATACATCATTTGAGGATGGAAACATTAAAAAATTCTCCTTTTTTTCAATACATAATGAGACATTTGTGTGTATTGTTTGTTTTGAATGCCTATGCCTATTGTAAACCTTAACATTTTTTAATGTGTTCATTTTTATTCAGAGTACCGTTTGCTTTTGGTGTATGTGGTTATTGGAAGCTTTTTTTAATGTGACTCAATGTACATATTACGTTTGGCGTTGTGTGTTTGGTTGCTCTGTCTGTTGCATTTGTTTTCCTGATAATAGTGCTTGAATACTACAATATTGATATATATATTTTTTCACTTTACTTGTGGATGAACCGCGTGACACACATGTGGCCTTTTTAAAAGAAACGTACAAAATTAGAAATTTAAAAGAAACCGGTCAAAGGTTACACTCATTAGTTAAAAGAAACCGATCAAAGTGCATCTTTTCCGATCTGTATTGTTGTATGTTTTGTTATTAGTTTCTTGCTATAGTTTTATATGTGGCCTATTCGTATCTAGGTTGTATGAGTTTGTCCAAATCGTATCTAGGTTGTATGAGTTTGTCCAATTCGTATCCGATATATGATCTTAATCTGGGCATATTTTGTTTATCATAGTCAAATATAATGATTTTTTATCTTTATTAGTAATCGGCAATACCTATTATATGTTTTCATGCTCAACATATTTGAACTTATATGCAGTCCGATCTGTTTTATTGAGTCATGATATCAACTTCTTTTTGCAGGCTGCTAAAATTCTTGTAAATATGTTTGTAATGGGCTTTGGAATCTTGATTAGGGGAATGGTTCAAGCGTACCAGCAAGCCCTTCAAAATAAGCTTCTGATGCAATGTTTTACCATCATTAGTGACCACCGATGCAATGCTTTATCATTATTAGTGACCACCGTACGTATCATTGGTTGGTGTTCTTGATCTGTTTAAATATCGCGTCCGATTTGATTATTACATTTCATATATCCACTGTTGTGACTTGTGAGCTATGTGTTGTATTTATTTTTTACGTATTAATACTAAAAGTTAGTTTCTTCAATAGCGCGCTGACGTGCAGTGGAATGTATATGGAGCTGCAGATGAGCACGCGGTCAATGAACATGTGGAGGTGGTAAACAGAAGGTTCATTTATGATCGAGTAACCGGTTTATGGGTAATTTGCCTTATGCAGAAATTGCGGAGGTATTATTTTAAAAGTTTTGGTTCCAAGATTTTTTTGATTGTGTATGCTGTAGTCCATGGTTACAATGGTGGATGTCATGTGTTTTGCAGGTGATTTATAATAGGGTACTGAGTAGAGTAGAGGGTTTGGGTTTTTGACAATGAACTCAGTTGAAAAAGCTAATAAAGCTTTGGACACTTTCTATGGCTATGTAAGTTTCATTTTTTTCTTGCTATTTAATTTTTTGTTTTCTAAACTATAATTTTTGTCCATTTAAAAGATATTTATAAAATATTTAATACATAATTTTTTTTTATTAAAATGGAACCTGGAAAACATTCTGATGAGGGAACTAAACACAAACGGGCCAGCTTTATAGAACGGGTCAACCATGTCAGTTTTATTAAATAGGTAGAACGCTCGCTCATTCTCTCTTAAATGTGTTAGTGTGTTACGTTTGATTATAACTCTTCGACCTCCTGTGAACCATATGACCTGTCTCCCTTTTAGCTAATATTTTCGTTACTTGACCCGTTTAGGAAACATGACCTACATCAATTGACTCAAAATTAAATTCAAAACAAGTCTGTTTGTTTGTTTTTTAAATGAGCAAACTATGATTTAAAGATGCTTTGAAATACGATTAAAGAGGAAGGCTTCTTATAGTATAAAAACTTGCACCAACTTCAAAAATCTATGTGAGCAATCTGGCATGGCAGGTGGATAGATAACAACCAACTTGAGCAGATGTTCAATGAACATGGGAAGGTTGTAGACACCGGGGTCATTTATGATCAAGAAATCAGAAGTTCACATGATTTTGAATTTGTAACAATGGCAAGTGAGATGAAAATTAGCGACGCGATTGCTGTTTTAGATGGCCAGTATGGCTCTTGAGGTGGCAATATATGTGTCTTCTTGGTGGTAATGGATCATTTGTAGCCGAGCTAGGAAGCACCTACTCATACAATACAAACGTCGAAAAATATCATCATTAATCTTTTCAAGTATTGATAAACAAGCCGAGAACAAAGCCATTAAGAATGCGTTCAGCTGACTTTCTAGCCTACTATTGCTTACTGAATATTCGGATGCATTCAATCTAAAAATAGTCAACTTCATATCAAATTTTGCATTGTTCTCTACAATTTTTTTTTTGATTTAATATTCTGAATTGATCATAAGTGGGAAGTTATTTTATATGTTTAACTAAACATTTGCTTGTAAATAATTATTAGATTTCTTTTTTGCCTATGAAAGTATTGTCCATATGAAGCAAAGTTTTTTTTTTTTTTAAGTTGATATGTGTTTCTCTATAGACGTGTTTCCAAAGTTAGGTGGATCACCAGGTTTTGGATCTTTGTAATAAAAATTTGACCATGTTTATTGATGAAGGATCTATAAAAACATTTATCTTTTTTTTTTTTTTATGATATTTTGCAATCAACCAAAATTAATACGAATTGTATTATGTAACTTTCAATAAATAAAATTCGTATGTTACAATCTTTATAGAATTTTGTCATTTGCCTGAATGCACCGGGTGTACACCCGGGTCTCTAACCTAGTAGTATATATTTGATAAGTTAATTATTCGTTAATATAAATTTACTAATTCTATACAAAGTATTATGGTGTAATTATTTAGAAATTTATCATTTTGTAACTAACTTTCTTTAATATGTCCCCATAATAATTTATGAATTCAAACGATTTGTAGGCATCCTCGTAGTAGGATCAAAATGTTTTGGTGATTTATAAATCCTTTGTTTAAATATATTAGCTAGCGGGTCAACCAATCATTGAACTAGTTTTCTAAAGTTTGGTTAATCAGTAGAAAAGAAATTAATTAATTTTCTATAAACTTAATTCAATGAGTATTTATCTATTGTTTTATCAGTTTTAGCCAACTAGTTAAACGTACTTTTCATGATTAACTCATAAATCTATTATATTACATCACATTCTCATAAGTGTAAACACAAACTATACTAAAAAAAACCCTAGATATTCTCAAATTAGGACTAGAATCCCCAAGTGCTTTCAGTCCTAAAATTCCTAGATTTTAAGTTTCCTTAACTCATAGATTTTACTTGAACAGTTTAGGTTGAATTCCTCAGGATTTATCATTTCATTCATCTCATCGAAGCTTGAGTAATTTCTACTTTAGCAAACTGTGAGTATACTTATCCCCATTTTGGTTTTCTTACACTTTTGGGGTGAAACATGTACACCTATGAAACTTACACTTACACATATTCATAATTGTTTTTACATACAATTCATATACGTGTTATGCTTTGAATTCTTGTGCTTTATGCTTAAACATAAACGTAGTATACTTGCAATCATTACAAAATCTTTAACTCCGTACAAGCCAACTTTAACAATGGATAGCGCTATTTGGATTGACAACCCGCCTAGTGGAAAGTACCTACGTGTGTGAGAAGTCCTAGACATTGTTGATGCTTTAAACTTTGTCACATAAGAGGTTTGATTTTGATCCGTATTGTGTACTTACGTGTTTTCCATATTTGCCTTGAATGATTCATGACACTTGAATTGTAAACATTTTTATACTTATACTATATGTACACAAAACTAAGTGTACTCACCGGCATTATTGTTGACGTTGTATTTTGTACATGTTTCAGGAGACGCTTGATGATTTCACATAGGCATTGGGACTTAGTTGAATAAAACAAACTTTATTTCATGAATTGTTTTGGGAGTGGATGTACTTTTCTTATTTCGTTGTTTGACATTTGAACTTTGAATTTAATAATATTTACACTTTAGTACCATGAGCTTTTGAACAATCGTCACTACGTGGCACCTCGATGTTTCCGCCATCGGTTGGGGTGTTACAGATTGGTATGAGAGTCATGGTTATAGGGAATTAGGCTATTAGTAAAATGACCTAGACTATAACTAAGAACCTATACCTTACCTTACATGTGTTTATTAGTTTATTTGCTCCACTAACTTTTCTACTTTGTCATCTCTTGTTCTTTTCCATTCCTTGTCTCTATTTCTTTCTTTCTTTCTTCATCTTGGGCATTGAGGGGTGACTTCACTTCGAGAAAAGGTCTACACTTTGGAACATGCTGGATGTTCTTGGCTTAATCGCCTACACTCGTTTTTCATTTATTTTTCATTCCTTCAAAGTGTTGAACTCTACATGAGAGAAAACGTGCAATTTGGAAGGGTGGATGCCTGTTCACTGGGTTTTCTGGCATAGGCAAAGCATAACGCATAAATCCGAATCAACCGACGGACCTGTTATGCTTACCTGGGATTCCTGAAGTGAGTGTCCACTTATAGGCTAAAGCACGTCTTCATTAATCTCCAACTGAGTTCGATACTTTGAATAGTCAAAGTTTTGTTGGGTCTTATGACTAGAAAATAACTCCCTAATGTTTTCATGTTTCATCGTTGAGCTTTCGTTTTCATGATAAAATGTTTTATACATTATACACTATTCACTTCATGTTCCATTTTTATAATTATTTTTATCTATATGTTCCAGATTCCATGATCATCGAACATATATCTTCTTATTCCAAGTATTGTTTGTAAACCTATGATTTCTTTGTGTTGGATTCTTAACTCATCTATTTAACCAAAACTTATACACGCTTACTATTATATTCAGTACCTTGCACCACACCACAACCATCTTTTACACAAACAACCCTCCACACTTCATTATTATATCCCAAGGGCGCAACATTTCACTATCCAAGATTGGAAGGAATTTCTTGTTCATCCAGAACACATTTTATGCAACCATAATACACTATACTTTACCTTATACATTGTGTGGGGGCACAGTCTGATCTCAAAAAGGATGCCTTGACAATTTCCTTATTAGCTTCACCAAATACTTATTCATCACATGGTTTATTCAAACTACCAACCATTAACGATTCGTACAACTTGTAGTTTTGAATTCGTTAAAACATTTCACATCTAAGGCAAATAAATAATGGTTTTCAATAAATAAAATGGGGTTTACAAAACTGAAAGAAAATTTAGAAATACAAGAATTTTCTTAAAATTTATTAGGGCACCATGGATCGTCCTTACTTTTAACGTATTCGTTTTAGTTCTTGAAATGTTTTCTCGTATGTTTGAATTTTATTTCAACATTTGGTATGTTTGACTTTCAACTTTAATTTCAATAATATGTGTTAATCATGAGTTTTTTTTATAATTAATGGAAGTTGTAGCCAGGAATCTCTTGTAATACGAAAATTTTCTAACGTTCCTCGAAACGTGAGATTCGGTTTTCTTGTTCAAAGCAACTAACATGGTCATTCGTGATGTTTGAAATCAAGGAATTTCCTTAAAACCTACAAACTCTATTTTATTTTGTGATTTAGACAATCTTATGGAGACTTGGAAATTGGAACTTCACTTTAAATCTAATCTTTATTCATAACACTTTCCGCACTCACATTTTCTTAAACTCGAAATCATTAGACAAGATCAACTTGTACTTTATGTTCATAGATGGAAATTCTTAACATGTTATTGTTTCATCATGATACTACATAAGTGTTGAGCTAGATTGCAAGTTTTTTTTAATTATTCTTGCATGAATTTTGTATGCCTTAAGTTAGATACTAGTCTTCATGTCATAATAAGAACTTACGTGAATCTTGATTACACATAAACAACCTATATGTCTACTTATGTTACGATCTTCATGTCTGAAGCTACACATATAAACGAATGTTATAGGTGGTTTGATACATTATTGTGTTGCGTGAAATACATATGCCTTGTTGATACCTTACTTTCAAAATATGTGATATGTGAACATTCAATATATGATTTACTTATGACAAATTATAATACCTGCATTTTCTTGGATTCATATTTCGTTAGCAAGATAGGTTATTCATATACCGGAACTAAACATGTGTAACTTTCTCCTTGCATAAACATTTGGACTGTGGACACCTGATACACCAAATGACATAGAGAATCGACGAACTAAACTAGTGTCCATGTTTGACTTGAAGTGTTAAAGCATTCCTTTAAACTTGAGACTTAATGAACCAAGTTAGTGTACGTGCTCGTGTTAACGCATTAAAATATTCTTTTAACATGGAAACTTACGAGGAAAGCTAGTTCTCAGGTTGGAATATGTTTTCGACTTGAGGGAAACTAAGCAACTCTTTACTCTATCACAGCGTGTGTCTAGTGTCTTGTGGTCTGATGCAGTGAATGAGTTAGCTTAGGAGGTGAACCTGGTTAAGGGAAGGACCTCATCATACCCTAGCTGTGTACAAAACATGACACCCCTCTCTTTGCATAATCTTCATTCTTTTGATTGTTACTCGTGTTCGAGTTAGTGTCATAGAAGGACATAACACCCCAATGTAAGTTAAATTAGCGATTGCGTTCTAGAACGTAATCATGAATTTACAGGTACATTGAGGTGGTGTGGAATTCTATTAGGGGTTTAGGAGAGATTTCCAGTACGTTTTTGAGGTATCGAAGGTGTGGTGGCTTAGCTACGGTACACCCTATATATAAACACTTATGGTGCATCAGGAATGAGACTGGAAGTCAAACCAAGAACAAACCCTAGTCAGTTTTGTAGTTTCATTCATTCATTTCAAACCTAAACCTTAAACATTGTGATTGATCCTAACTTCTATTCCTTGATTCTAGTATTAGGCTCTGGGAAGTTCTGATCTATCTTTCTAACCTTTGGTGTTTGATGCGTGCTAGTTTTCAATAAAAACGTAACTTCTTTTCAAAAAGAGCAAATCCCGAGAGAACTGCTAAGAGTGGTGATGAAAAGGTGGGTAAGTTGGAAAACAGTTAGACACTTACAAGTTTTAAATTTATAATTTAAAACGATAGTTGCTCAACGTTCTAGACCCAACACAATAGGCAAGCGCACCTATCATGTATAGTATAGAAATGTGCAAGTACCAAGTATCGAATCCGTGGACACAATTTTTCCTACTCGGCTTCTTAAAATTACTTAAAAGGCTTTCTAATAACGTGGAAAAAAGGTAAAGTAAAAAGAGAGATGTAAACTTTTAAGAGAAATCAATAACAAAACAATGGTGCTGCTTCGGCATCAGATGGAACCTGGTTTGAAAAATAGTTATCTTTATTTTAAGTGGTGTGTTCGAGCTGCGCACTTATGCTTAACTTAGAATTGCTACAACATTTTCTAGAGGTGACTGTTATCGCAAAAGTTGTACAAACAACTGTGTTCCTAAGGTTATTATGAGGGTCTCCTGACCTGGTAAGCTCGCCTCTCAACACTGAAAAGAAAATGACCCGAGACTGTGTCGACTCAACCCCGAATTACCCGCCTTCCAATGTTGCGATATAGACATCTAAGCATTTAAAATTTTATGAATAATTTACCGTGGCCGGAGCATGACCGAATAAATTACCACTTAATATCATAGAAGGGTCGTGACCAACCGGCACACGTGCACCTTCTACTTGATTTAATTAATTTATCAAAAAGTGAGTGATCTATTATTAACTATGTGGTAGTATAATAATGAAAGAAAATAAAGACCGCTTTCTCTCAACACGGGTTCATCAAACCTTAAACTGCGCCAAGGCTATCACATAGACAATGAAGCCAAGTCGCAAGAATAAGTTTTGACTTATCACTAAGACCAAGTATAAAGACCGTACCGACCCTGAATGAGATCTTGATGGTAGAGGATTAAGTCACAAAGTGTGTGTATTTCTACCCACAAATGGGCTAATCACTACTCGCGGGATTAGGTTAGCTCACAAGTGCATGGGTTGTTACACACCATGGGTACACTCATGAGTCCTCCCACTTCCTACCAAGACATCCACAAGACCAAAGACTGAGTGATTTATTAATTAGATCATTAAACAAAGTTTAAAATAGTTAGAATTATTAAGAACACAAAACACCACTTGAAAATAAAAAGATAAACTACATTAATTCATACCAAGTTTCCATCATCACCCTAGCAACACCAACAGAAATCTAGCCTAGCATGGTTGATACAACAAGCTAACAAGGTTGGGTTTGTGTACAAGACAACATGAAGGTTGTATGAAGATTTCTAAGGGATTTGGGTGGTTTTGGTGATTTGTCTCTCTCTCTTTCTCAAGGTGTTTATGGAGTGATCCGAGGCTCCAAAGGACACCAAAGATCCTCAAAGAAAGCAGAAACACTATGGAGAAGTGTGGGGTTTCGAGTGAGAAGGGATGCTTCAAAATATGGGGTGGAGGCCTCTATTTATAGGCATTCTAGGTCCAGCGCGCCCGTGCCATCGTTCTGGCACGCCCCTGCTCAGACAACGGGTACTGTTACAGAGTCCTTGCATGCAGAATTGTCTGTACTAGGTCTGGCACGCCCGTGCATCTCTTCCTGGCACGCCCGTGCTTACTTAGAAATGCAACCGTCTTGTCAGTCTTGGTCGGTCTTTGCCTTGGAGAACACGCTGGATTAAAGCACGTCCGTGCCATACACCTGAGCACGCCCGTGCACATCCTGAAACACTGAAATTGACCTCTTTTGACTTAGAAATGTTGACTTGTTGACCCGGGAGGGTTGCACGGCCGTGCCATGTCTGGAAGGTCTTCAAAGTCTTCAAATCTTCGTCTGTTTTGTGCCGTTTTGTGCGGTTTTTCACTTCTTTTCATCACCGGACCCCCGAACCTGCAATTATCAACAAAGAAAGATAAACCCTGACAAAACAGAGATAAGAGCATGATTTTAGGTATAAAATGGGTGATAATCATAAGTGAAAACATATCAATTTCTCGGCACATCAGTGTTCCTAGTTAATTGAAATAGCTAAATTAAAACCTCTTCCATTCCTCTACTTTAACATAGAACGTTTACTAGACAATCCATAATACTTCTCAAGCGCTGCTTCTTCCTAAACCCAATCTCATAACTAATTGTGACATCTTAACCTTTCTCAGTCAATCCAACTTAATAGTTTCCTTTAAATAAATTTCGAGACGAAATTTTCAAAAGTATGGGAGACTGTGACATCCGCCACCCTCATCTTTACCAAGTTGTAAATTGTAGTCCTTCGTGTATTCAAAGGTTCCTATTTCAGACCTTGTTATTTTTATCTTTTTTTAATTAATTTTTTTTAGTGTTTTGATCGTAAATTGCAATTAATAAACATAAACCTTATCGTTTATTAAATTAAATAAGAAGATGTAAGAGAATTAAATGGATTTAGGTTCTCTTTTACTAGAAATAACTAATTCAACGTTAAAAAGTTATTAGAGAAAACTTATGCGTTTTCAAAGAGATTTCTAATTTCAATTATGTTGATAAATAATTAAAATGGGAGTTTCATACCAGCAAATTAAACATAATACTTTATTTTACTTTACTGCACATTATTTTTTTTATGAACACAATTATTGAGTAGTAACCAATAACTAACATGTAAACATATATAAACTATCTTTCATAATTCTTATACACCAAGCTCTTTCCTATTCTACGTTTTAATATTATCTTTTTGTTTCCGTCCAAGAAGGATCTCCGACAACAACATACCATCTTTCTGTTTTGTGGCCGCTTTACCTATGATCAGATCATATTTGGTAGCCATGCATGAAGAGACGAGCGAACTACCATTTCAATATGCATTTGAACATTCGTTTTGAGGTAACATCATGAACTAAAATATTGCATATGAGAACTTGATTAAAGTAGTTTTCAGAACCAAACTTTAGGGTAATTTATGTACAAGGTCATGGGGTTCGTAGGTGGTATCTCAATTCAAAGAATTATCTTTTACAAATAGTATACATTTGATAAGTTAATTATTCGTTAATATAAATTTACTAATTCTATACAAAGTATTATGGTGTAATTATTTAGAAATTTATCATTTTGTAACTAACTTTCTTTAATATGTCACCATAATAATTTATGAATTCAAACGATTTGTAGGCATCCTCGTAGTAGGATCAAAACGTTTTGGTGATTTATAAATCCTTTGTTAAAATCTATTAGCTAGCGGGTCAACCAATCATTAAACTAGTTTTCTAAAGTTTGGTTAATCAGTAGAAAAGAAATTAATTAATTTTCTATAAACTTAATTCAATGAGTATTTATCTATTGTTTTATCAGTTTTAGCCAACTAGTTAAACGTACTTTTCATGATTAACTCATAAATCTATTATATTACACCACATTCTCATAAGTGTAAACACAAACTATACTAAAAAAACACTAGATATTCTCAAATTAGGACTAGAATCCCCAAGTGCTTTCAGTCCTAAAATTCCTAGATTTTAAATTTCCTTAACTCATAGATTTTACTTGAACAATTTAGATTGAATTCCTCAGGATTTATCATTTCATTCATCTCATCAAAGCTTGAGTAATTTCTACTTTAGCAAACCGTGAGTATACTTATTCCCATTTTGGTTTTCTTACACTTTTGGGGTGAAACATGTATACCTATGAAACTTACACTTACACATATTCATAATTGTGTTTACATACAATTCATATACGTGTTATGCTTTGAATTCTTGTGCTTTATGCTTAAACATAAACGTAGTATACTTGCAATCATTACAAAATCATTAACTCCGTACAAGCCGACTTTAACAATGGATAGCGCTATATGGATTGACAACCCGCCTAGTGGAAAGTACCTATGTGTATGGGAAGTCCTAGGTCATTGTTGATGCTTTAAAACTTTGTCACATAAGAGGTTTGATTTTGACCCGTATTGTGTACTTACGTGTTTTTCATATTTGCCTTGAATGATTCATGACACTTGAATTGTAAACATTTTTATACTTATACTATATGTACACAAAACTAAGTGTGCTCACCAACATTATTGTTGACGTTGTATTTTGTACATGTTTCAGGAGACGCTTGATGATTTCACATAAGCATTGGGACTTAGTTGAATAAAATGAACTTTATTTCATGAATTGTTTTGGGAGTTGATGTACCTTTCTTATTTCGTTGTTTGACATTTGAACTTTGAATTTAATAATATTTACACTTTAGTACCATGAGCTTTTGAACAATCGTCACTACGTGGCACCTCGATGTTTCCGCCATCGGTTTGGGTGTTATAGGTTGTCAGGGGTGTGGCTGGAGAAGAAGAAAGTGTTGTTCCGGTTGTGGGTTTGTTTTTGTAAAAGAAAAGGAGAAGGGGTCGGGTGGTGTGTTTTGTTGTCGTCGGCCATTGGCTACCGGTCACCGGAGATGGACGGGGTGACCAAAGAATTGGTTGTAATTAGACTTCTCATACGCTTTGTTAACAACACCAAATGTATTATTGTTGTCACATGACACTTGCAGCTTTAGTATATCATCGTGTAAAGCATTTTTGGTTTATTGGTTTATTGTTTGTCATCTTCTTATGGTTCAGGTGGTTGATTCAAGGTCGTTTGTTTGAATGCCATCGGTTGCTATGGGTTTTTAGGTTCATTTATTTTTTCTTAGTGTTGTTTGGTTGCTACGTTTTAAGCTTTAATTAAGACTGCGTTGCTATGGGTTTCCAGTTTTTAATATACATATATTAACACTATAATTTCAAAATCGAGTGGGTTCACATGAATCCACCGAACAAGCTTAAATCCGCCCCATTGTAAGGCAACCGGCTTCAATTCATGGGAATCCTAGAATGCATTTGTTTTTTAGTCTGTATTATATGGAATTGATAAAGATGAATATTGTCCTTATATTAGTTACACGGAAAGGTTCGAAAGCATAAGCCTTTATGGATAACCTATTGTCAAGGCAACCAATTTTAATTCATTGGAATATTAACATGGTTGAATGAGCCTCCATAATGTGAACACTATGATTGGTAAATGCATCAATTTGGTTAACTAATTGTATATTTTAATATTGGCATATATGTTCCTCTTCAACCTATAAAAGTGCAATTAGACATAAGAATATATAGTGTTTTGTTGAAAAGTAGAAACGCTATTGCCTTCTTAACTAGGGATGAACATTTTTTCACGAGTACCTATACCCTACTCATACCATACCATACCATACCCATACCAGTATCCGTACTGATTTTGAGTACTCGGTAAAGGTATCGGTACTCATTTTTATTGATTTCGGTATTCGGTACTTTCAGTATTGGTATAGGTACGAGTACGGGTAAAGATGGTACTGGTACCAAATTCAATATACTAATGAATTTCATAATATATTTTACTTCATATTATGGTATTCGTATCAATTTTACCTTTTTGGTACATGTACCATATTGGTACTCGTACCAATTTTGTAAATTTGGTACCCGTATAGTGTTGATACTTGTAACGGCTTACCTACTTGGTACCCGTATAAGTGCTCAAAAAAGAAAAATAACAAAATGGTACCAAAATGAGTACCGTACTGAAATACCGGTACCGATACCCATACTCGTACCCGTACCGTACCTATATATTCGGTATGGTACTCGGTATCCACTTTTGTTCAAATTTGATACCGATATTTTCGGTGCGGGTACGGGTACTGCACGGATCTCATCCCTATTCTTGACTAATAGATTGCCCCTTTTCCTATCCAATGACACCATGCTTAGCATGAAAGGACACTAGCACTAATACAGGTAGAGTATTTATTTACCTGTTTCCAAGCTTAAAACTCAAACCATTTTGAACATCTTAACTGCTTAAGTCAATGAATTATGCATAAACTATGACCCAATTCTTGAAAAAAGTTCTTGTTTAGATAAATAAGTAAATACCCCCATCAGTATGTACAGACGTACGTACAGTCCCATCTGGAATCAACTTTTACATATTTTTTTCAAATTGATTGTTATTGAACTTACAAAGACCTAAATATTACTAAATGTTAAATACTCTCATTCTCTTGTTTTCTCTCTCTGACACCTTTCTCTCTCTCTCTCTCTCTCTCTCTCTCTCTCTCTCTATCTATCTATCTATCTATCTATCTATCTATCTATCTATCTATCTATCTATCTATCTATCTATATATATATATATATATATATATATATATATATATATATATATATATATGATACTTTATGCAATGGGTGCTAATATTTAGACACCCTAAATAATTAGATTGACACCATATATATACTCTTCGTATTGACGAAAGTATTGCTTTATTGTTTTCTACGAGGTTAAGAAAAAGACAGCAAAAAGACAAAAATCTTAACCCTATATGTCTAGTATTGGTCAATACGAGGCATATCGGGTTTACGTGAACCTTTTCAGTCAGTCTAGGACTGACTGAAAGGGACAATGATTAACCCGATATGCCTCGTATTAGTCGATACAAGACATATTAGTACGACGTAACATAAAACACCTGCCACATCATACCCTGTACGCCCAGTTTTAACCAATACGAGGAGTATTTGTCTGAAGTTGAATTATTGTTAGCCGTTTTCTTCTTCTTCTTCATATTTCCACACACAGACAATCTGTGTTTTCTTTTTTTCAATCCAAGGTTCATTATTCTTCTAAAAAATGTCATGGTGGTCTAATCTTTTTTATGAATCAGGTATTCCTGATTAGCAAGAGACATGTAATCCTGATTCTCATGAGACAGTTATTCTTGATTCTCAAGAGGTTGTGTCTGGTTACAAAAAACCATTGTTGCCGGACCTGAACGAGTCGTACTACGAACCCAATGTTGAACCTTGAAAACAACCAGTACTACGAGCCCGGTGGTGAATATGCGTACGTACTGCAATACTCTTCATACGAGCAACAGCACAACCCGCAAGTTTCAAAAGAGCAACCACACTACTCGCATGTTTCAGACGAGCAACCATGTAGCAGTCCAGTTTTGTATGACACCGAAAAAGATTTTAAGTCGCGAAAAGATGTGGTTACGTGGGTTAATAAAAGGGGAAAAGATAACAGTTACGTCATTGTGACCCGACGATCAAAAAAATTAATGATTTGGCCATGAAGGTTTGGCTAGTATGCAACCGCAGTGGCAAACACAAGAGTATAGCCACACAGAGGAGAACAGGCAGCCAAAAAATTGGTTGCCCTTTTCTAGTGCTCGGGTTCTATGACGGGAAGCGTGTTGCTTGGAGGACAGATGTGAGGAACGTCGAACATAACCACGGTCTTGCTGAATATCTAGAAGGCCACACGTATGCAAGAAGACTTTCTCCAACGAATTTAAATTGGTGGAGGAGCTATTAGCACAGGACATTGGGGCGCGTAAAATCTGGAAAACTATAAAGAGACAGTACCCAGAGTGCATGTGTGTTTTAAAAGATATACACAATGATATTCGAAATATTAAACGCGGTGGATCACCCATGCAGG
Organism: Ambrosia x helenae; assembly: GCA_030844895.1. Classification (NCBI taxonomy): domain Eukaryota; kingdom Viridiplantae; phylum Streptophyta; class Magnoliopsida; order Asterales; family Asteraceae; genus Ambrosia; species Ambrosia x helenae. Next base: position 15,565,579 of record CM061224.1, on the reverse strand, counting down.
AACTCGAAAACCTGCTAGTTTCTAAAAACTACACGTATTACACTTGGGAATCCTTCAATAAACGCGATTGAGGACAATTTTTGTGCATCCGTCATCTTTCAAAATGTCGCGTGCGATCCCGCATGTTTTGTTGATTGACGCGACCTAGAAGGCCAACATGTACTATTTACCGTTAGTGTAAGTTGACAAAACGGTCATGGTCTGGGTTATACGAGTCTCCTACACCTGAGTATAATGTTAACAATATGTTTAAAGCACTCGTCAAAGAATCCAGGAACCATAAGTTTTTATTGTTTATTTATTTATTAAAAATAATTTTTAATTCTAATTATTTTATATTTTCAGATGTTTTTTATTATTTGTATTATGAATAGCTGGACAAACACCATTAGAAATTTGTATCTTCCTAGACCAATAGAACCATAAATTTTCACCAAATCTACAACAAATAGAGTAGAGTGCCAATATGCTGATTTAAAGAGATATCTTCTAAGTATGAAAAAATCTTGACCAGAATAGTATGGTATATCGATGATACTGTAGTAAAACAAGAGTCACATATAAAGAAAACTTTTGAAGAAAGCCGAAACAAAACAATGAACAGCCACAAGAAACTATCTTTCATTGACGAACTACGCCTCAATGTTTTGAAAACGAATTTTATAGGTTATAAACATTGAGGTCATTTGATGCAACATCTGGTTGCCAACTTTACACGAGTTATGTAACACCCCAAAATCAACAGTTTCACTTAATTACGCCATTAGGCGTGATTAGCAGAATAATAAAACAAGACACGAACAATAAAAACTTGGGTTATGTTCTAATATGGAACTAATCTATTTAATGTTATCAATCTTATAAATGAGCAAATATTACAAGAAAAACTAGCTTGATTAGCTAAGTTTCACTAGAAAATGACATTCGGGGATTTTGGAGGGACCATCGTTGCCAAAATGGCAAGCTTGTGTGTTAATAATAATAAAAAGGGGAAGAATACACACACTTGTGTGTGTGTGTGTGTGTCGTATATCATTAGGAGAAACATTCTCCTTCACCTCCAAACCCTAGACAACAAATCCTTGCTCAAATCCAAGCCAAATCAAGGGGCTTTTCGATGCTCTAGCAAGAAAAGGATCATCTAAGGCTTAATAAACATCAAGGTACCTTTTATTGGCCAAAATTGATGCCATAATTCATTTTTGATTTCTATGAAAATCTAGGGTTTTGATAAAAACATGGAATTGATGATTAATATGGGTAGCCCTAGTCTTGGGAGCCTTAAACATTTATAATTTGGTTATGAATCACATTCTACATGTGTATTGGATTTTGACCATATGTGAATATGTAAGATTTGAGGTTTAACCTCTAGGTTGAAACCCCACATGATTAGTAGTTTTGGGTGACTCTCAGGAGTTGACATAATGATCAAATTTAGTTGAAATGCCTAAATATCATGTTATGATGATAATAAGATACATGGGTATATTTTGGTTAAACTTAGATTCTTGAAATCTAGTATTTTGGGCGGATGCACACCAAGTGCTTGAAGAAACGCCTAGTTGATGAAAACTAGTGAATTAAGAGAATAAGGAGCATGTGAAAGTTAACAATTGTATGTGATGTTAGCTATTTAGTGAATTTAGTCAAGTGCATGTTCTATGTAAGAAATAGCCCACGATGAGCTAGATGTGTGAGTGAATACATGATGTTTTGGATATTGAGATAATTCCATATTGTGTATTCTACTAAAAGAAGGTTTGACATGTCCCTAAGTTAGGTACAAGAACTAGGGAGCAAACGGGTCAAACGGATGAAAACTCAATGCATATAGAAGAAAGAGCGGATACAAGGTAAGTACTACTTACGCCAATTCGATTTAATCATAGAGTTGAATGTTGCACTTATTGTTAAATATTGAGTCCGGCAAACATAAATTCGGACCCCAAGTAGTGAATTCTACTAAATGGGTCTAGATGGGTAAAAACTAAATAGAAACGTGTTTAGTGAAATAAATGAATGAATATGTTGTACCCAAGTGATGAAATTCACTTAATGGGTCAAGTCATGAAAAGTGACAAAGTAACTTGTTTTATAATTGGTAAAGAGGCGATTTGGTTTAGATGAAAGTGATACTCACTAAACAAAGTAAAGACATGTACTTTCATGTATAGCAACAAGGTTTAGGTGTTGCTTCTAAGGTATTTCATGAATCAGGTCAACGATTGGTTATTTCATCTCGAGACTTGATAAATAATGCTTGTACAACAAGCATTAAGAAACAAGTATGTATATGGGATAAACGCCTTCAGGCGAAGCAATATGGGTGCTAAGCAACCACATGAAGTGTGGGTGCCAAATAGGTAAGTTAATTTCATAACTATGTCTAATGCGCACTAATGCGCTTAGAATTGATCAAATTGGGAATAATCATATGAAACGGTGAAAATCTAAGTCCGTAAGGACTTAGAAGTTTTTAAACAAGTCATTGAGTCAAAAACATTGGATTTGAAACAAGAAGTTTTGCCATGAATGGCTAAATTGAAAGATTTGGTCATGAGGGGCATTTTAGGGATTTAAAGGATTAATAAAGGTTGATTCTAAGAATCTAAGTCATAATGAAACAAATCGGACAAACGCTTTTGTTGATCAAGTGTCTAATGACTTGACAACTCAAACGGTATGCAATTTAAGTGGTCAAAAAGTGTCTTGTTTGATTCAAGGCCTTAACGGGTCGATTTGGATAAAAATCAATATAAACACTTAAAACGATGAACCGGGTCATAACATCATGAACCGGCCTATAATTTCAGTCAAACACAGGTTTATTTAGTCGGAATGTCAATATATAGCCTTCGGGAATCATCAAACGCGATTGCGACATGATTCCCATGCTTTAAAATCACAAATCTGCAACAGGTCCTAGTGAGCGGGCCGCTCACCATGAAAACAGACAGCCTGATAGCCTGATTTTTAAAATTTCATATAAAATCGTAGAAAAATTGTTAGGAGGTGTTCTTTATATGATTGGAAAGCTCTTTGAGCGTAGAACAATTCTTATTTGAAAGTCGAAATCAGATTTTGGGTTTTCGAAGGGGTAAAAGTGATCCGAACAGCTGTTGCACAAAAGTTGCAGCAGTTTGTTCTCCTAAGACAGGGCCGTTTGACCTGGTTCGTTCCGCTTTGATGTGTAATAATAACATATATTATTATTTAATAATAATAATAATAATAATAATAATCAACTAAACTTCATGTGAAGTCGTGAACGTAAAAGCAAGAAAAAAACAACATATTCAATTTTGTTCTCTGCAAGTGAAAAAAATAATAATAAAATAAAACAAAAATATATAATAAATTAAATGGGTCACTGGTATCCATGACCCCCTCCACCTATATATGCACAGGCTGATCGCAACATTGATATAGCCACACAAGAGCACCCGCGAGTGGTGCACGTCTACGGACCTCTTTTATTTACATTGTCTATTATATCAGAGGTCGTGCGCGCTCGCGCATTGTATGACGAGTTGGTTTGCTTCAGCACACCACCTTCAGGAGCGGGGAGTGTTATATGGCGGTGCGTACATCACGCTCATCGCTAGTCACTTGGGGCTTTTCCCCATCAGAACGCACAACAAACTCTTTTCGGATACACCGAAATACAACGAACAATCGATTTATTAAAAAAAACTATTTTCGAATGCACTGAAATACAACAATTAGTCGATTTACTAGAAAAACTCTTTTCGGATACACTGAAATACTACGATCAATCGATTTATTAAAAAAACTATTTTTGAATGCACTGAAATACAACGATCAATTGATTTATTAAAAAAAAAACTCTTTTCGGATACACCGAAATACAACGATCAATCGATTTATTAAAAAAGACTAGTTTCAAATGTACTGAAATACAATGATCAATCAATTTATTAAAAAAAAACTCTTTTTCAAAATCAACCTTATAACTTCTTCAAACTCACAAAAACAAACCAAACATCTTCAAAACCAACCAAAACAAATCAAACAAAACAAAAAAAACGAATATGCCTCGTATTGGTAACAAATACATCTAATTTTTATAAAATAGTATTAAAATGAATAAAACTTATTTTTATATGGATTTTTAAAAGCCGTTTTAGTTTTTTTTTAATTATTTAAAAACAATAATATTGTAAAAATAAAAAAAAATTTAAAAAGACCCTCGATGTGCCAAGTATTGGACAATATGAGTCATATTGTCTTTTGATATGTCTCGTATTGGCCAATACGTGGCATATCAAGGCCACGTATTGGCCCTGATACTTTGGTTAGAAGGTGATATGGGATGTGCGGTATGAGGTGTTAACACATAAAGAACTCAGCCAAAAAAATACAAAACTAATGTCTCGTATTGGTCAATACGAGGCATATCATTACGAGGTTTCAGGACCAACGCCCAAAGACTGTCAGTATGTAGCTTTTTACACCAATACGTGTCATATTGACTAATACGAGACGTATTGATGTCGAAATAGATTTTCTGTGTGTCGAAATAGACAAAGCCTTATGCAATACTTTTCTTTGCCTCTCTGGAACGCATGTACGTCACACAGCTTCAAAGGGAAGCTACATTTGAGGCCAGACGAGAAGAGTGTAATCCAAGCATCACATGCAGCATAGATTAGTGCGTTGATTTCAGAATAAATTCTTTGTCGATACAGGAAGAATGGTATAGAAACACTTTTGGTCTTTGTCAACTGAAATTTACAAGCATACCCCTTCCCCTTTGCAATTACTCTGATATAACTTTTGGCTTAGAGTTTCTCTTATTCTCACAACTCATAACTTTATCCTGCCAATCATTTTCTCTACCAAATAAGAAAAAACGATCACAGGTATTGTCTTTTATTCATTGTTTTGTATATTATATGTCAAGTAAACAAGGGGTTTGTGTTTGCTTTTCAAGTAGAACCCATCCACATGTGGAAATGAAATCCACTTTCCTTTTCATTTTTTACATGTTTTGGTCCTAGTCTCTCAGGATATTTCATAAATCCTTGTTTTGAACAAGAGAAGAAGCAAGAAACGAGTTGTCTGTGTGTGAGTGTTTTGAAATAACCAAAGTCAGTTTAAAAGATGTAAGTAGGGATTTCAATCGTGTTGGGTTAATGAGTTTGCAGGTTGACAGGTTGGCTGGGGTGGTGCGTTGAAATGTGCAACCCGAACCCGACCCAATAATTTGTGTCAAAGATTTCAACTCTAAACCACACACATGTATTCAGGTCAACCCAAACCTGACTCGTTTAACCCGTATTTTCAAAATGAGTCATAAATGTTGACGATTTATAAGCGGGCTGAAAGCGTGTTATCGATAACCTATTTGATGCTGAGTATGATTGTCACAAGTACATGATATGGGGTGCAAAACTAACATTATTAAAACTAACCACGTAAAATGGAAATGGAAACGGAAAACACGAAAACAAAAATATAATGTTTTTTATTCCTAAATACTTAAGCAGGTTGACGGGTCAACCCGAACCCGACTTATTTTTAATACAGTCAACCTGGTCCGTTTTTTATCGTGTTGGGTTCGAATTAGGTTTCAGGTTATGTTAAGAATTGCCGTCTCTAGCTGTAAGTGTGTAAATTCAAACGAAACTCAGAAAAATGCCTAAAAGAATTACGTATCTTTTCTTTTAATGCTTATATTAAGAATTTCGGCATTAGGTGATTAAGATTCGTTAGGAAACTGATTCATTAATTAATTTTCAGTATCTTTTCTTTTAATGCTTATATTCTGTGTGTAATCCAAATAATTTATCGTGTTTCCATTATTCTGTGACGCAACACTGTCGAGTTTAGACAGTAGCCCCATGTATTGTAAATAAAATGTAATTTAGTGAAAAAATATATAGTTTGGTAAATTAATTGAGTAATGAATGTATGAGTAACTTCTTGTTTGGGTAATTGCAGTTCCTTAACTTTGTTATTGATTATGCTTATTGTTTCTTTTAAAAATGCAATTTTGATCAATGGAATTTGTAAGTCCAATTATTGGTCCTATTGTTGAATCTTTGCTGGTCCCTGTTAAGAAACATTTGGGTTTCTTGGTATCCTCCACAAAGTATGTTAAAAGGATGGAGGCTAGGATGAAGCAACTAAATGACATAGCACAAGAAGTTCAAGGTAAAAGAGACACTGCTGATGAAAACACAGAAGTAGTACCTGCACGTGTGGAACCGTGGTTGGAAGATGTCAAAAGTTTAAATGAAAGAAGTAATTTAATCGAAGCAATCGGATGCTTCAATGTGACAAAGAGATACAAAGCGGGAAAGCAATCTTTTAGTATTCTCGAGGAAATAAAGGATCTTGAAAATCGAGAATCCAAAATTGAGTTTACTCATGCACAAAAACCTCTTGCTGAGGTTGGTTCTACTTCTACACAGCCATCTACCTCTACTGCGGTTCCTATGGGCACCCAAGACAACTTTGAGTCTAGAGATTTAACATTCAAAGATGCATTGCAAGCCCTTCAATCAAATAAGGAGTCCCAAAGGATGATTGCTCTGTGCGGGATGGGTGGAGTCGGCAAGACCACCATGATGGAACAATTGAAGAAGGCTGTGGAAGATTCAAAAATGTTTGATTTGGTTGTCAAGGTGGTTATTGGGGAAAACAATGACCCAACTTCTCTTCAAAAAGCTATTTCAGAATATATTGGTAACAAGTTAGACGAAACAACTATAGACGCAAGGGGTGATCGTCTACGAAAGATATTTGAGATGAAGTCACAACAAGGCCAAAAGAAAATTTTGGTAATAATGGATGATCTTTGGAAAGAAGTGGAGCTCACCCATTTGGGACTAAGTCCTCTGCCAAACGGGTTCAAATTGTTGTTCACATCACGATTTGAAAATGTTTGTACTCAGATGGGTGTTGGAAATGATTCAATTTTTAGAGTGGGCGTTTTAAGTGGCACGGAAGCCGAAACTTTATTTTTTAGAATATGCCATTTGGATGGTGATGACGATGAACTCCAAAGGATCGGAGAAAATATTGTGAAGAAATGTGGCGGATTGCCTATTGCTATAGTAACAATTGCCAAAAGTCTTAGGGGTAACAAAAAGGAGGCATGGAAAGAGGCACTTTCTAGTTTACAGCATCATGACCTTCAAGACTTGAAAACATTGTGCAACAAGTTTTTGAGCTAAGCTACAATAATCTCAAAAGGGAGGATGATAAAGCAATTTTTCTTCTTTGTGGCTTATTTCCAGATGACTTTAATATTCCTATTGAGGACTTGATGATGTACGGATGGGGATTGAAGTTGTTTCCTAAAGTACACACTTTAACAAACGCAAGAAGACGGGCCAACTTTTGTGTCGAGAACCTCATACGTGCAAACTTGTTGACAGAAAGTGATGTCAATGGTTGTGTCAAAATGCATGATCTCATCCGTGCTTTTGTTTTAAGCAATTTTGCAAAAGTCAAGCAAGCTTCAATTGTCAACTATGATCACATGTCATCAGAGTGTCTTATACAAGACTCTTGTGAAAGAATTCTATTAAAGTGTACAGGCATGTCTGGATTTCCTGCAGACTTTAAGAGCTCAAACCTCTCACTTTTGATTCTAATGGACGGGTATGAGTTCTTTAAGTTTCCAGAAGATATGCACAAAAGAATGAAAAAACTTGAGGTTGCGTCTTATGAGAATATGGGTATTCTTAGACATCCAATAACATTCGAGCACTCAACCACACTTCGAACGCTTTGTCTTCGTTCATGTTCTTTAATGGATGATATCTCTTTTCTTGGAAGTCTTTGCAACTTGGAAACATTGAGCCTTGCTGATTGTAACATAAGAAGGTTGCCATCCGCTGTTGGAAACTTGAAGAAACTAAAGTTACTAGATTTGACCGGATGTGTTGACCTTTATATTGATTGTGGTGTATTTCAAAACTTGCATAATCTTGAAGAGCTTTATATGAGAGCTTCTAAAGGTAGGCCTGTTAGGTTTGAACAAGCCAATTGTGCCGAATTGGGGAAGCTTTCACGTGTTCTTTTTGCATTAGAGTTGGAGTTCTATGATAATATGCTCAAACCAAAAAATGTCTCCTTTAAGAACCTAAAACGGTTTAGGTTATCTATAGGTTGTGAGTTGAAAAATTATGAAAAGCATTCATTCATGAGCACGCTAAACCTCGTCGCAGATTGCACCGAGCTTAAAGAATGCAATATTGGAGACCTATTTGAAAATACAGAGGAACTTCGATTACAAGTGAAGTATATGATTCATCTTGAAGACATTTCAATGCATCATACATTTTCCAAATTAAGATTCCTTCGTATTTACAAGTGTACAGAATTGACATACCTCTTTACGGTTGATGTGGCAAATGGTCTGAAGCTTCTTGAGCGGCTCACAATCTCCAAGTGCCCTGTTTTGAAAACACTTGTAGGTGGTGAGAACAATGGAGCTGGGGTGGTTACATTAAAGAAGCTGAATTTTATGTCATTGGAGGATCTACCGGAGATGGTAAGTTTGTGTGACAATGTGGTTAAATTACCAGAATTGTTGGAGTTGAAACTTGCTCGCCTTCCCAAGTTCACGAGCATTTATCCGGATGGCAATATTAATACTTCTTCAATGCAACCATTATTTAATAAAGAGGTAGATGCATTATCTTAGTATCTAAGGCTATATATTAGTTACATATTATTATTTAGTGCATATGCTATTTACATTTCTAACAAGGGTTATTTATTGTTTAGGGTGCGGTTCCAAAGTTGGAGAAGCTAAATATTTGTATGATGGACAACCTGGAGCAGATATGGCCATGTCAAATTTCTACGAGTGGAAAAAATGAGGTTTCCACGTTGAGACAAATTAGAGTGAGAGAATGTGATAGCCTTATAAATCTTTTTCCAAGAAATCCATTGCCATTATTGAATCATTTAGAAGAGGTTGTACTTGAAAAGTGTGGTTCCATTGAAGTGTTATTCAACATCGACTTTGAAAGTGTTTGTGGGAAGGGGAATCACAATAGTAGCAGCAGATTAAGAAAGATTGAAGTGAAAGAATTAAGGAAGCTAACAGAGTTGTGGAGGATGAAAGGAGTAAATGAATATCATATCCCTGTCAACAACTTTAAAGATGTAAAAACCATTTGGATAGAAGGCTGTGACAACTTTACAGATGTATTCACACCTACCACAACCAATTTTGATTTGGGGGCACTTACCAAATATCATTTGGAGTGGAATCATGGTGATTTGGAAGAAAGAGAAAGAAAGAAAAAAATGATTGAGAGTGACCAAAAGGTAAGTCAACTGTCAATTATAATCGGATAAAACAAACATAAATCATTTCTATGAGGTAAAAAAGATTTAAATTATGTTTTAAGTTATTTTAGTTAAATTAGTTTATACGGTAGATTCAATCATTTAAATTATATTTTAAGTTTGAATTAGTTTATATGGTAGCTTCTATGATGTAAAAAAAAGATTTATGTATGCTCTTTCACTTACCAAGTACATGGGATATAAAAGGACTAAAAAAAGTTCTATTCCACTCTATAAATTGTTATAACTATTAAATTAAAAATAATTAATTCTCGCTTTCTTGTATGTGTATGTGTAAAATAGAGAAATTTGATTGTTAATTATATTAAATCATGTTACGTGCAGATTAATGCCACATACCCATCTTATCTTCTGCACAGCTGTCCTCAGCTTCAGAGACTTGGATTATTTAATGATGGAAGAGTGGGGGAGGTGGTGTTTGATATGGATAGTCCAAGTAGACGACAATTAGCAACAATTCAACCGCCAATACTACTTCCCCACCTTAAAGAGATACGCCTATATGAGTTGAAGGAGATGAGTCATGTGTGGAAGTGCTGCAATTGGAATAGATTCTTGATTCCTCAACATCAACCTTTGGAACTTCCATTCCAAAACCTAACATACATAACCTTACATCATTGTCACAAAATAAAGTACTTGTTTTCTCCTTTTATTGCCAAATATTTATCCAACTTAAAGAGTGTTCATATATGGAATTGTGATGGTATTGAAGAAGTTATTTCTAGTAGAGATGATGAGAATACTACATCTTCCCATCCAAACACCACATTCTTTCCTCATTTTGAGATTCTCAATCTTGAAGGTCTGCCATGTCTAAAGCGTATCGATGGTGATGAGAATACTTGGAGTACGAGCGACAAAATTTCCTCCAATATTTCTAATACGAGTCATGATCACTTCCAGGTATATATGATAGATAGTATGCTTTTGTTTTGATAAAAAAAAAATTAAACCCATTGTTGATCTCTGCAAGTTTGACTTAGTTACCTTAAAAGATGTGGTTAAGAATTAAACTTTTGTAAAGTAAAATAAATAGGATTTATATGTAAAAGTGGGGAGAAATTGATTTGTTGCTTTTTCCAGATTAGAAAAAAATAATAATCATAAAACGACATTTGAATAATTATGATTTGTATCTTTGAATGGGGAGATATTAGTTTACCGTTTAGTTGAGATTAATAAATGGGAAAATGTCACGGTAACCAAGTATCAAAAGTGTAGTCAATCATGCATTTCCGCCAATCCCCTCATGGTGGACTGACACCCTCCTTGCTTTCCTTATGGGAGGTGGGGAATTCGAGTCCTACCGGCGCCAAAATGCTATTGGTGGGCCAGGTTTTACCGTAGTGGGCCTTCGGCGGCGGGTTTTTCCCGGGAATTGGTGTGAAATTGTTGGTGAACCCAGGTTACTCTCAGAGTACTCCTTTGTCTAGTGGATACTTTGTGAGTGCTCGAGATTGATTTGTTGACGTTAAAAAAAGGTCACTTAACATTCAACTCGAATCTTGTTGAATTTTATGTGTCAAGAATGAAATGGAGGATAAGATGTTGGGCCGGGGTTTTTAATATATGTAATCATAATAAAAAAGAGAAAAAATGTTAAATCGTATAAAAAATATATGTTAGAAACTACGTCATCATTTAACGTCAACATTATTAAATAGTAAAAAAAGAAACAAAAAGCTATATCCCCATGGTTACTAATAATGAAATAGGTGAAAAACCCACTAATTAGTATAAACATCATGAAAGTTTAGTGACCTATTGAGACAAAAAAAAAAAAAAAAAAAAGTTCGAGTGACTCAAATTGGAACACTTTTGAAACTTGATTACTAATTCACAAAGTTACCCGTTAAAAAAATCATAAAAGGACACTAAAATAAATATGATTTTGTGATTCATTGCAGAGTGGTCAAGTTTGTTGGTCATTGGTTCCATACCCTAGAAGGATAATCGTAAAGAGATGTGATGCATTGTCAAGCCTAATTCCATGGTATGCAGTACGACAAATGAAAAGGCTTCAAGAGTTGACAATTGAGAATTGCAGTGGGATGGCAGAGGTATTTGAAAATGAATTGATGAACAACAATACTAATAATAATGTTGATGAAGGAAGTTGTGCTGCTACTTCTTTAACAAGTATAAATAGTATTACTGTAGTTCATGTTCCTCAACTCTTAAACTTGAAAACTGTGTGTATCTATAATTGTGACCTTCTGCCACATATTTTCACATTCTCCACTCTTAAAACTCTCTGTCATCTCAAAGAGTTGAAAGTAAAAAGATGCAAGGCAATGAGAGTGATTATAAAAGAAGAAAATGAAATGTCATCAGAAGTGGTGTTTCCTCTTCTAGAGACGCTTGAACTTGACGATCTACCAAACCTCAAGGGCTTCTTATTGGGAATGAATGACTTCATATTGCCCTCGTTGGTGAATGTTATGATCAATAATTGTGATGAATGGATGGTGTTTACATCTGGTCAGTTGGAAACTCCAAAGATCAAGTATTTACATACAAGCTTTGGCAAACATAGCCTTGAACATGGCTTCAACTTTCAGGTACACAAACCTTATTTAACTGGTTATCAGTTATGATGTCTTATTTGATTTTCATCGAATTGCATTAATTTAAAATGAAAACTTCAAAATTTCATGCTATAAATCCCTGCCACCATAATAAATTTGTTGAGATAGTCATAGAGCAAGCATTTTATTTTGTTTAAGACACTTTGTAAGGATGTAACCTGTACCAAACACCCTTTCTTTATTGTTGTAGACCACATTCCCAACTTCTTCGGATCCTACTATTTCAAAAGGGACGTCTGCCTCTTTTCATAATTTGATAGAAATTAATTTAAAAGACCGAGATGTTGGTACGTCCATTATTCCATCTCATGTGCTGCTACAGTTGGAAAAGCTACAACAGATTACTGTTTTATCATGTGAAGGGGTAAAGGAGGTATTTGAAGTAGTAGCAGTGGAAGGGAGTGGTTTCAATGCATCACAAACTGCTGTCCCAATTCCAAACCTAACTCATGTGAACTTATATTTGCTAGGGGATCTCAAGTATTTATGGAAGAGCAACCAATGGATGGTACTGGAGTTTCCAAACCTAACAACTCTCTTTATTCAAGGTTGCGATAGTTTAGAGCATGTTTTTACATGTTCCATGGCTGGTAGTCTAGTGCAACTCCAACACCTAACTATATTTAACTGCGATGGTATAAAGATGATTTTAAAGGAAGAAGAAGAAGAAGAAGAATGTGATGCCAAAGTGAATGAGATTGTGTTACCTCATCTAAACTCCTTATCTCTATACAACCTTTCAAGTCTTAAGGGATTTTGCTTAGGGAAGATGGCTTTCTCATTGCCAGCTTTGGATACATTAGACATCAGCTGCTGCCCAGCGATTACAGTTTTCACCAAGGGACATGTGTCTACCCCTGAGCTCAAAGTAATAGAAACAGATTTTGGAAAGTGTGATGTAAGGACAGATCTCAACTCCTTTATAGAGACCAAACAAGAAGAGGTATTACAAACATAATTACTTACATATTCTTCCCTTTCTATCAACACTTAACAGGGGTCTATTACATAAATGTTTCTCTACTTAAACATAAAAACACCATTTTTCAAAAATGACTATTATTAGCCCCATCACAGAAGTATATTACCTTAAAATCGAAAACAAATGGAAAGAAACGGTAATGGAAAACAAAAAAAAAATAGTTTGTTATATGTTAAGTGTCAGAATTACGGTCTAAGTTTTCACCGTCTTTTCTTCATCAATTTTCTGCAGGGGCACAAATTCTAGAGCATGAAGATGTTTAATGTGCAGGGTTTTGTAAGGTAAATTCCTGTTTTATAAGGTAATTCAAATGCCTAAAAGAGCATTAGTTTTCACCCAATAATTCAATATAATAAAACACCAATATAGAATGGATTATCAAAAGCCTTTAAGCTTTTCCCTTAGAAGGATCGATTCAGGGTTTTACAAGCTTGGTTCCATTTGCAGTTTGTTTGATTCGATTTTTTGGTTCGACTTTTAGGTGAAGCAGGGTGTTCAATATTCGGTCTTGCCAACTTTGAGTTATATTTCATTTCATTCGGTTTCGACCGACAAAAATATTCAAACCAAGGAAACCGAAGCCGAAACTGAAGGGGAAAGTTGGGCGAAGTCGAATAAGCTTGTGTGTTTTTATATTTCTTTAGTTTTATTACTAAATGCTTTAAAAAACCTCCACATACCAAAAACTTTATTATTATTGTGATATTATTATGTTGAAGAGTAATTAAGGTGATGATCACAGTTGAACTTTATATTGATACCAGATATCAATATTATTTAAACATTAGCAAGGATAACCCCTCTACCATTAACTAAACAAGTATATACACATTTGTGTAAACCAATACACAGCATAATTTGGTCAAACGTGAATCCTCACTACTGATCTCTATTAAGATAATTGATATCACGAAAACTGAGCTAAGCATATTGATCTCTATTTCCCAATACATGACGACATATTTGTAAGCGATCATTTGCCTTTGTTGATGTTTGGTCAGTTTTTGTGTTAAAACTGGATTTGTGCCTGCAGATACAAGAGGTGCTAGTCAAGTTTATAGAGAATGCAGTGAGTCGGTGAGATTTGATCAGCAGTCCAGCTACAATCTTGTTGTTGCCTCTCTCTCCTCTTTTCAGCACTCTCTTTTTTCTTATGCGAGTTGGGAGGAAACCGAAGGGCACGAACCGCCTCTGTTGAAAAGTTAAATCTCCTTTATTACTTGGTTTTCATCATGTTGTATAAGTGTTTTGTGCAGGATGTTGTTCCGGTTGTAACTGAATAAGAGTGGGGCCAGATAAGAATATTGGCGGCTAATGGGTTTACGACTGGACTCAAGTTATGGCAGATAAAGTCTTACTGGGCTTGTTCGTATTATACACCTGTTCAGGACAAGTGGGCCTATTAATGCAGCTGGTCAAAGAGGCTTATTATTTGTATCATGGGCTTATTGTGATGGGCTCAATGAATCGGCCCATCACCGCCTTAGTCATGTTATAAAAGAAGGAGCTCTAGAGACTTGGCGTGGTTCAGATCATTATTATTTCTCTCAATAACTTTCAGAATACCGTAACATATTATGAAGTCGTCATCTTCATCGAGATTAAGAAGAATACCCATAAAGATCTGGTTCCTTCTCTCATTTTTTGCCTTGATTCCTTTTTTGATTACTGTCTCAGATTAGGGCTTTGAGTTTTAGATCAGGATAATCTGATTGTTGTATTCTCAAGTGTGGTCCTAGTATTCTTGGAGATCTTGTTGTGTAATCATTCGGTTTCGGTTTATGAGTTTGTCCCTATTTTAGGTGTTTAGGGTATTTCTTTGTGTCTCAAGAGTCTTTGTATGTTAAGGGTTTTAACTCTTAGGGTTGAGTTTAATAAATCATTGTTTGAAGTTTTTGATATCATATTTTTGACAGCCTCATTATGCATATTTAGACAGAAAGCGATCCTAGAGTTGAAGGCTTGTTGAGGCTCGTTTGTGGAATAAATGTCACCGGTTTCTTTAGACACCATCCATCCATTAGCATGATCTAGTGTTGCGTCTATTGCGCCATCACGGATTGCTTTTGAGACGATACTCTCGGCGTCTGCCACCGGGTTTGGTGAGTCCAGTCTCAGCTTCTTTGCCACGTCAGCAAGAGAAATACAAGAGTAGGAGATGCTGATGTTGCGGAGCCCGGTTCTTATCACATTATGGCGTAGTCTCACTATCAGGTTGTTGGTCCGGTCTGAGCTGAAAGTGGTGGAGAACTTCTCTGCTACACTTTTGAATAACTCTAGATCTCCAATTCTAACAGCCTGAAAATCAAGAAATTAAGTTAATTAACATGCATGTTCTATGATAAAAGAAATGCCTGTTTGGTACTTTGAACTTGGAACAAGCATGAAGAAACTAATAATATTTTTCAGCTGGTTGATTCAGGTTGCCAAGGAAGATGTGTTGTAAGTGTCCCAGCGTCAATCAGTTAGGGATGAGCTCGGTACCAAACCGAAAAAGATCAATCCCGAAAGGCGCAAAAAGTGGGTAACGGTACTGAAAGTGGCCGGCACGCCGTAGGGTACGGTACTGGTATTCGAAGGTAAATCAACCCAAAATACTGTATCGTACCAAACCCAAAAAATGCAAAAAACTGGGCACCGAATTGGTGTAAAAAATGGCCCAGTTCGGCAGGCCCGGCTCAAGCCCAATTATTTTGAGGCTAGGGCTTTGGGCCCCCAATTCTCCAGGGCCCCCATTTTTGGTTAGTTTGTATATGAGAATGGGCTGGATTCTGGCACTAGGGTTTACTGAGAGTTAACACAGGTAATAACTAATAATAGAGATTGAAAGTTCAACAATTGGTGCTTCTTCTAATCGTCTACAAATGTCGTAATCGAAGGTCTTTTCTGGATGGAGAGTATATCACAGATTTCGGTTAGTTTGTATATGAGAATGGGTTTATTTGGATAATTGGGGTGACGTTTGAAGGACTCTTGAAGCTGTTTTTTATATATTTTGGTTCAGGTATTACTTCGAACACCTAGTGTGCATTTATTTGCTTCTTGAATGAATGATGTTTTTGACTTGTTTGATGTTTATTCTTCGTAAATAAGTATTGGGTATTGACTTGTTATTGTTGTGCTCCTGATCTGTTTTTTTTTTTTTTTTTTTTTTTTTTTTTATGAAATTTGTATGCAAGGGATAAAACTCTTCCTTGGACTTCATTTTAAGAGTATTATCTTCTTGATGTAGTTGGGAAATTGAAGTGAAAAGAGACTCACATTTGTCAGCTCAAAGTATGGTCTCAAGGCCTTCTCCATGCCTTTTTGCATAAAAACGGTTCGTTCAGGGATCTCTCCAAGAAGTAAGCGCACAATCACAGCCCACTTATTGCATTGAACTCTAAAACCAAGTGCAGCTACAGGGGCTTTACGCGCAGCTTGAAGAAGGGATTCCTTTGCATCAGTGTACTCCAGCTGAATCGTCCTAATCTTCCCAAGGTAAAACAAGTACCTGCAAAACTGAAACAAATAATAAAGACAACAAAATTTAACTTCACAGAGGTCATCAAGAATAATAATTGGTAGAAAACATTAAAAAAAACAAAAAAGTAATTAAAAGTGTGAATTTTGGAATGAATACATGCTGATTCGAATGAGCTTCAAAACGTGGTGCCTTTGACCTCAGCTTTTCAGCTTGATCATACAAATTGTAATGAAGGTAATTGGGAAGTAACAGATTGAGAAGCGTTTCCTGCATACCAGTGTCCCAAAAATCCAAAAATAACTATATAAATAAATAATGACAACAACAACAACAACAATAATTCTACATATTTGAATTAGAGCTTGTACATTGTGCTTTAATGATTGGTTACTAATTTTCCCATTTTTTTCTTTTTAACCCCTATACTTTTCATCTTTTACAAAGTTATCATGAAAACTTTTTTTTTCATATTTAGACCCAACACTTTTCTACTACTTTGGTCCCTATACTTTTTCATCTTTGACAAATTTTTGTTAACGTTTTGGTCTAAATTTTGCGAGTTAACATGCTGCAACGCGCGTGTGTGTTCAAACATATTTTACAACTAATGTTTCCCCTTTAACGGCTCCATCACAATGAACGGGTTAAGTCGACTGAATTATTATTTTCTATGGTTTATGTTTCGGTCTAATTTTTGCACATTAACACCCCAACAGTAGCAAGATGCAAGAAACAAACTTGCCCCAACTCATCATGATGCAATGTGGCAACCCGGTGCAAAGCAAGAAGATTACTGCGAATAAGTAAACATACAATAATTGGTCATGTCCCATTTCACTGAATCATTGATAAACATTTAACATTAAATATAAATAAGAAATGGCACAACACACACCCCCTGATTTCAGAGAGTTCGCCAGTAAGTTCATAGCTACGAGAGTAAAAGAAGTAGAGCCTGGATGCCAGAACATCGTCTGTCCTCCTGTTCAAGTTCTTCAAACGGACAATGCTTGCTGAGGAACAAGCCTTAGTAATAGATAACAGTCATAGTCATCTTCTTGATAATTGTCTAGTCAGAGTCTTTATTATAGTCAATGTTGTCTAGTCAAAGTCCTTATTGTAGTCAATGTCTTTATTTCATTTCCTTGTAATCATTTTATAAATATTATTGTTTACATCTCTATCAAACATAGAGAGTTTACTGTTAGCCGATAATATCTCCAATATTATTGGCATGTAATTTTGTATTAATTAGTTTGTATATTCCTTTATTCTAGTCAACCTTGATTGTAGCTATAGTAATGAGGCCTCCTCCTGTCATGCCCTACGTTACTCCTTTTTGTATGTATATATGTATTGTCCTTGTCAATAAGAAAGGCAAGCAATTCCTTTACTTTACATGGTATCGAGCTTCTGGCCAGATTTCGATCTCGCCATCTCACATCTTTAAACCTTCACTATCATTATTTTTTTTTTCCTTTCCTCCATGGCTGAAAACTCCTCTTCATCAACAAACCCGGCTCCTCAGACCCTGCACCCAGTCTACACAGTGACGAACATTCAGCACAAAGTCCGAATACTTGACGGCAAGAAGGTTTCCTATCCTTCATGGGTCAAGTTATTCATGCTCCATGCCACCGGGTACGATGTGGTTCATCACATCGATGGTACGCCTGCCCCGGACAGAGCCGATGCTGGATACCCTGCGTGGAAGAAGATTGATGCAGTCGTCTTGCAATGGATTTACGGGACCCTATCGGACGACCTACTCGTTCGAGTTTTAGAAGATACCTCTACAGCCTACGAAGCATGGGAACGGGTCAAGAAACTCTTTCTCAACAACAAAGGCTCTCGAGCCCATGCCCTCCAACACGAACTCACGAATCTCACCCTCTCTGCCATGCCGGATCTTGACTCTTACTGTCAACGAATCCGGGATTTGGCTGACCAACTTGCTGCTGTGGATTGCCCTCTCACCAACACCCAACGCATCTTGCACCTCGTCCGGGGTCTTCCTCGGGAGTATGACACAACAGCGGCAATTCTTAACCAATCCCTCCCGCCTTGGGAGACCGCTGTCGACCAACTACAAGCTGAAGCGAGACGCATAGCTGCTCGGGAAAACAACCCATCCAACCCTGTTGTTGCCGCTGCTATATCCTCCAAACCCAAACACAACTCATCCCCCCAAAACCAAAACCACCTATCCCCATCCGAAACTCGACCCTCAAGCTATCGTGAATCCCAAACTAACACCCGTCGCAATAACAATCGAGACCATTCCTCCAGCCGCAACCAGCCCGCTCGCTCAAGCAGACCCAACAGCCGAAATCCATCCAACCATTCCCAAAGACCCTACTTACCCCAAATGATGCCATTTACCTCCTAATGGGCTCCACATCCACAGCAGCCCTTCCCATATTGGACCCCTCCTCCTTGCCCATATCCATCTCAACCGTGGCAGCAACCATGGGACTATTGGTCTACATCCAAATCTGGAAGCAGGAACTCCAACTCTCAACAACAACCATCGGCTGAGGCTCATCTCACAGAGACCGACCCTATGGAACCTACTCAACTTGCAGACGCGGTAGAGGCCTTTTCTTTGGAGCATGGAGAACAAGGTGAAGATGACCAATGGCATTTGGATACAGGTGCGTCTGATCACGTGTCTTACGAGCACGACAAACTTACTACTTTTTCCCCGTATTCGCCCATAGCGTCAATATTTGTTGGAAATGGCAATCGAATTCCAGTTTTGGGCTCGGGCAATTCCACTATAAACACCCTGACCAAACCTTTACACCTTAAATCGGTCCTTTACAATCCAAAGTTTATTAAAAACTTAATTTCTGTTCGTAAATTCAATGTTGATAATTGGACTTCCATTGAGTTTGACCCATTTGGTTTTTCTGTGAAGGATTTCAAGGATGGCACGATCCTGAGCCGTCACAACAGTACTAGCGACCTTTACCCGCTCACCACCAACTCTTCCGCAACCGCTTGCTTTGCATCTTCACAAGACTCTCCGCTTTGGCATGATAGGCTTGGACATCCCGGTCGTCCAGTAATGGAGTTTCTTAGTGCAAAGCATTTTATTTCTTGTAGTAAAATAACGACACCTTTGGTTTGTCAATCGTGTCAATTATCAAAACATAAAAGACTCCCTTTTTCGAATTCTAATAATAGTACTTATTTACCATTTGACATTTTGCATTGTGACTTATGGACATCTCCAATTTTAAGTCATGCCGGTTATAAGTATTACATGGTCTTAACGGATGACTTCACACAATACACGTGGGTCTACCCGTTAAAATTTAAGTCCGAAACATATACAAAATTCACCCATTTTCATCGTTTTGTCAAAACCCAATTAAATCATTTCAATGTGACATGGGCGGCGAGTTTGTAAATACAAGTTTTAAAAACTTTGCTAACCAAAATGGCATTGAGTTCCGTTTTTCATGTCCCCACACCTCCCAACAAAACGGTAAATCGGAGCGTATGATTAGACGCCTAAATGAAATCATGTTTGCTCTTCTTACTCACGCTAAACTCCCATCATCATTTTGGGTTGAAGCGTTACACACCGCATGCTACCTTCACAACATTCTTCCTACTCAACTTCACAAAAACTTGACACCCATGAACCTCCTCTACCTTAGACAACCCACCTATGATCACTTACGCGTGTTTGGGTGTCTATGTTACCCCAACCTCTCCGCAACCCGCCCCCATAAACTTGCCCTTCGTTCCACTTCGTGCGTATTTTTAGGCTACCCGGCCAACTACCGCGGATACCGGTGTTTAGACCTTACATCTGGTAAGACCATCTTTTCAAGACATGTCACGTTTGACGAGTCAAATTTTCCCCTTGCTAATCCCACCACACCACCTCCCTCACACTCATTTCTTGACCCCTCTCCTCTCCTGTTCACACAACCTATCCCAAACACCTTCTCCCAATCGGCCCACAATACACCTCCAAGCCCACCATCACACCCACCTAATCCTTGGCCCAATACAAATCCTAACAACTCGGCCCATCCCACAAATACTACTGGACCCACCTTATCCTCACCAACTCAATCACAAACAACCCCACATTCAACTTCTACTAACTCAAACCAACTGTCCCACTCCCAATCATCCCAACCACCTTCTATACCAACAACCTCCACCACATCTCACAATATAAATTCTTCCCATCCCATGCAAACACGTTCCCGCGCCGGAATTTTCAAACCTCGACAACCTCTTAACCTTCATACAACCACTGCCCCGACCATTTCCCCACTGCCCAAATCACACCTCACTGCTCTTAACGACCCAAACTGGAAAGATGCTATGACAAATGAATATGAAGCACAATTGGCAAATAATACATGGGAATTAGTACCACGACCTGTCGATGCTAACGTGATCCGATGTATGTGGCTTTTTAAGCATAAATTTCATGCAGATGGAACTTTGGAACGACATAAGGCGAGACTTGTTGTTAATGGTAAAAGCCAAACCGTGGGTATCGATTGCGACGACACGTTCAGTCCGGTCGTTAAACCCACAACCATACGAATAGTATTAAGCCTTGCTACTTCGCGGAAATGGCCAATACATCAACTGGATGTTAAAAATGCTTTCTTACACGGCCACTTGAAAGAAACGGTTTATATGTTCCAACCACCAGGCTTCACTTCACCAAACCACCCGAAACATGTTTGCAAATTAAAACGATCTTTGTACGGACTCAAACAAGCCCCGCGGGCTTGGTACCAAAGATTTGCAGGTTATATCACTCGTTGCGGTTTCAAAAGCAGCATATGCGATACATCATTATTCATTTTTAAAAAGGGTGATCACATGGCATATTTGCTCCTTTATGTGGATGATATTATACTCACCGCCTCGGACCCGACATTGTTGAAGAATATAATCAAGTCATTATCATCCGAATTCAACATGACTGATCTTGGCTCCTTGCATCACTTCCTCGGCATCTCAGTCACCAAACAAGAACATGGCTTATTTCTTTCTCAATCTTCATACGCCATGGACATCCTCTCACGTGCAAACATGTCAAATTGCAAACCTGTCAGTACACCGGTGGAAGTCGGATCAAAGCTTAAAGCGACGGACGGTCCTCCAGTTTTGGACAGCTCACTATATAGAAGTTTGGCTGGCGCCCTACAGTATTTAACCATTACACGGCCCGACATCTCCTACGCTGTTCAACAAATATGTCTCTTTATGCACGATCCTCGCGAACCACATTTACAATTTTTGAAACGCATACTACGGTACATCAAAGGTACAATATCTCAGGGTCTACAAATCACACCATCCGCCTCCACTAAACTCACCGCTTATTCAGATGCGGACTGGGGTGGGTGCCCCGACTCTCGTCGATCAACATCCGGTTATTGTGTGTACATGGGCGGCAACCTCATCTCGTGGTCCTCAAAACGTCAACAAACAATCTCTCGTTCAAGCGCCGAAGCTGAATATCGAGGAGTCGCCAACGCAGTCTCCGAACTGAGCTGGATACGTAACCTCTTGCTGGAATTACACGTACCAGTTAAACATGCTTCCATCGTGTATTGTGATAATATTTCCGCAGTTTACCTTGCTGAAAACCCAGTTCAACATCAACGGACAAAACATATCGAACTGGACATTCATTTTGTTCGGGAAAAAGTTCGGCTCGGCACCATCAAAGTCTTACATGTTCCAGCCGACTACCAATACGCGGATATCTTTACCAAGGGGTATATCTTTACCAAGGGGTTACCAAAGCATCTATTTCAACGATTTCGATCCAGTTTATGCCTCCGGTCAACTACGGCTCAAACTGCGGGGGCCTGTTAGCCGATAATATCTCCAATATTATTGGCATGTAATTTTGTATTAATTAGTTTGTATATTCCTTTATTCTAGTCAACCTTGATTGTAGCTATAGTAATGGGGCCTCCTCCTGTCATGCCCTACGTTACTCCTTTTTGTATGTATATATGTATTGTCCTTGTCAATAAGAAAGGCAAGCAATTCCTTTACTTTACATTTACTACTTACATGGTATAAGCCGGATACCTTGATCTCCTTGTTTTCTTATTTCGATTATACCACCATGTCCGCCGTAACATATTCTTCTTCTTTCTCTTCTTCTACCAATTCCAAGCTTTCAATTGCTACCACCATCCTACATATGATCACAATCAAACTTTCTAATTCCAACTACTCTCATGGCAATATCAAATCCTCCCTCTCCTATCTAACCAAGGCCTCATTGGTTACATCGATGGGTCGCTTCTCCCAGCACCCAAAACTATTCTAGTCGAACAAAAGGAGAAACTGAACCCTGCCTTTCTCACCTGGTCTACTCTAGACCAGCAAGCCATTCTTATTCTTAATTCTTCTCTCACTGAAGAAGCAATCGCTGAGATACTCGGTCTATCAACCGCTCGGCAAATCTGGACCGCTTTGGAAGCGGCCTATAGCAACACGTCCCTTGAACGTATGCACCTTCTTCGTGATACTCTGCGTCAATTAACCAAAGGGTCTTCGATAGTGGCTGATTTTGGTCGCAAGTTTAAAGCTATTTGCGATCAGTTATCGGCTGTTGGCTATCCGGTAACTGATACAGATAAGACTCATTGGTTCTTATGTGGTCTCGGACCGTCATTCGAAAGCTGGTCCACGGCTATACGAACCACTCGTGACCCATTGCCTTTTCGTGATTTACTCACAAAGGCTGAAAGCCAAGTACAGTTTCTTGCCTCACTTCATCCTCCTTCACCGGCCCCTATTGCCTTTCATGTCAATTCTCCACACACTCGGTCCTCCAGTTCCTTTTCAAACCGCCCCAGAAACACTTCTGGATCCGCTAAAAATCAGTCCTCATTCGTCTCTTCTATGACTTCCCGTCGTCCACCGCATTGTCAATTATGTAGGACAAACGGTCACTACGCCAACAAATTTTCTAAACTCGCTACTTTTGTCACTAATGCCACTTCGGATGAAGGACTTGCTCGTGCCTTTCATTCAAAGTTTTATGTTACTGACAATGCTCCTGACCAGACTGCGGATAGTGGAGCCGATCTCCGTATGACGGATGACACCGGTAATCTTAAATCTTTTTTTAAATATAATGGCAAAAATTCCATGGTTTTTGGAAATGGCTTGTCATTGACTATTACACATATGGGAAATGCTAAAATAAATAATAACATTCCTTTAAACGATGTCCTTGTAGTTCTGAATATAACCCGGAATCTTCTTTCCATTAGCAAATTGACCAAAGATTATCCCGTTGACGTTCTTTTCTCGGATTCGTTTTTCCTTATTCAAGACCGGAAAACAAGCAAACCGCTCGCTGAAGGACAATGCGAGAATGGACTCTATGTGATTCGGGATAACTCATTTGCTTTTATTGCTTCGCTTTTATCAAATAAAGCTTCATTCGAACTATGGCATAATTTTTTGGGGCATGTTGCCTTTGATACTATTTCCATTTTGCAAAAACTTGGTTGTTTATCTTTTACATCTATTTTGCCTAGACCAAATCTTTTGACTCCTTGTCAACTTGCTAAGGCACATAAACTTCCATTTGCTTTAAATGAAAAACGTGCATCTCATCCCCTCGATCTCGTTCATTGCGATCTATGGGGACCCTCACCAATAATGAGCAAAAATGGTTATAGATATTATGTTGTGTTTGTTGATGATTACTATCGTTTCTCATGGCTCTATCCTCTTAAAACCAAAAATGAGTTTTATACAATCTTGAAAAATTTCTTAAATCTTGTTCAAACTAAATTTTCGAGGAAAGTTAAAGTGTTTCAAAGTGACGGTGGCACCGAAGTTGCAAATCAATATGTGCGAAAAATATTTAATGAAAATGGCACATTTCATAGGTTTTCTTGTCCTTATACTTCACCACAAAATGGATGAGCCGAAAGGAAACACCGTCACATTGTTGAAACGGGTCTAGCCATGATTTTTCATGCTCGCGTTCCTATTGAACATTGGGTCGATGCTTTTAATACCACTATATATATTATAAATCGACTACCCACAAAAGTGTTGAGCAACAAATCTCCGTTTGAGATTCTCTTTTCCACGCAACCAACATACACCAACTTTCGAGTTTTTGGTTGTGGTGTCTATCCGTACTTGCGTGATTATGCTCCTCATAAACTCGCACCTAGAAGCATTCCTTGTATTTTCCTTGGATATGCTCCTCAATACAAAGGGTTCAAATGCTTTGACCCGACCTCCTCTCGTACATATATTACGAGACATGCTCGTTTCGATGAAAATTATTTTCCATTCAACCTCTCATACCGACATCTCCAAACTCTTTCTCTCAACATTTCATGAAGTTGTTCCAACTAATTCCACACGTACTTCACCCACAAATCCCACCTCACCACAAACAGTCCCTCATACCCACACCTCTTGTTCTCTTTGTAAACATCCTACACCTTCCACTCATCCACAAAATACCCTTTCTGATTCACCCACGGCTACTAGGCCTGTTCACCAGCCCACTACCCTTCCCACTTCTACATCTGAACCCACTCAACCACTTTCTCATACTTAGTCCAATTCTGAACCCACTATCACTTCTGCCCATCACCCGCTCCAGCCTACTTTTGTTGGTCCCTCTGATGCCGGCCCATCTCAGCCTGTTATCACCTCACCTCAGCCCATTAACAACTCTCCTCAGCCCACACCTCCTTCTGCACCATCACACCCTATGGTAACCCGCTCAAAGGTCGGTACCTTCAAACCCAACCCAAAACACACTTCATATCTTTCTACAATCATGAGTTCTTGTCTTCATGCTTCTCTTCTTAGTAATGTTGTTCCAAAAGGTTTCAAAAGCGCTTCTAAACATCCGCATTGGATGCAAGCTATGCGTGATGAACTCAATGCTTTAAACCGCAACAATACTTGGGCGCTTGTGCCTCGACCATCCTCAACAAATGTGGTTGGCTCTAAATAGGTATTTCGCACAAAATACCATTCGGATGGTACCATAGATCGTCACAAAGCCCGCCTTGTTGCTCAAGGATTCACTCAAGTGAAGGGACTTGACTTCCATCACACTTTTAGTCCGGTTGTCAAAGCCTCCACAATTCGCATTGTCCTATCTCTTGCCGTCATTAATCGATGGCCTCTTCATCAATTGGATGTCAACAATGCCTTTCTTAATGGTCACCTATCCGAAACTGTCTTCATGGAGCAACCACCCAGTTTTGTTGATCCTCGATTTCCCACTCATGTTTGTAAACTAACCAAATCTCTTTATGGCCTCAAACAAGCTCCTCGTGCTTGGTTTCAGCATCTTAGCGCTTTCCTTTTGTCATATGGCTTCAAATGTAGTCGAGCAGATCCGTCTTTATTCGTCCTTCACAAAGGCGAGTACATTATGTACCTTCTAGTCTATGTGGATGATGTGGATGACCCCATACTAACCGGAAATAATTCTAAGTTACTTCATAACTTCATAGCTCGTCTTAACAAAGAGTTTGCAATTAAGGACCTTGGTTCCTTAAACTATTTTCTTGGTCTCGAGGTTATTCACAATGACAGTGGTCTTTTTCTTACACAAACCAAGTATGCCATTGACATTCTCATCTGTGCCGGTTTAACCGAAGCAAAATCGGTTCCAACTCCTCTTTCTACATCTGACACCTTCACTTCGGATGGCACTCCTTTCTCAGATCCCACTACCTATCGCTCTCTTGTCGGAGCCCTTTAATATTTAACTATCACCCGCCCGGATTTATCTTATGCGGTTAACCAGGCGTGTCAACATCTTTACGTGCCAACTGAAAAGCATTTTTAGTTAGTTAAACGCATTCTACGATATGTTAAGGGCACCATCTCGCATGGTCTTTTCTTCACTCGTCCTACCACCTCTTCCATCTTAGGGTATTCTGATGCGGATTGGGCCCGGTGTATCAAAACAAGGAGATCAGCTTATGGGTATTCTATATTTTTAGGGGGTAATTTAGTTTCGTGGAGTGCAAAGAAGCAGCCTACTGTCTCACGTTCTAGTTGTGAATCTGAATATCGGGCAATGGCGAACGTTGCAGCTGAAATTGTTTGGATCACTCATTTACTTCAAGAACTTCATGCGCTTCCATCATCCCGTCCCACATTGTTATGCGACAACAAAAGTGTCTTGTTCATGAGTCAGAATCCGGTCTCTCACAAACTTGCCAAGCACATCGACTTAGACTATCATTTTGTTCGGGAGCTAGTTATGTCCGGGAAATTACACACTAAGTTTGTTCCTACCAAGCTTCAACTCGCTGACATTTTCACCAGAAGCTTACCACGACCATAGTTTGAGTTTTTTCGTGATTTGCTTCGGGTTCAGTCACCACCGTTTCGCTTGCAGGGGGATAATAGATAACAGTGATAGTCATCTCCTTGATAATTGTCTAGTCGGAGTCTTTATTATTGTAACACCCTAACCGATGGCGGAATCATCGAGGTGTCACGTAGTGACGATTGTTCAAAAGCACATGGTACTAAAATGTAAATATATTATTGAATAAATTAAATGTCTTACATGGAAACGAAAAATACAAAGTCTGAATGAAACATGAATATTGAAATAACTTATTAAAAACAAGCACTAAAAGTCCCATGCTATAGTACTAGATCAAATTGCACCTGAAACATGTACAAAATAGGTTTGGTCAACATAAGAAATGTTGGTGAGCATTCCTAGTTTTAATACATATAGTAAGTTGAAAAAAATATACAATTCAAGTGCAAGCTACAGTGCAAATATGTAAACTATGTATCATACAAATGAGCGAAATCAATCATGTGACTGTATAATGTAATAAATGAACGGCGGTGTACTTATCCAATAAATGGATAAAAACTTAACAATGACCACGGATTCTCCGATGAAAAAGGGGGGAGAATCAACCTAGGCGGGTTGTCAATCCAATAGCGCTATCCAATGTTAAGGTCGGCTTGTACCATGTTAATGATTTCACTAAGTACAAATGTATTCTACATGTATTGTCTAAGCATAAAGAACGTTGTAAGCAAATGCACATAGTACTAGAATTGTATTGTGAAAATGTAAACTTGTATTTGTAATTTGTAATAGTGTACATGTAACACCCCAAAAATGAATAAAAGCAAAAAGGGGATAGGAAGTACTCACAGTTCGCGTAAATAACTTGAAACTCTACCAAACAACGTGATTTGAATTGAGATTATCCCAAAGGATTAACCTAAATAATTTGATAATGTGTAAGGGAAATAATTATAGGATGCAAGTAATTCTAGGGTTCCTCATTTTGGAGATATGTAATTGTTCAATTATTAATTAAGTAAATTGTTAATAAATGAGAGAAATTCGGTAAATAATTTAAATAAAAGATTATTGTAGGTTTTTGATTTAGGATGATCATATTATAGGGTTTTAAGTAAAAAAAATAATTTTTATAAAATTATTTCCTCAAGAGTTAAATATTTAATATATTTATTCTTATTTGTCAAAGATATGATTTTAATATCTAAAAATATTAAAATTAAAGAAATTTCAACTTAAAATTTATATTTCTATTCTAAATGAACAGAAATAATTTATGTAAAATTTTGGGATAAAAATATTGAAAAATGAGTTTATTATGATTTATTTATGGTTTAAAATAACAAAAATTAATTAAAAATATAAAACGAACGATTTTTCTGGAATAAAAATTATTTCTGAAATGTTTATTGCTATACAAGTTTAGAATAATTTTTGTGGAATTTAATAAAATCATTTAGATATTTTTATAGAATTTTACAATTATAAATGAATATACTTGTAATATTTATAATATATATTAAATAAATTATTTTTGAAAAACTAAAAGTTGGATAATAAACTTTATCCTCAGAATAACTTAAAATAAATTTTGTAGAATTTTTAAGCCATGTTTAGTATTTAAAATCTATTTTTAAAGATAATATTGAATATATAAGTATAAAAGAGTTTAAAAAAAATAAGAAAAGAAAAGGTTGCATATGCCCAGACTCGAACCCGGGCCTCTGGCCGGTTTGTGTCTTATATCACAAGCCTAGACCATCTGGTCTAGACCCTGAGAACGTTTAAATCTGGATTTTAATTAATTAAATAGGTTACCTGATTTGTTTTTATAATTGATTTGGAAAAGAAAACAATAAAACTCGAACGGGACTCGAACCCTGGCCTCTGGCCGGTTCATGTTTTATGCAACAGAGGAAACACCAGCTGATCTACTGATCAGTTGGTGATAAGATTCATTCGTTTTTATATTTGATAACTTGTCTGCAGATGAATATATCCCCAATTCGTTACTTATAAACCCTAGATTTTCAATACGACTAATTAACGTCCAATAGCCCCTGATATGATGGGGCTATTGCTCGCATGATGCCGAATAATAAAACCAAACAAGAATTCGAGGCTTACAGTGGGTAATCGAGCTTGATTGATGCGATAAAGTTTGAAAACCAAAACACGATTTGACTGGATTAGAGAGTGTTTTATCACAGAAATTGATAGTGGGGAAAGGTTTATCGGTGGTATTAGGCTCTAGGGAAGAGTTCAATTTATACTAACACCAACGAATCGTATGATTTAGAAAGTTTGACCCACATTCAATTAGGAACGCGTAATTAACAGGTTTTTGGTAAGTTTTAATTGCAATTGGCGTGTTTACTACGCACTATGGTCTGCCAATCACGTTTGTTTACCATATTAAGATCAAAAGACGCGGATTGATGCTTGAATTAGAAAGATTTTGTTCGCAGTTGACTTTCCAAGTCAACTGAGATGAAGTGAGGAAGGTTTAAATTTATTTGGGTTAAGATATATCAACAAAACAACGGGTAGCTCAGCTGGTTGAGCTGTGTTGTGGTGTGAGCCGGCCATGGGCACGGGTTCGATTCCCGGCCCAGGCATTCAGTTTTTTTTTATAGTTATTTTCAAGCTTTAATGAGAATATAAGTTTATAGTATGGTTATGCGAGTCCAAAAGTGTCATAAAATATTTTTTTTTGAAGGTATGGAAATGACAAAAATGCAACGTTTTATTAATCAATGTCTCGAACGTACATGAAAATAATACGAAATGTTAAAATAAATACGAAAAGTGACGGATGTCACAGCATCCCCTACTTTTAGAAATTTCGTCCCGAAATTCCTTCAAGTGGTAGTCTCTGGAAAAAGATGAGGATACTTAGACATCATTTGGTCCTCACCCTCCCAAGTAAACTCTGGGCCTCGTTTGGACTCCCAACGAACTTTGACAATTGGAATTCGGCTTCGTTTAAGTGTCTTGACGTCTCGATCCATAATCTCCACAGGTTTTTCTATGAAGCGCATCGATTCGTCAATTTGGATATCCTCTAAAGGAACATGAAGGTTATCTTCAGCCAAACACTTCTTTAGATTAGAAACGTGAAACGTTGGATGGACATTGCTGAGCTCTGGTGGTAAATCGAGCTTGTAAGCTACCTTTCCAATTCGCTCAAGGATCTTAAAAGGGCCTACAAACCGAGGTGCAAGTTTCCCTTTCTTTCCAAATCGAAATATACCCTTCCAAGGTGAAACCTTGAGAAGTACCATGTCTCCGACTTGAAATTCTAGAGGCTTGCGTCTTTGATCGGCATAACTTTTCTGTCTACTTCGAGCAACTTGCAAATTCTCACGAATGCGAAGAATTTTGTCTGTCGTTTCCTGTATTAGCTCGTGGCCGGTGATTTGTGTTTCGCCAACCTCGCTCCAACAAACAGGGGAACGACATTTGCGACCATAAAGTGCCTCAAATGGTGCCATGTTAATACTGGAATGGTAGTTGTTATTATATGAGAACTCAACCAAAGGTAAGTGTGTGTCCCAATTGCCACCAAAGTCGATGACGCACGCTCTAAGCATATCCTCCAATGTTTGGAGGGTTCATTCAGTTTGACCATCCGTCTATGGGTGATAGGCTGTACTAAGTTTTAGTTGAGTACCAAGTGCGGATTGAAGTGTTTCCCAAAAGCGAGAAGTAAACCGACCATCACGGTCAGAAATAATGTCCAGAGGAATACCATGACGACTGACAATCTCATCGATATAGATTCTAGACAGTTTCTCAACTGAGTAGGTCCCACGAATTGGTAGGAAGTGAGCAGATTTGGTCAATCGATCGACAATGACCCAGATACTGTAATGCCCACGAGTGGTGCGTGGAGGTTTCGTAATGAAGTCCATAGCAATGTTCTCCCACTTCCACACTGGAATTTCTGGCTGCACAAGTAAACCAGATGGACGTTGGTGCTCAGCTTTGACATCGGAGCAAGTAAGGCATTTAGCCACATAAAGAGCTATGTCCTTTTTCATACCGGGCCACCAATACAAGGTACGCAGATCCTGATACATCTTATCTGCACCAGGGTGAATGGAGTAACGAGACTTATGAGACTCGTCCATGAGGAAAGTAAGCAAATTGTCACGATCAGGAATCCAAAGACGATTCATGAAGTAAAGTAAACCGTGTTTGGTTTCCAACTGGTTTTCGGCTCCACACGACATTTCATCGTACATGTTGCCTTCAGTAACAGAGACATGTTGGGCTTCAATGATGTGGAGTTTGATATCAGACTGGACCTGGGCACAATAAAGCTGGGCATGATCTTTACGACTGTGGGCATCGACTACAACATTCGCCTTGCCAGGATGGTAGCGAATCTCGCAGTTGTAGTCGTTTAACAACTCGACCCATCGTCATTGATGTATATTCAGATCTTTTTGGTTGAAAATGTGTTGAAGACTCTTATGGTCAGTGAAAATCACACATTTTGTACCATATAAATAGTGCCTCCAAATCTTAAGTGCGAAGACGACTGCTCCGAGTTCAAGATCATGGGTAGTATAATTTTTCTCATGGGTTTTCAGTTGTCGCGATGCATATGCTATAACCTTGCCTCGTTGCATGAGAACACAACCAAGACCTTGGTTAGAGGCATCGCAATAAACCACGAAATCCTCATTGCCGTCAGGTAAAGTGAGGATTGGAGCATCACACAGTTTCTGCTTCAATGTTTGGAATGCTTCTTCTTGACTGCGTCCCCATACATATGGTTTATCTTTATGGGTTAAAGAAGTGAGAGGTAAGGCAATCTTGGAGAAGTTGAGAATGAAACGACGATAATAACTAAAAAATGTTACCCTTAATTTACATTTTGAAATTTTTTATTTTAACCAAACATTAAAAACTACTTAATTTTACAAAAATTACTCAATAAATCATTTGGACTTTTTAATTTTTCAAGCATAAGTTGCATTTCAAATAAATTAGAGTGAAATACAATCGGAACACAAAAATAATAAAATAATACTTTTTAGGGTAAATTACACGTTATGTCATTTATGTTTACCTAAAATTTCACCATTTGTCCTTTATCTTTAATAATTACACCGTGTGTCCTTTAAGTTTACCTGAAATTTTAACTTTGTCCTTTATTTGAAACCTTTGCACACCATGTGTCCTTTACACTAACTCCATACAATATCTTAGTTATCTTCTCTAACTCCATCCAATATCTTGGTTATCTTTAACTATGCATTATTCATTTAATGGTTCTAATAATTATTTAAAATACATTTACAACTCAAAAAATTCTATAAATTTTATAAAAGCTTATTTACATCCCAAATTTCATTATTTGTATTTTTACCTTAGGAATATATTTTTTACATATATTTAACATATTTTCTTTTTTAATTCATAAATAATTCATTAAAAATCCTATTTGAGTGATTCAAAACCCTAAAATTTTTATAAAAAAATTTCTATCATATTTGGCACCTATAAAAATTATTATTTCAGAATGTACTATATTTTAATATTCATTATTAAATCAAGGGGTTATTCATTATTAAGGAAAATAAATCAGTTTTATATTAAATGAAATAGAAAATACTTTAAAAAATTATTTCCTAACTTTATACATCGGTATAGTGTAAACATCATAAAGTTTATAAAAATATAATTTTATTAGAAACTAACTGTTACTAATGTATAAGTTACATATATTTATAATAAATAAATCAAAATTATTACCGCTTACCCATTTACTAATTTATAAAGTTTGAAAATAATTTTTTAAAGTATTTTCTGTTTTATTTAATATAAAACTGCTTTATTTACCTTAATACTGAATAACTTGATTTAAAATGCTTAAAAATATTAAAATATAGTATTTTCTGAAATACTAATTTTTACAGGTGCTAAAGGTGATAGAAAATTTTTTATAAAAATTTTAGGCTTTGGAATCACTCAAATCGGATTTTTAATGAATTAATTATAAATTAAAAAAATATATATATTAAATATATTTAAAAACATATTTTCCTAAAGTAAAATTACAAATAATGAAATTTGGAATATAAATAAGCTTCTGTAAAATTTATATAATTTCTGGAGTTGTAAATGTATTTTAAATAATTATTAGAACCATTAAATGAATAATACATAGTTAAAGATAACCAAGATATTGGATGTAGTTAGAAAAGATAACCAAGATATTGGATGGAGTTAGTGTAAAGGTCATACGGTGTGCAAAAGTTTCAAATAAAGGACAAAGGTAAAATTTCAGGTAAACTTAAAGGACACACGGTGTAATTATTAAAGATAAAGGACACATAGTGAAATTTCAGGTAAACGTAAAGGACATAACGTGTAATTTACCCTAAAAAGTATTATTTTATTATTTTTGTGTTCCGATTGTATTTCACTCTAATTTATTTGAAATGCAACTTATGCTTGAAAAATTAAAAAGTCCAAATGATTTATTGAGTAATTTTTGTAAAATTAAGTAGTTTTTAATGTTTGGTTAAAATAAAAAATTTCAAAATGTAAATTAAGGGTAACATTTTTTACTTATTTAATAGTAAAAATAACTACTATACACAATAAATAAGTGCCGATTTTGTAAATTAAATAATCTAGATTCTTCATTTCTACAGCGGCTCTCATAGACTTTTAGCTATCTCCACTAGCAAATAATAATTACGACCTTGAAACTCTGTTTTTAAATTCACGGCTTAATTTTTATATATTTGTATTTAAATAATGTATGTTATCACTACTAATTATCAAGGGAAACAATAACTCAGATGGATTTACATTTGTAGACACAGATGTATGAAATTTGTAAGAACAATGAATTCCGGTATTTAGCTGAAATATTGTTAATGCAAATGTTGGAGCAAACTGTTGCTGATGAAAAATTGCTTAAGCCATATCATGTTGTAAGTTGATTTACTCTCATGACTTTGAAATAGCAATAGTTAACTATGAAAATGGTTTTGAAAACTTATTCCTTCGAGAGAACATAGAATATTTGGACGACTTGGAGTTCCTTGAAGAACTGGATCAGAAAAGAATGAGTAGCATTAATCGGAATACATTTCATCTTAATCTGAAACAAATGATCAAGGCAAGGATAATGTATTTGAAGGATAAGGTGGGACAAGTTATGGAAGATTCATTCTCTTATTGGAGTTCAAGTGATGAAGATGATGAAATTTAAATGGTTTTATATGGTTGCATTTTCAAATATGAATATTATTTTAATCAGGGCCGTCTCTGAAAATCTTCAAAAAATATTAGGCCCAGAGCGAGTAAAGAAAGGGGCCCTATAGTATTGTAACAAAATGATTTAATTTACCGATTTAAACAAATTGTGAGCCTCTCCTCGCATTTTTTTTCAAATGAAGTTGTCGATCGACCCTTTGTAATCCATACTCTCTGTGTATATTTTTGATTTTTTTTTGTAGCCTAATATTCAAATTCATATACTCAATCAATCGACCCATACTAACTTGACCCACCGGTGTATACATGATATTAACATTTTTTTTAAATGCACATAATAATATTAACTATAATCGGCTAAACGTCAAATTGAGAATTGAAAACAAAAGGATTTCAATTAAATGGAATATCCATCATCCATAGTGGTGGAGAGGCCTTATGTTCACTTAGGTGATCATGGGTTCAATTCCCACTTCCAACATTTATGGTTTGGTATCCGGGTGAAGATCGAATACGGGTGGCGCCGGTTCGAATCTGACGGGCGGCGAGGTTTTACCGAGTTCTATAACACTGTCGTGCCTTCGGGCGGGTGGGGCTCGGGTTTCCGCGCATCGGGAGAAGGCGGGGGCTGCTGGAGGTCGAGTAGTCGATTCTTGGGCACGGCGCCCCGCAAAGGTGGTTGCCACGCAGTTGTTCGCCGATAAAAAAAATAAATGGAATTAAAAATTAGTTAAATTACATTTATTTTAGTTTTCCAATGCAAAAGGCTGCAACTCTCAAAGCTTTGTTTTTCTTTCCAATACAACTAATCTTTTCTTTTTTTCTTTTTTCCCAACTTCCGTTTACTTCATCTTCTCCACACAGTGTCCCCCCCTGTAACCCTAATTTCATTTATTCATCACAATCGACGACACGAGGCCACATCAAATCACCTTTGAATACGAGTGTTCTCAAGTAACGAATTGCAGTTTCTGATGGATGAACATCAACAAACTCGGGCCCTCGATATTTCTGGCCCTCGGCGGTCGCCCACCTCGCCCATGGCCAGAGCCGGCACTGATTTTAATGTGGCTATTTTGTTTATAATGTTTATGGTTTGTGATTGAAAAATATTAATGTTAAACTAGATGGTTATTATCTATCTTTTGTTTGAATATATGTGCTTTAAAAAAAAGTAACTAATTAAGTTAAATAAAGTTTATTATATGTAAAAGTGTGAGTAATAATTACCAATATTTTGGTCGTTAGACTTTATCAACTGTTACACACATCAAGATTTTAATTATGAAGTTGGAAAGACTTCTGTAATTTAAATAATTTCAAATTATTAAAAATATTATTTTATTATTATTTTTTGTTCCAATTATGTTTCGCTCTATAAAAGGCCCCAAAAGTAAATTCCAACTTTATATTCACTTGAAATCCAACTTATACTTGAAAATCAACTTTACA
The DNA here is from genome assembly GCA_030844895.1 of Ambrosia x helenae. NCBI lineage: Eukaryota > Viridiplantae > Streptophyta > Magnoliopsida > Asterales > Asteraceae > Ambrosia > Ambrosia x helenae. The sequence goes on along the minus strand of CM061224.1, from coordinate 15,530,141 downwards.
GATAGATTGTTTATTCAGGGGAGGAATTCCCAATAGTCATTTTCCAACTTTGTATCCCTTCAACTATTTTCACTTTACAACTCTCTATTCAATATGCATAATGATATTACGTTAAAATGCCTTTCCACTAGTCTTCTGAAAGATTCTTACACTCAAAGAAAAATGGATTACCAACAATCCGTTGGTAATGAAGTTGGAATTGATGTTTTTTTGAAGATTCTTACAATCAAAGAAAAACATCAATCCATTATTAGTACATCCCGAGCCTAATTTAGAAAGTTTAGGGTTTTCAAACTTGAAGATGTTTAGTTACGAACGGTTGTCGTCGTACTGCTTTTGTTTGTGTTTTTGTTCCGATCACAATGGCAAGGAATATCATTTTATAGGGTTTGTTTGTTAGAAGACTTTTTTTTTTATGTTTGCTTGTATTTTGTATGTTTGTTGACTCGGATATTGTAAATGTGTTACTTAGCATTAAAGCGGTTTTTTAGAAATATTTGGATTTGTTCTTTTAGAAGACTTGCATTTTGTATTTAGTTTGTTAACTCGGATATTTTATTGAAATTATGTAATTGAAATAATAAGTTTGAATCCTATAACAGCTCTTTGAAAAATTTGTTGACAGGATACCTTTGAACACTGCAAGACTTTGGTCCTGTTTCTTTTTAATATTATATGTTCTGCCAACAGAGCCTTCCATGCGTCTGTAGATTTATCTCTCTGTGGTTGTAACATCCTTCAGTGTTAACACGTCTTACAGTATTTATCAACTGCCTATCGTCAAAGGAACAGACCTTACTAAACAGATTTTGCTTACAATAGATGATTGTCTTCTTTATTTGTTATTTAGTAAAAATGGAGACATGTTGTGTTATGAAATGATATAGACTTCTTGATTTGGTGTTTAGTAAACAGACTTTTGTAAAGTCTGTTTAGCAGACCAACTGCTCTAGAACAGACCCTAACCAAACAAACTTTCTCTTGCAACAGATGGTTGACTTCTTAATTTGGTGTTTAGTAAACACACCATAGTAAAGTTTGTTTATCTTTTCTATATTTTGGGACTAATTGTCTTAAAAAAATATATTGATTTCCTGTGTTTTCCCAACTGTTTTAAGCAAAAAAAATTGAAGCAAACTGTTGAAGGAAGATCTGTTTGAAGCAAAAACTATTTGTAGTAATAGCTGAAGATCTCTTTAACAGGCTCACTTTTCTTGAACAGACCTTACCAAACAAACTTTTTCTTGCAACAGATCATTGACTTCTTAGTTTGGTCTTTAGTAAATAGACCATAGCAGTGGTTCTGTTTATGTTTTCTATATTTTGGGAAGTAATTGTCTTAAAAAAAGATATAGACTTTCCGTTTTTCCACACGAGGTTTCACCTAGTATATATCAATATTTCAAAGCATGAACTCCTACATGGCACTCAAAGAGGTCATTCTCTCCCCTTAAGTGTGCCATGTGACATCCTCCTTATTTCCATCCAAAAGTGTCTTTATCTCTCATGTTTCCCCCACAGTTTTAAAACGTTAATAACTTTTATATACGAGATTTTTTTTTAAAAAAATTACGCCAAATTAATGAATGTTTTATTATCTTCCCAACGAGTACCATAGTGCTAGACAAAAACGAAAAAAAAAACATTTTTTTTTGTCGGTTTTTGTTCATACAGAAAAAAATACAATGTGTTCAGGTAATTCATTAATCATGTCTAGGCAAGTCACTACTCATGTTCAAACTAGGAATTCTATTTTCATCAAGAGCAGGATATGTTAAAACCACTCATTTCCAAAAAAAAAAAAAAAAAAAAAAAAAGTCACACTTCAATACTACCACCTCAATCACGCCCTGCAATAGTTGTTTCTAGCTCTGCTCCTCATCCAAACATACAACTTCTTTTTAATATATATTTTCATTATTATTCAGATGATTAAAATTGTTGTTTTTTCATATTATATAGTACATCAATTTCTATGTTACATCTTAACACATATTTTATCATATAATATTATATTTTATCTATCATGAAAAGCTTCCGGGTCATAATCTAGTGTATGTATAAGGGATTTAATTGGAGGATTTAAACTCAAAAAAGAGTACTTGAGTCTCAACACACCCATGTTCAATTCCTAGGATGGGTGGGTGTTTTCCAGATTGTTTTTTGCGTTTTTTAATCAAATGAACCAAAAAAATTGTTATGCTTGTTCTTTATTATATAAACAAACTTCAGCCAAACAATTTATGAACATTCAATTCTTTTAAAAGCGTAGATTCTATCCATTGAAGGAATTAGGAAAAAGCACTATTTCCCTAAGTAATAAAAATCATTAAGAATGAAAAGAATCACATTCCTTAGGTATTTGTTTACTTTTCAATCCCTCATGGTTAACCCGTTTTATTTCGCCTTTCCGTCCCTTTATACCAAATATTACCCAACTATGTTTTATCTGTCTCCTCTCTTTCCTCTTTGTTTTAAAAGAATAAGATACAAATAGATCATGTACAAATATTTTGTTGAATTTGTCCCTTGTACTCTATGCAATACAACATTCGTACCATTACAATAATCTTCACAAAAGTAAAATACGTTAAAAGGCATATATTCGGTAGGGGTAAAATGATTGAGGTCTTCAAAAAATGGTGGTTCTCGACGTCGTGTTTCACGGGGGGCTGCTGATGTGGTGGGCACCTATACGATCCAAACGGCTTGAAGTTATTGAAAGCTTTTGAGAGAAATCAAGTCGAACGGGTAGAACAATAGGTTGTGAAAAATAATTATGTGTGTGTTGGCCATAATAAAAATTTTGTGACGATGTTGTGTAAAAAAATTTGGTGGCGATGCTTGTGGTTGTGCTGGTGGGTGTGGCGTATAAACGTCATCATCAAAACGCCCCGCCATGGGTTCGAACCGCCCCCTCGTTTGCTAAAACCGGCCTCTCAGGATTTTTTGGTTGATTTATGGCTTGATTTGGTTAAAAAAGAGTAGAGTTTAAATTAGAGTGGAGGAGAAATGATTTGATTCGGTTGATGTATAAAGGCTTTAAAAAAAAAAAAAAAAAAAAAAAAAAAAAAAAAAAAAAAAAAACCTTTCTTTTAGTCAAGTGATGGTTGCCAAATTTGTGTCTGTCTCTCGGTTAGATTTCAAAATAAATCCTTTCTCAATATAAAAATAACTAGCTGATTACCCCGGGAAGGTCCCGGGGTTGAAAAATTTAATATGATTTAATAAAAAATGATAAAAAAATGATAAAAGAAGAAAACTCAAATCACGAAAAGCGTAAATAACTTAAACATAATCAATCTTAGTTAAAAAAACATTTATTTAAAAAGTTAAAAAAAAAAAAACATAAACCATATTAAACATAATACAGTATTAAAAGGATAACCTTCAACATATAGTCATCTTCACGTAATTTAAAATATGTTACAATTTGACTTTGACTTATATAGATGTAGAATTCATGATGGGGGTTGAAAAATATAACACTTCTAATAATATTAATACTAATAGTAATAATTATTACTCTTGTAATTAAATAAATAAAAAAATAACCTTGTTATAAGGTGACACCATGTGTTGCAGTGTTGCGTGATCCGTTCTACTAACTTCTCTTGATGAAGTATACCTATCCATCTTTAGAATAGTAAAATTCCAATGATAGCATGGCGATTGGGCTGAATTTCAACATCGTAGATAAGAACCTGGTTTAAAAGAAAAAACATGATTAATAAATAACCTGAACACTTTGTGTGTTTTTTTTTCTGTATGAACATAACCCCACAAAAAATAGTCGTTTTTTTCTCCGTTTTTTATAAAGCACTATGGTACTCGTTGGAAAGATAATAAAACGCTCGTTAATTTGGTGTAATTTTTTTATTTAAAAAATCTCGAATATAAAAGATATTAACGTTTAAAAATTATGGGAGGAACATAAGAGATAAAAATTTAAATTTGTTTTTAAATTTTTTTTTCCTAAAATAACTCAATTTAATTTTAGTAATTGAGAGATAGAGAGATAAATTTAGGGTTTTATGTTTATCTTTTTTTAATTAAAAAATGAAATAATTCAAAAAACATTAAAATCTTTTAAATTATGATGCCACGTGGCAGTTTCATGGAGAGGATGAAGGCACCATTGCACGCCACGTCAGCAATGTTCAATTCTTTTATATATATTAATAGATGGTATAAAAAGACTTTTGGTTTTGAGTCAACTAAAATTTACAATCACACCCCTTTCCCTTTGCAAGTACTATATTGCAACTTGTGGCTTGGAGTTCCTCCAATTCCTTTTCACAACTCAAAGCCTTATCCTTTCAGTCACTTTCTCTACCAAGCAAGAAAAAAAACGCAGGTAATATCTTTTATGCAATTGATCTACAAATGCGTTTGTGCCCTTCGCTTTTGATACATTTGGAGCGCTGGCCCCGCAAGCAATCAAGCTCCTCGAACGCGTGAAGAAAGTTGTGCAAAGTAATTCTCCAGCTGCTAAGGGCCAATGTTTTATTTTCAATAGAGTAGGGTTTGCAATACAAAAAGGGTAGCGGCGCAACTTGTGGCCCGTTTACCTACGTATCAATTGTAATAGGCTGTATTTGTATTTGATTAGTAGTTATTAATCCAATAAACATTCATGTCCAAAAAAAAAAAAAAATCTACAAATTTACACTCATACTGGTTTTCTCCACCAATGTGTTTTGTGTATGCTTTTCAAGTAGAACTCAACCACATGTTGAAATGAAATTCACTTTCCTTTACGTTTTTTACATGTTTGGGTCTTAGATACTTCACGGATCTTTTTTTAACAAAAAAAAAGCAGGAAGAAAACATGTGTGTGTGTGTTTTGAAATAACTAAAGTCAGCCATGAAGATCATAAATGTGTGTGATTTTCAAATAAAATCAGAAAAATGTTCTCAAATACCTAAAAGAGTTACTTTGTCGACATTAGCAAGGTGATTAAAAGTTACTAGGAAATTGATTAACTAGTTTTTAGTATTTTTTTTTCTTTTTAATGCTTATATTGTATATTGTATATCTCAGTATAATCCAAATAATTTGTCTTATTACCACACATGTTAGAAAGTAACCATCTATTTTAAATAAAAATAAAATTTAGTAAAATAAATAGTTAATTAGTTATGTAAATTAACGTTTTGTTATTTGGTTCTAACCCAATTAATTTTTATTGTTAAATCATTTTATGTGGACCGCATGCGAGGATATTACATGAACCCACCCCTCTTTGTCTCTCTCTCTCTCCCATCTATCACCACCTCCTGCCACCTCCGCATCTAAACCCTAACTTACCTATCTTTAAACTTTTTAAAATTGTGAATTTTCTTCAATGGAAAACCCTAAGATCTTCTTCAACATGATCATCGGCAAAGCTTCGGGTAATCGGATTGTCATGGAATTGTTTGCCGACGCCAATCTGAGAACTGCTAAGAACTTCCTTGCATGAAAAAGGTGTCCGTAACTTAGGTAAGTCCGTCCTAAAACCACCTTGTTTGCTCGAACCGTCCGCTTGGGATTTTTTATTTGAACAACCAATCATATTTTTTGGTTGATTAATGGCTTGAGTTGGTTTAAAAAGAGTAGAGTTTTTATTTTATTTTATTTTATTTTGTGAGTGTAAATTGAAGTGAATGAAAAATGCTTTGATTTAGTTTATATATAAAGGTTTTAAATTAAATAACTGAAAAAAAAAACTTTCTTTTAGTCAAGTGATGGTTGAAAAAAAAAAAAAAGTTTTTGTGTTTTTTTTTCCTCATATTAGACTTAGGGTATGTTTGGCAAGGAGCTTTTAAAAGCTTTTAGGAGCTTCAAGTTTCAAGCTTTTAAGAAAAAACTCATACTTAATAAAAAAACTTTGTTTGGTTGAAAGAGCTAGAAGCTTTTAGGTTAGAGAAAAAACTCTATAGTGAAAAGTTACTAATACTAGCTTTTAAGAAAAAACTCTACCAGCTACAAGCTTTTGATTAGTAAATGACAAAAATACCCATTTTATTTTAAAATTAAAACTAAAACCTTCTTTACAATCATTTAATTATATCCATTTTGGTCATTTTATACATTTTATTAAAAGCTCCAGCTACTCTGTCAAAAACCAAAATATATTTAAAAAGCTTCCAGCTAATAGTTTCCAGCCACCAGCTAGTTTTACCAAACATACTCTTAAACTCCAACCTACCCTTTACAACCTCAACACAAATACTAAAAAATAAATAAATTCTCTCTCAATATAAAAATAATGGTATAAAAAGACTTTTGGTTTTGAGTCAGCTAAAATTTACAATCACAGCCCTTCCCCTTTGCACGAACTATAATATCTTTTTTGCAATTGTGGCTTGGAGTTCCTCCTATTCCTTTTCACAGCTCATAGCCTTATCCTCTCAGCCACTCTCTACCAATCAAGAAAAAAACACAGGTATGATACTGGTTTTCTCTACCAATGTGTTTTGTGTATGCTTTTCAAGTAGAACTCAACCACATGTTGAAATGAAATCCACCTTCCTTTTCTCGTTTTTTACATGTTTGGGTTTTAGATACTTCACGGATCATTGTTTTTAACAAAAAAAAGCAGGAAGAAACATGTGTGTGTGTGTGTGTGTTTTGAAATAACTAAAGTCAGCCATGAAGACCATAAGTGTGTGTGATTTTCAAATGAAACTCAGAAAAATGTTCTCAAACACCTAAAAGAGTTACTTAAATTTTGGTAATTAACTAATTATCGACATTAGCAAGGTGATTAAAAGTTTCTAGAAAATTGATTAACTAGTTTTTAGTATTTTTTTTTTCTTTTTAATGCTTATATTGTATATTGTATATCTCAGTATAATCCAAATAATTTGTCTTATTACCACACATGTTAGAAAGTAACCATCTATTTTAAATAAAAATAAAATTTAGTAAAATAAATAGTAAAATAGTTATGTAAAGTAACGGAGTAATGAATATACGAGTAAGTTCTTGTTTTGGTAGTTTCTTCACTTCCTACACTTTGTTATTGATTATTATTAATATTATTGTTTGTTTAAAAGTGCAGTTTTGGAAAATGGATTTTGTTGGTCCATTTATTGGTCCTATTGTTGAAGCTTTGCTGGGCCCTGTTAAGAAACACTTGGGTTTCTTGGTATCCTCCACTGAGAATGTTACAGGTATGAACAATAAAATGGATCAACTAGAAATCACAGCACAAGAAGTTCAAGATGACCTTGACAAGGCGGTTCTGCACACAGAAGTAGTACCTGCACATGCGCAGCCATGGTTGAAAGAAGTCGAAAACTTAAAAATAAGACGTAATTCAATTCAAGCAACAGGATGTTTCAACGTGATAAAGAGATACAAAGCAGGAAAACAATCTTTGAAATTAGCGAAGGAGATAGAAGATCTCAAAAGTCGTAAATCCGATATCATATTTACTCATGAACAAAAATGTCTTGCTGAAGTTGCTTCGACTTCAGCTGGACCTTCCACATCTGCAATAGTTTCTATGGGTACCCAAAACAACTTCGAGTCTAGAGATTCGATATTCAATGATGCATTGCAAGCCCTACGATCAAATAAGGAGTCTGAAACGATGATTGCTCTATGTGGGATGGCCGGTGTAGGCAAGACCACAATGATGGAACAACTAGAAAAGGTTGTGAAAGATTTAGGAATGTTCGATTGGGTCGTGAAGGTAGTTATTGGCGAAAACAGTGACCCGTATTCTCTTCAACAAGCTGTTGCAGAGTACACTGGTGAGCGTTTAAATGAAACAGCTATAAGTGCAAGAGCAGCTCGTCTTACTAAGATGTTTGAGGTGCAGTCACAACAAGGCAAAAAGAAAAATTTGGTAATAATGGATGATCTTTGGAAGGAATTTGACCTCAAAGATGTCGGACTAAGTCCTGTGCCAAATGGGTTTAAATTGTTGTTTACATCACGATTTGATAATGTCTGCACTGCTATGGGTGTTGAAGATGTTTCAATTTTTAAAGTGGGTGTTTTAAGTTACACAGAAGCACTAACTTTATTCTCTAAACATGTGGGACAATGCCGAGATGTTGATGACGATGATGATGAGCTCCAAAGGATAAAAGAAGATATTGTGAAGAAATGTGGTGGCCTACCGATCGCCATAGTAACAATTGCGAGAACTCTTAGCGGCAACATAAAGGAGGCATGGCAAAAGGCACTTAGGCGTTTAGAGAGCGATGACCTTAAAGACCTTGAAGAAATCACACATAATATATTTGAGATGAGTTATGAAAATCTCAAATATGATGAGGATAAAGCAATTTTTCTTCTTTGTGGCTTATTTCCGGATGATTTTAACATCCGCAAAGAGGACCTATTAAGGTACGGATGGGGATTAAGGTTTTTTGAAGATGTCAAGTATTTAGCAACAGCAAGAAGCCATGTGAAGATTTGTGTTAATAACCTTATACGCGCAAACTTGTTGACTGAAAGTGATGTCGATGGGTGTGTCAAAATGCATGATCTCGTGCGGGCTTTTGTTTTAACTAATTTTTCAAAAGTCAAACAAGCTTCAATTGTCAACCATGATAATATGTCATGGGATCGTCTTACAAAAGACTCTTATGAAAGAATTCTATTAAAGGGCACTGGTTTGTCCGGATTTCATGCAAACTTTAATTACCAACATCTCTCCTTTTTGATGCTAATGGATGGGTATGGGCTCTTTAAGCTTCCGGAAGATATGCACAACATAATGAAAACACTTGAGGTTGTGTCTTATGAGAATATGGGTATTCCTGTGCTTCCGACAACATTCGAACACTCAACCACACTTCGAACACTATGTCTCCGTTCATGCTCGTTGTCGGGTGATATCTCTTCTCTTGGAAGTCTTTGCAACTTGGAAACACTAAGCCTTGTTGATTGTAGCATAAGAAGGTTGCCATCGGCGATTGGGAAGTTGAAAAAACTAAAGTTATTAGATTTGACTGGATGCGTTGACCTTTATATTGATCCAGGTGTACTACACGACTTAAAGGACAATCTTGAAGAGCTTTATATGAGAGCTTCTAAAGGTAGCCCTGTTAAGTTTACACCTGCCAATTTTGACGAATTAGAGAAACTTTCACAAGGTCTTTATGCATTAGAGTTGGAGTTCATTATGAATAAGCCTCAACTGAAAAATGTGTTTAAGAATCTTAAAAGGTTCAGGTTATCTATAGGTTGTGAGTTGAAAAACTATGAAAAATATTCATTCAGAAACACACTAAATCTTGTCGCTGAGTGCAACGAGCTTGAAGAATGCAATATCTGGCACCTATTTAAGGAAACAGAGGAACTCCGATTACAAGTGAAGTATATGATTCATCTTGAAGATGTTTCATTGCATCACACATTTTCCCAATTAAGATTCCTTCATATTTCTAAGTGTGAAGAACTACAATACCTCTTTACGGTTGATGTGGCAAACGGTCTAAAGAAACTCGAGCGGCTCACAATCTCCGAGTGCCCAGTTTTTAAAACACTTATTGGCGAGAACAATGGAGTTGGGGTGGTTACATTAAAGAGGTAGATACATTATCTTAGTATCCAAGGTTACATATAATTTACAAATTATTATTTAGTGCATATGCTATTTACATTTCTTACAATGTTTAATTGTTGTTTAGGGTGCGGTTCCTAAGTTGGAGAAGCTAGATATTTGTATGATGGAGAATTTGAAGCAGATATGGCCATGTCAAATTTCTACGAGTGAGAAAAATGAGGTTTCCATGTTGAAACAAATTAATGTAAGGGAATGTGATAGCCTTATAAATCTCTTTCCAATAAATCCATTGCCATTATTGAATCATTTAGAAGAGCTTGTACTTGAAAAGTGTTCCATTGAAGTGTTATTCAACATTGACTTAGAAAGTGTGTGTGAAATGGGGGAACACAGTAGCAGCAAATTAAGAAAGATTGGTGTAAAAAGATTACAGAAGCTAAAAGAGTTGTGGAGGATAAAAGGTGTAAATGAATCTCACACGCTTGTGAACGGCTTTAAAGATGTACAAACCATTCTCATACAAGGTTGTGACAACTTTACTGATATATTCACACCTACCACAACCAATTTTGATTTGGGGGCACTTACTGATTATCAAGTTTCGATGTGGAATCCTGTTAATTTGGAAGAAAGGGAAAGAAAGAAAAAATGTTTGAGAGTGACCAAAAGGTAAGTCAACTGTCAATTATAATCGGAAAAAACAAACATAAATAGTTTATATGAGGTAAAAAAGATTTAAATTTATGTTTTAAGTTATTTCAGTTAAATCACTTTACATGGTAGATTCAATCATTTAAATTATATTTTAACTTATTTTAGTTGAATTAGTTTATATGGTAGTTTCTATGATGTAAAAAAGATTTATGTATGCTCTTTCACTTACCAAGTACATGGGATATAAAAGCACTCAAAAAGTTCCATCCCATGGTATAAATTGTTATCACTATTAAATTATAAATAATTAATTCCAACAAGACCAAATCCAAATATGTATTATTTGTTAGAATTTTCGTGGCTGTTTCTCACTTTCTTGTATGGGTATGTGTAGAGAAATTAAATTGTTAATTCATTAAATGTTACGTGCAGATTAATGTCACATACCCATCTTATCTTTTGCACACCTGTCCTCAGCTTCAGAACCTTGAATTATTTTATGATGAAAGAGTGGGGGAGGTGGTGTTTGATATGGATAGTCAAAGTAGTAGACGACAAATAGCAACAATTCAACCGCCACTTCTACTTCCCCACCTTGAAAGTATAAACCTAAGTGGGTTGAAGGAGATGAGTCATGTGTGGAAGTGCTGCAATTGGAATAAATTCTTAATTCCTCAATATCAACCTTTGGAACTTCCATTCCAAAACCTCACAGATGTGGGGTTGCAGTATTGTGCTAAAATAAAGTACTTGTTTTCTCCTCTTATGGCAAAATATTTATCCAATTTAAAGAAGATCGGCTTATACGGCTGCATAGGTATTGAAGAAGTTACTTCTAGTAGAGATGATGAGAATACTACATCTACATTTTCCCATCAAAACACCACATTCTTTCCTCATTTTGAAAAACTCATTCTTATGAATCTGCCATGTCTAAAGCGTATCGATGGTGATGAGAATACCTGGAGTATGAGTGACAAAATTTCCTCCAATATTTCTGATACGTGTCATGATCACTTCCAGGTATATATGATTAGATAGTATGATTTTGTTTTGATTAAAAAAGAAATTAAACCCATTGTTGATTTCTGCAAGTTTGACTTGGTTAGCTTAAAATATGTGGTTAAGAATTAAACTTTTGTAAAGTAAAACAAATAGGATCTGTATCTAAAAGTGGGGAGAAATTGGTTTGTTGCTTTTTCCAGAATGGAAAAAAAAAATCATAAAAGGACATTTGAATAATTATGATTTGTATCTTTGAATGGGGAGATATTAGTTTACCGTTTTGTTGAAATTAATAAATGGGAAAACTTCATAGTAACCAAGTATCAAAAATGTTTCAATTAAGTCAATCATGCATTTTCGCCAATCCCCTCATGGTGGAGTGACACCCTCCTTGCTTTCCTTACGGGACTGTTGGTGGGCCGGGTTTTACCGCAGTGGGCCTTCGGCGGCAGGTTTTCCCAGGAACTGGTGTGAAATTATTGGTGGACCCGGGTTACTCTCAAAGTACTCCTTTGTCCAGTGGGTACTTCGTGAGTGCTCGAGATTGATTTGTTGGCCGTTAAAAAAAGGTCACTTAACATTCAACTCGAATCTTGTTGAATTTTATGTGTCAAGAATGAAATGGAGGATAAGATGTTGGGCTGGGGGTTTTAATATATGTAATCATAATAAAAAAGAGAAAAAAATGTTAAATCGTATTACAAAATATATGTTAGAAACTACGTCATCATTTAACGTCAACATTATTAAATTGTAAAAAAAAAAAAAAAAACAAACAAAAAGCTATATCCCCATGGTTACTAATAATGAAATAAGTGAAAACCCCACTAATTAGTATAAACATGTAGGGCTGTAAACGAACCAAACGTTCAGTAAACAATTCATTAACTGTTCAGGGGGATGTTTGTTTGTGTTTGTTCGTTTAATAAATGAACGAACACAAATACGAAATTTTGTTCGTTTAGTCAAACAAACAAACATGAACGAAGGTTGCGTTCGTTCATTTATGTTCGTGAACTTTCGGTAACATATTCGTTTATGTTTGTTTATGTTCGATAGTTTATTAGGGTTTTTAACGTTTTATTTTTAATTTAAGTCCTTAGGATTCATTAGGGTTTTTAACTTCCACAGACATATTATTTAGTATATATATATATATATATCAATGATTACATATTAATATAACTTCATATGTTTTAATTAACTATTATTTTGGGTGGATTAAGTGGTGGTTTTAAGTTTAATATGACAATTTTTTGTTTTTAAGAGTCATTATTTTATGGTAATTACATGATCAAGATTATGTCAAGTATGTTTGGATAATTGGATTAGTATATTTTGGGCGGATAATGTTTTTGATGAAAAATTTTGATTCTATTCAAAATCCAATGTATTAGTTAGTGCTCTTTTTGTTCATGAACACATGTTTGTTTTCGTTTACATTCATTTGTGATTGTTCGCGTTACTTTAGTCCGACACCTAACTTTAACAAACATGAGCACTTTCAATTCCTTAACAAACGAACACAAACAGAAAATCTTGTTCGATAAGTGTTCATGAACAGTTCGTGAACACGTTATTTCCTTAACGTGTTCGTTTGGTTCGTTTGCAGCCTTATAAACATGAAACTTGATTACTATTTTACAAAGTTACCCCGTTAAATAAAATCATAAAAGGACACTAAAATAAATATGATTTTGTGATTCATTGCAGAGTGGTCAAGTTTGTTGGTCATTGTCTCCATACCCTAGAAGTATAATCATAAAGGAATGTGATGCATTGTCAAGTCTAATTCCATGGTATGCAGTAGGACAAATGAAAAGGCTTCAAGAGTTGGAAATTGAGAATTGCAGTGGGATGACAGAGGTATTTGAAAATGAATTGATGAACAACAATACTAATAATAATGTTGATGAAGGAAGTGGTGCTGCTACTTCTTTAACAAGTATAAACAGTACTACTGTAGTTCATGTTCCTCAACTCTCAAACTTGAAAACTGTGTGTATCTATAATTGTGACCTTCTGCCACACATTTTCACATTCTCCACTCTTAAAACTCTCGGTCATCTCAGAGAATTGAAAGTAAAAAGATGCAAGGCAATGAAAGTGATTATAAAAGAAGAAGATGAAACGTCGTCAGAAGTTGTGGTGTTCCCTCTTCTAGAGACGCTTGAACTTGACGATCTTCCAAACCTTAAGGGTTTCTTCTTGGGAATGAATGATTTCCTATTGCCCTCATTGGTGAATGTTATGATCAATGATTGTGATGAATGGGTTATGTTTACATCTGGTCAGTTGGAAACTCCAAAGATCAAGTATTTGCACACAAACTTTGGCAAACATAGTCTTGAACATGGCTTTGACTTTCAGGTACACAAACCTTATTATTTAAATTGATTATCAGTTTTGATATCTTATTTGATTTTCATCAAATTGCATCAATTTAAAATGAAAACTACAAGAAATTTCATGCTATATAGTATATATCCGTGCCACCATAATAAATTTGTTGAAATAGTCATAGAAGCATGGGTTAAAAAAAACAGGTGAGGTGTGGCCAAGGCGAAACTGTAAGAAAACTGTTATTTTGTACGTGCGCGTCAGGTGCGCCTCATGAGTTTTTGATGTCTATTTCTGATGTTTTGAGCTTTTTTGTGTTAATTTCAAGCATTACATGTTTTTTTAATGTGTGTTTTTTGATGATCAGTTTGATAATGAAATTAGTTAATATTTCATTTTTATAAGATATATAATATTTACATTTATTTATTAGTTCCGCCTCGGGCTTACGCCTTGGTTCGCCTCGAGGCGTACGCCTCGTGAGGCAAAGGGAAAACGCCTCCGCATGATTCCATACTTTTAAACCTTGCATAGAAGCAAGCATTTTCTTCTTGTTTGAGACTCTTTGCAAGGATGTAACCTGTACCAAACGCCTATTTTTTGTTGTTGCAGACCACATTCCCAACTTCTTTGGATCCTACTATTTCAAAAGGGATGCCTTCCTCTTTTCATAATTTGATAGAAATTAATATACAAAAGCGAGATGTTGGTACGTCCATTATTCCATCTAATGTGCTGCAGTTGGAAAAGCTACAAAAGATTACTGTAAAATTATGTAAAGGGGTAAAGGAGGTATTTGAAGTAGTAGCAGTGGAAGGGAGTGGTTTCAATGCATCACAAACTGCTGTCCAAATTCCAAACCTAACACAAGTGGAATTAGATCAGTTAGATGATCTCAAGTATTTATGGAAGAGCAACCAATGGATGGTACTGGAGTTTCCAAACCTAACAACTGTGGATATTGATTTTTGCAATAGTTTAGAGCATATTTTTACATGTTCCATGGCTGGTAGTCTAGTGCAGCTCCAACGCCTAAGTATATCTTACTGCAATGGTATAAAGATGATTTTAAAGGAAGAAGAAGAAGAATGTGATGCCAAAGGGAATGAGATTGTGTTACCTCGTCTAAACTACTTACATCTAAACAACCTTTCAAGTCTCAATGGATTTTGCTTAGGGAAGATGGCTTTCTCATTGCCAGCTTTGGAAACATTAGAAATCAGACACTGCCCAGCAATTACTGTTTTCACCAAGGGACATGTGTCTACCCCTGAGCTCAAAGTAATTTATACATCTTTTGGAAAGTGTGATGTAAAGACAGATCTCAACTCCTTTATAGAGACCAAACAAGAAGAGGTATTACAAACATAATTACTTACATCTTCTTCCCTTTTTTATTGACACTTAAAAGGGTTCTATTACATTAATGTTTCTCTACTTGAACGCAAAAACACCATTTTTCAAAAATGACTATTATTAGCCCCATCACGTAAGTATATTACCTTAAAATTGAAAACAAACTGAAAGAAACGGTAATGGAAAACAAAAAAAAAAAAAATAGTTTATATGTTAAAGTGTCAGAATTACCGTCAAAATTTTCAGTCTTTTTTCCATCAATTTTTTGCAGGGGCATGAGTTCTAGAGCACGAAGATGTTTAATGTGCAAGTCTTGTAAGGTACGTAAATTCCCATTTAATAAAGTAATTCAAATGTTTAAAAGAGCATTAGTTTTAACCCAATAATTCAATATAATAAAACACCAATATAAAATGGATATCAAAAACCTTTTAAGTTTTTCCCTTAGAAGGATCGATTCAGGGTTTTACAAGCTTGGTTCCATTTGCAGTTTGTTTGATTCGATTTTTCGTTCGACTTTTAGGTGAAGCAGGGTGCTCAATATTCGGTTTTGTTTGATTCGATTTTTTCGTTCGACTTTTAGGTGAAGCAGGGTGTTCAATATTCGGTTTTGCCAACTTTGAATTATTTTCCATTCGGTTTCGACCGACAAAAATATTCAAACCAAGGAAACCGAAGCCAAACTGAAGGGGAAAGTGGAAACCGGCTAAAGTGAAGTCGAATAAGCCTGTGTGTTTTTATATTTCTTAGTTTTATTACTAAATGCTTAAAAAAACCTCCGCATACCAAAAACTTCATTATATTGTAATCTATTGTGGTATTATTATGTTGAAGAGTATTAAGGTGATGATCACAGTTGAACTTTATATTGATACCAGATATCAATATATATTATTTAAACATTAGCAAGGATAACCCCTCTATAGAGAATGCAGTGAGATTTGATCAGCAGTCCAGCTCTGATTTAATTATAACATATCTATCCAGAATTTGCTGTTGTCACAAACACATGAAATCCCACAACGTTCGAACCCAATAATAGTCTACTTAATCCAAAACAAAACAGTCTGATTTTTAGATAAATCCAAGAAATTAATTTTAACATATTGAAACAGACAATGATTTACTACAATAAGAAGATATCGCTACCTGAATGATTGCTACAATTAAAAATCATCATCGTCTTCCTCAGCGATATGTTTTGCAAGCTCCTGCTCTTGTTGTTGTCTCTCTCTCCTCTTTTCAGCACTCTCTTTTTCCTTATGCGAGTTGGGAGGAAACCGAAGTGCACGAACCGCCTCATTATGCATATTTAGACAGAAAGCGATCCTAGAGTTGAAGGCTTGTTGAGGCTCGTTTGTGGAATAAATGTCACCGGTTTCTTTAGACACCATCCATCCATTAGCATGATCTAGTGTCGCGTCTATTGCACCATCACGGATTGCTTTTGAGACGATGCTCTCAGCATCTGCCACAGGGTTTGGTGAGTCCAGTCTCAGCTTCTTTGCCACGTCAGTGAGAGAGATACGGGAGTAGGAGATGCTGATGTTGCGGAGCCCGGTTCTTATCACGTTGTGGCGTAGTCTCACGATTAAGTTGTTGGTCCGGTCTGAGCTGAAAGTGGTGGCGAATTTCTCTGCCACAGTCTTGAACAACTCCAGATCTCCGATTCTAACAGCCTGAAAATCAAGAAATTAAGTTAATTTACATGCATGTTCTATGATAAAAGAAATGCTTGTTTGGTACTTTGAACTTGGAACGAGCATGAAGAAACTAATAATATTTTTCAGCTGGTTGATTCAGGTTGCGTGTTACCACAAACTGGCCAAGGAAGATGTGTTGTAAGTTGCCCAGCGTCAATCAGTTAGGGATGAGCTCGGTACCAAACCGAAAAAGATCAATCCCGAAAGGCGCAAAAAGTGGGTACCGGTACTGAAAGTGGCCGGCACGCCGTAGGGTACGGTACTGGTATTCGAAGGTAAATCAACCCAAAATACTGTATTGTACCAAACCCAAAAAATGCAAAAACGTGGGCACCGAATTGGTGTAAAAAATGGCCCAGTTCGGTACCAGTACCAAATGTTTCATCCCTAGACTCTTTTATCATTGTTGCAAACAACCTCTAAATCGTTTTATTTATTGTGATGAAATCCTTCTATTGTCATAATTAACAGAGATTAGTTATTTCAAAGATATAAATAAAAGGTGTCATATATCGCCCTAAAAGCCCAACAAAAAAACCATAATGCCAAACAAAACCAATTTCATAATTATAATAATATGCAAGTTTTCGAGGATACATATGAAATCTTATGTGTCAGCCTAACATGCCTAGTCTCGAACCAAAAACTGGGCATTCCAACTTTATCCCCTTTTGACACAGTTGACTGATTAATGAAACCTCAAGAGCCCAGACATATAAACAAAACAAACAAAATAATCTAGAAATCAAAAGACACATCAAATGCTATAATTGTAAGTTGTGAAAAGAGACTCACATTTGTCAGCTCAAAGTATGGTCTCAAGGCCTTCTCCATGCCTTTTTGCATAAAAACGGTTCGTTCAGGGATCTCTCCGAGAAGTAAGCGCACAATCACAGCCCACTTATTGCATTGAACTCTAAAACCAAGTGCAGCTACAGGGGCTTTACGAGCAGCTTGAAGAAGGGATTCCTTTGCATCAGTGTACTCCAGCTGAATCGTCCTAATCTTCCCAAGGTAAAACAAGTACCGACAAAACTGAAACAAATAATAAAGACAACACAATTTAGCTTCACAGAGGTCATCAAGAATAATAATTGGAATTGGTAGAAAACATCAAAAAATAAAAAAGTAATTAAAAGTGTGAATTTTGGAATGAATACCTGCTGATTCGAATGAGCTTCAAAACGTGGTGCCTTTGACCTCAGCTTTTCAGCTTGATCATACAAATTGTAATGAAGGTAATTGCGAAGTAGCAGATTGAGAAGCGTTTCCTGCATACCAGTGTCCCAAAAATCCAAAAATAAATATAACTATGACAACAACAACAATTATAATTCTACATATTTGATATTTGAATTAGAGCTTGTACATTGTGCTTTAATGATTTTTTACTAATTTTCCCATTTTTTTTCTTTTTGACCCCTATACGTTTCATCTTTTACAAAGTTATCACAAAACTTTTTTTTCATATTTAGACCTCTGTTGCAAAACAAGGTTGAGTTGACCGTTTACTCCCGAGTACTCGCTCCAGGGTAGGTTGCCGAGTATAGCCGAGTTGGCCGATTACTCCGAGTACTCCCCGCATAGGCCGACTTGACCCCCGTGTATTCCCCAATTAGTCCAAGTACTCGCCCCAGGGTAGGTCGCCGAGTACAAGGCCAAACCGAGTTTTACAACACTGATTTAGACCCAACCCTTTTCTACTACTTTGGTCCCTATACTTTTCATCTTTGACAAAAATTTTGTTAACGTTTCGGTCTAAATTTTGCGAGTTAACATGATGCAACGCGCGTGTGTGTTCAAACATATTTACAACTAATTTTCCCCATTTAACGGCTCCATCACAATGAACGGGTCCTAAGTGGACTGAGTTATTATTTTCTATGGTTTATGTTTCGGTCTAATTTTTGCACATTAACACCCCCAAACGGGCAATGTTGTAGAACTCGCTAGGCGCTAGTCGGTCGGTGGGGTACCGACTAGGGATTAATCAGGATTACTCGGGATTAATCGGATTGGATTTTTATATATATATTTCCAAATTTATACATATATAATGCTAATTGTATATCTTATATGTGTAAATTTAGAAGTTTAGGGGCCAAATATAAACTAGTTAATATGAAAAGGGGGGGGGGGGGGGGGGTTAAGTATTAAAATACCTAAACATAAATAACCCTAATCACCTCCAACGTTCACCATATCCCATTTTTTCCTCCAGATTCCTTCTTTCATCGTAAGGAACCATGAGACGCAACTAGGGTTCATGGAGTTTCATCGATTTTCCTTCGAAATCATAGATTATCATCCAATTTTGAGGTAAGAACATTTTTTATTTGATCGATTTGCTCTAGTTTTGACCCATTTGAATACATTTTTACCTAATTTTGAGTTTTTTAGGTCCGACTAGGACCAATTTGGTCCGACTAATCGGTGATTAATCGCTAAACCGATTAATAGAGTGATTAGCTCAAAATTAATCAGTAAAGTGAGGACTAGCGATTTTCAGGATTTTTACAACCTTGCCAACGGGTGTGCGTGGTTGAACCTTTTTACATCCAATTTCTGTTCAGTTTAACTAGGCCTTCCCTTCAATACACAGATTTGATAAAACGTTTCAACGTTACTATGATTCATTGTTTTGCGCCGTTGACGCAACCCGGGGGGGGGGGGTGATACTAGGTAACAACAATAAACAAAAGTATTTCCAACAATAGCAAGATGCAAGAAACAAACCTGCCCCAACTCATCATGACGCAATGTGGCAACCCGGTGCAAAGCAAGAAGATTACTGCAAATAAGTAAACATACAATAATTAGTCATGTCCCATTTCACTGAATCATAGATAAACATTTAACATTAAATATAAATAAGAAACCGGCAAGAAACGGCACAGCACACACCCCCTGATTTCAGAGAGTTCGCCAGTAAGTTCATAGCTAAGAGAGTAAAAGAAGTAGAGCCTGGATGCCAGAACATCGACTGTCCTCCTGTTCAAGTTCTTCAAACGGGCAATGCTTGCTGAGGCACAAGCCTTAGCCTACATGACAAGTAAAAGATCTTTAAATGGGCAATATTATGTACCAACAACAAACATAAAATAAAGAAATAAACGGGCTGACCTCATTATATTTTTTCTGGTCAATCAGGAATATGAGCACAAGCAAGTAACAATAGATCTCCAGCTCTGGTGAATGCTTAACAGTAGCTTGAGTAGCACCAGATGATGCAGTATCAACTTCCATATCGTTTTGATCATCCTTCACAGAATGTAAAAAATCAATAACTACCATACACTACTCATAAAAGGAATGTCATGAAACAAACTCAAACAAGATTTGCTACACCAAAGAAATGCCCCTAGGCAGCACAATTTAAATGTTCATCTCCAAGATCTGTTCAGGTTTCCAACATGAGTTAATTTAGAGAAATATGCCTTTAAATATTCATGATGTTCATGAGCCTTAAAAATTCACAATAGGAACTATAAAATCACTTTGCAACACATATGTAAGCACAGAATTTGACTCATTAGAGGAAGATATGAACTTGTTTCTATGTTTCCATCATAGGAACAAGAAAAAAAAAGAGCAGAACATAATGCAGACCTGAGAAAGGAATGACAACACGGGCTAACATACGTAACATTAATTTTTATCTAGTTCTCTTAAGTCTTAACCAGTTTTATTTCTCTCATGTTTGGATCATCAAGAAACCGTGAGCGAGTTTGAAAAGAACCTACTACACTACAGGACATGATGCTTGGTGTGTGCAAGAAAGTGTGAACCACGTAATCATGTCGTATCCTAATATCATCATCATCAGCATACTCAGTTTATCCCACCAATAGCAAAAGCTAAGGTAGGGTCTGAGGAGGGTAAGATGTAGACAGCCTAGAGGCTGCTTCCAGTGAGACCCCCGGCTCAATAGTGGCTTTGTATCAAGCCTTGGACATAAGGCACATATCACTTAGCAATCGGGACAAATCCGATTGGTGCATGTACCCCCTTGTCTTTTAGCTATCAACGCCACCACATGATGCATGATTAACCGTCCGTCATTTTTAACGTTATTTCCACCACATGATGTCGTATCCTAATACCTAACCAAAAATCATACATGTTAGTTCTACTGAACTTGTCGTTATCGCTAATGCTCCTTTGTAAGAAGTCCAAAAGGCCACAATAAAATCATGCAGTTTCTTTCCCTTTAATTATGTGAACAGCATGCATGTCAATTACATGGAACTCTCACTCTAACACTTACTTCTACAAACTCTGGTTGCCATAAATGCAGAAAAGGAAAAGGCAACCACTAACGTCTCTATCAATGTTCACTTATTCCCAATGTTATCTACTCTATAACTGATGAATTGTGTATCCATACCTAGTCATCAGCAGATCGCTATCCTATCGAACTCTATATTTCTACATCGGCATATGCTAATAGTTTCCTTTCAAATTTGTCCTTTTGTTCAATCCTTTGGCTCTAGGTTCATTAGTAGCACTCACTAGCACCATTAGACTTGCTACATTTTTCAGTTTTTTCGATAGAGGTTCACCGGTAGTTTTATAATCCCAATTCCCATCACACATGCAAATTTCCACTAAGTTAATAATTGATGCAATAAAGACTAACCTTTGAAAGATACGAAGATAATCGTTGGTGCGCTTCTGATCCAGGCGCAAGAGCGAACCCTAGAAACAACGAAATCACCGAACAATTCAACTTCTTCCTCAATGCAATTGTCAACCTAACAGCCCTTGATATCCGACGAACTTCACGACCGTAAGCTCCCGTCTCAATCAACGACGCAATTTCCTTCAAATCTGAACATCAAACAATAAACAAAACTAATTACAACAGAAACAGAATAAAACAAAATTGCAAGGAATCTTACGTTGTAAAACAGGGACGGTGGATGAAGTTGAATTCGAAGGAGTTTGTTGTTCCTTCATTTCAACGTCTTGAGTCATTGTGTTTCTGTGGAATTGATATTAAGTTATGGAAGATGGAATGAGGTGTGAAATATTAATTGTGAAGAAGAAGAAGAAGATGTATTTGCAGTTGTTCTGATTGTAATGAACTCAGTAGGGAGATTGGCTGCTTTTGCCCCAAGTTAAGTATCGTTATTTTATGATTTTGGTCCCTGGTTTATATTATAATATGCAAAATTTAGATCTGGTTATGGAATGTTGCTCTAGACAGTCCCTCAACTAATAATAATTTGTTTTGGTCGTTTTTAGTCTCATTTGACCGATTTGAATTATTGTTTTGGGAAATAGGGTTTGAAAAAAAATAGATTGAATAGTTGGATGCTTGAAATTTAAAATATTGTGTAAAAAAAAGTTTTGAACTTTAGTTGAGTAATAATGTTTGAAATTTAAAACATTGTTTGGTTCACCAATTTCAATTTGTTGTTATGACGATTGCAAAGAAATACATGGGTGTTTGGAGACTTTTTGGAACAGCGGAGTATTTAACAAACATCGCTTGTGCATCTTGCAAACTACAAGATAAGCTTCACAAAAGTTAAAAATGGTAACTTGGAAGATGACCGTGCATCGAGAGTAGGTTGAATCAGAATTATCTCTTTCAAGGCTCAGGGTTACACGTTGGAAGTGTTGTAAAATCGCGACTAGTTGGAGATTAATTGTTGATCGGCCATGTACGGATTAATTTCAGTTAATCGCTCAATTAGTCGGTAGTAGCCCAAGTCGGAAAAAAATTTGTCCAATCGCCCAAAATCGGACCTAACCGGTCAAAGTTAGGTCAAAATTGGACCACATCGAACATGTAGAACGACTATTTACCTTATTTTGAACCAAAACCTGAACACTTTCGAGCCAAAACGTGTCTGTGTTTTGTGTCTAGTACGTAATGAAGGGGTGGGAATTAGGGTTTATTAAGTTTGGATTTTGTACATTTAACCTCCTATGTCTTTATTAGTTATATTTGGTCCCATAACTTAAAACGTATACATAAAAGGCATAGAACTAAAGTTATATATATATATAGGGAAGGGTTATCTTGAGAACATGGATTTTTGTGAGAACACTAAGAACAATTTCCATCCATAGATCATCCTAAATTAAAGGTTAAGATTGTAGAGGATTTGAATGAAGAAGGAACATAAAATAAAAGACTAGAAGGGGGCATTATTGTAAAAGAACCATTCAAAGCCCCTCAATTCACCTTTTCCTCAAGAAGCCCGATCATACACCGGAGAGATCAAAAACCTGATCATACGTAGGAGACAAGTCGACGACGGAGAAGATCAGAAGCTTTGATTGAACGCCACGCCTGAGTCGTACCGTAAGACAGAATCTCTCTAGTTGTTTTTTTCTTGTGCGATCAGATTTTCTAATTGTTTTTTAACGATGGCGATTGTCGTTTAATTTAAGATCTAGGTTATCTACGAATCCTTTCGCTTATCTTTATGTTTGCGATTTCACTTAATTTTTGTGTAAATGAAGAGTCATGTGATGCAACTAAACAAAATTTAGTTCTTATAACAGAATGATTGTTATTGTTGATCGATGTACCTTTATCTACAAAAAATTATTCCAATTTTCGATGATTATTTGTATATTTCATGTTGTATCTTATGATTTATTTTGTCTTTGTACTTTACTCTGTAGTTTGCAAGAGATTTATTTATTTATGATACAGTTAGATGACATTTTGATTTGATGGGGTGTCAGGAATTAACAATATTTGTTGAAATTTGTTTGTTATATTATACGGTGTTTAATCAAAGAAGACGCGTATTTTGGATGGTCAATCATACAAATGTTGGGGTGCCGAATTGAGAGAAATGGGTCGATTTTGATATTGTAGAAATGTTGTAATTGTTTTTTGTGTTTGTTGTTTGCGGTTTGCTGTTTCCCGGACACCATCTTGGTAGGCCTTTATATTAATATATAAAATCGTTTATCGTTAAAAAAAAATATATTATACGGTGTTTGTAACGAGTGGTAGATTGGTTTAGAATTTAGATTTAGCGGCTACAATATAAGGTGCTAAACTGATGAGATGCTATAGATAGGTTATGTTACAGACTTACAGGTGCTAAATTAAAGAAATTAAGAATGATGAGCTAATAAAAGTTACGTTAAAAACTATTGTATTTTGGCCATTATGTATTAATAGGATTTGTTTAATTCTAACTATATGTTTTTTTGATAGTTTTGTAACTTTTAGTTGATATCACCAATTTGAGCTGTTGTATTATTGTTATTAGATTAAGTAAATTATAAATCATAAACTTGCTTTTACCAGAAAGGAGTGGTAAACAAAATGATCATAGATTTGTAGGTTTACACATGTGTACATCAATATGCTTAAGCTTAAAAAATGTACACATGTATAAATCTTCTTAGTTAATATTGAATTTCTGTAGTTAAACAATTTATACATCTGTAAATAAGTTGTTTACACATGTGTAAGTAAGTTGTTTACACATGTGTAAGATGTTCACAAATTAAAAATGTTGTTTAATTAAATTCCAATATGTTAAAAAAAATATATGCTATTACTTTTACAATGGCATTAAGAAGTGGTAAACAATACTGAATCTGGAGTGATTCTGATGGGCACGTGGAATATACAAGGAAAGCCATTCAAACTAAGAAAAGCAAGAGTCGGAAAGCACAACTAAATTTGCTTAGAAGGAAATATGTTGCAAAGAATGTACTTTTGAAAGCAATATTCACCCGGAAGAAGTGATCAAGAAAGCATTAAAGTTTGAGATAGACCAAAAAAAAGAGACTGCATGATATTATTGATTATGATTTATTTCTATGTTAATGTGGTTAGCATATACTAAGGATTGTAAAGCTTTTGTTTTATGTTATCATGGTCATCGTAGGTCAATGATTATGACTTTGTTGGGAAATTTAATGTCTTTTTTACTTTTGGAAAATATTGTTTTTTTTTTTTTAATCTTGTTGGTTAGTAAAATACATTAGATTTTTTTCATAGTACTATTTTGGTTTAAAGCTCAGTTTACACATGTGTAATACAACTGCAAATGTGTATAACATAAACAAATACAATGGAAGTGAACAAATTTACACTTGTGTAATGCAAATATGTAAAACCAAAACAAAAAAGTGACAATGAATAGTTTACGCATGTGTAATGCATATGCAAATATATAAAACATAAATAAATAACTAACTGTGACCAATTTACACATGTGTAATACAACTGAACATATGTAAATTATAAATAGATAAGTGTTAGTGAACAATTTACACATGTGTAAAATACAAACAAAATAAGTGAAAACTGAATAATTTACACATGTGTAAATCATAATAGTTGAAAGAGTAAGCAGAAATATCAAGGTTCAGACATGTGTAAATTATACAAGTTACAATAATTAGCATAGAAATCAAGGTTTACACACATGTAAATCATAATAGTTCAAAGCTTGAAAAAAAAAACTTTAATAAGTTATGAACATCTAGTAGATATTAAAACATGCAAAGAGCTGGGAATGAAAGTTCAAAATAGTTAAAATAAATAAGCATTGATATATGGTTTAAACATGTGTAAATAATAATAGTAAAAAAAAAGTAAGAATAGATATGAAGGTTTATACATGTGTAATCATAATAGTTAAAACAATAAGCATGTATATGAAGGCTTACACATGTGTAAATCGTCATAGCTAAAAAATTAAGCATAGATATGAAGGTTTACACATGTGTAAATCAAAATAGTTAGAAAACCAACCATAGATATGAAGGTTTACATATGTGTAAATCAAAATATAAAAAAAAACAAGCATATATATGAAGGTTTACACATGTGTAAATCATAATAGTAAAAAAAATAAATAAACACATATATGAAGGTTTACACATGTAGGGGAGGGTTATCTTGAGAACGCTAAATATTGTGAGAACCGTGAGAACAAGTAAAAAAATCAATCAAGATCAATTTTTTTAATACAAACCTCATTATAATCAAAATACAACATTAATAAATGAATTTTCTTTCCAAATAATTCATCTTTTCTTGCAAAAAACACCTTCAAATTAACTTTTTACACATGTGTAAATGAAACAGTTTATACATGTATAAACAGTAAATTTACACATGTGTAAAAACAATTTATTTTCGTATACGTTTGAATTTCTACGCGTAAATTGTGTTCTTGAGATTGTATTTTAGTAATAAAGATAAATGTAAAAAGAAATTTTGAATTTGAATGGTTTTAGATGTCGTTCTCACGGTTCGCACGAAATATAGGTGTTCTCAAATTAACTTTCCCCTACACATGTATAAATCATAATAATAAAAAAACAAACCATAAATATGAAGATTTACACATGTGTAAATTGTAATATTAAAAAAAGCAAAGCATATATATGAAGGTTTATACGTGTGTAAATCATAATATAATAAAACAAGCATATATACGAAGAAGAAAACAGACTAATAATATTAGAACATTGACATAACAAAAATATAAAAAATATATAATTACCCTACTGAATTAGCATAAAACATGTGTTTTTGACATCTCGTTATTGTGTTTGTTGGCGTGTTTACTATCTAAACAGCGTCTCGTGGATTTCGCACACTAGACATATCAGCCTGTGATTGTCGGATTATCAGAAACCGATCCTACATACTATATAAGGTATTTTATGTGAATTAAACATCTCTCGCACATGAAAGATGAGATGTATCATGAGGATACTTTTGGATTTCACATAATGGGAAAATATAACATGTACGGTGCTTCATAGGTTGCATTGTCGAAATTTTATATCCATAAATACACTAACTGCTGATTAATATGTCAGTCTCCACCATGTGTCAAGCCCGGGATACAGGTTGAAAATAGTCGGTGTAAAACTCAGCAAAACCCTAAGTGGTGCCGATCACATCAAAGGGGAGTTCACGGTTGCTCCTCCATTCTCCGATGTTAAGAACCATATTCATCGTCAACCACAAATGATCTGCATCCACCATCGTATCACCATCACACCACAACAATCATAAACACAACCAAAATTATCTCTCACCAAATCATTACCTCAACAGCTGAAAACCGTTAATAGATCCGAAGGAAGCTTTGGCAAAGCTTAATCAGCTTCGTTATGATTACTAGCAGAAGGTTAAGGGTGTTAGAAAAAATATATTAATGAAATAAAAGTTCTAAATATTGATAAGCAGAGGAAATATGAGGCGAGGAAGTAGGTGTTGACGATTGAGAGTGAGGAGCGTAGAGATGCTAAGTTGGCTGAGAAGAAGGTTAATGTTGAGATGAAATAGATCAGGAGATAAGGTGGTAGTCATGGAATGATTTACCTACAATTACCATTTTATCCTTTTTAATTAAACATGAGGGGATATAAATGAGTGGTTGAGATTTGTTCTCATAGTTCTCACAAAAGATGGGTGTTCTCATTTAAACCCTCCCCTATATATATATATATATATATATATATATAGGGGAAAGATCCGGTACAAATAGCTTTTTTGGTAAGAACTGTGAGAATCAAAGGAGGGTATTTTTTTTTAATTTTTTTTTCAAATTTTTTTTTCCCATATTGTTAAACATGTATTATAGTATTGAAAACTAAAAATAAAAAAAATAAAAAAAAAATTTGGTGTAGAGTAATTACGTGTAGAGTAATTACATAATTACTCTAGTGTAAACTAATGTATTTACCTTAATGACGTAATTACACTAAAAAAAAAATTTTTTTAATTTTTTTTTGTATTATTCATCTAGAAAGAATGTTTAAGCACATGAGAAAAAAAATTCTAAAAAAAAAAAAAAAAATTTACCCCCTTTGATTCTCACAGTTCTTACAAAAAAACTATATGTATTTGATCTTTACTCTATATATATATATATAGGGAGGATTAAATAAAAAACCCACTCAAATTGAAGAAACCTAGTAAACTTAATCTAGACCATTGATCTAAAGTGATCAATGACCTAGATTGATTCTACATTATTTTAATAAATTAATTAAGGTAGATGACAAAAAAAGGGCACAATGGTCAAATGTCATTTTCTGAAAAGCAGATATGACAAGTGGACCCATACATGTCACACCATCTCTCTCATACTTTTGTGATCATTGTCCTAAATCTGTCAGGACGTCATGTTACATATGTAACATATGTAGTGTTTGCATACGTTAAAATTGCACAGACTCTGGTCTCATATGTGATTTCTTGTTGCATACGTTAAAACACATAGATTGTATAAAAATCAATTAAAAACTTTACATATAAAAAAAACATTCAAATGTACACAAGAATTGTTTCTTACAAAGTGCTAAAAACAAACAAAACGGTCACTACAAATCAACAAATGCTAAAAAAAACTATCATTAATAAAAAAATTGTCTACACTTCATTCTTGATAATCATCTTCATCTTTAATGCAAAAAAATATGCTCGCCTGCAAAAATAAAACAAAAATCATCAATTTACATGTAAAAGCCCACCCCCCCCCCGGATTACAAAAACTAATACAAACAAACATTGTTTTATTCATTTAGTTATCAAGATTATCAAACTTAACTTAGAAGGAACGTTATATAACTGCATAGATGTGTAACATACGCAACTTAGTTCTGTTGTTACATACGAAACAGACGCAAACATATATTTGATCCCATGATTAATGACTTTTGTTTTAATTAATATATGGTAAAAAAATCAGAAGCTAATTTATACCAACTTAGTTCTGCTGTTACATACGAAACAGATGCAACATAGATTTCATCCCATGTGTAGCTCATCAAAGTTAAAAACTCAAACCTTTGTATCAGTTAAAAAGAATCAGAAACTAATTTATACCAACTTAGTTCTGTTGTTACATACGAAACAGACGCAACAAAGATTTCATCTCATGATTAGTGAATTTTGTTTAATTAATATATAAAAAAGGTTAATTAATATGTAAACCTACGTGTTAACGTATGCTACCTACGTGTAATCCAACACCAATAAATATCACACTTGAACCTACGTGTTAACGTATGCTGCCTACGTGTAATCCAACACCAATAAATTGGATTACACCAATAAACCAATTCATCTCCAAACCAATATTATTATTATTATTACTAATAAAAAAACGTACTAATCAATCCATCTCCAAACCAATATTATTATTATTAATCAATATTACACATAAAAAAACATACTAACCAATCCATCTACAAACCAATATTATTATTATTATTATTACTTTTTTAGGAATAAAAAAAAACTCAAAGTAAATAAAATTAGTTATTATGCTTACTAGAAACTTTGAAAGAAACTTTGTACTTCACGGTCAAACTTTGAAAAAAAAACTTAAGATAAATAAAATTAGTTATCGTGTGGAAGTGACGTTAATAAGAGGTGTAGTTGCAAAATGAATAAAACCAAACAAACAAACAAACAAAAGTTTATATTTATTTATTTTTTTTTTTTTAAACTACCTGTTGTGTTGTTGCTATTTCCCCAAATAAAAGGTGTAGTTGCAAAATGAATAAAAACAAAACACCTTTATCTCTTCTTGGACACACCAACCAGTACTTCAAAACTGATAATAATAAAGATGCACAAATTAAAAAATCATTATTTATCCACAACGTAAGGTGGAGAAACACACCAACCAGCTTCCTTCTAAGGTGGAGAAACACAAGTACCGTCGCCGGACGAATTACACAAGAGGTCTGTTTCTCCTTCCTGTTGACTTTTAACACCACCAAGATTTGACTTCGAAGCTTCGTTTTTGTTACAGATCTGGTTTTTTAGATGGGGGTTTTTGTTGCAGGTGAAGTTTTGAAAGAGATGAGAGGAGAGAGGTTAAACCGTAGGGCGTTCGTGATGGTCAAACTGAAGGGCTGGCACATGGTGGTGGTTGTCTCGGTTGGGTTTGATTGAAGGTGGTTATTGGTGGTGGTGGTGGCTGATTGATCATGGTGGAAGAGAGGTGGTACAGGATGATGATTTTGGTGGAAGAGAGAGAGAGTGTCTGTGTGTTTATATAAGAGGGAGAAAGAAATTCAAAAATTTTAGATGAGAGGAAAATGTAAAAAGACTAATGTAACTTTTAAGACATAAAAATAATATATTTTTAGTGGGTTATGTGGATTAATATTGGCCGGTTTGCATGAGTTTCTTCATTTTAGAGGGTTTTTCATGGATACTTAGCCTATATATATATAGGGTAGGGTTCAATTGAGAACTAACCCTTAGTTAGGAACTTTAGGAACCAATCTCATCCATCCATCTTCAATGGCATGATGGTAAATATATTAAACATTAATTAACTTTTTAATTAAATCAAGGGGTAATATTGTCTTTTGGTATGTGAGTATTAATAGGTTATTTAGTATACATTCTAACTGACAAAAACCACAACTAATATCATTTGTGCGTACAAAAAAATTATACTGTACGATAAACATTAAACAACTATACGTCAGTGTATATTCATATTCCAACAATTATACATCAGTGTATATTCCAATCATTGCTACAAAAACATTATACTGTACGATAACATTAAAACAACTATACGTCAGTGTATATTCATATTCCAACAATTATACATCAGTGTATATTCCAATCATTGCTACAAAAAACATTATACTGTACGATAAACATTAAACAACTATACGTCAGTGTATATTCATATTCCAACAATTATATATCAGTGTATATTCCAATCATTGCTACAAAAACATTATACTGTACGATAACATTAAAACAACTATACGTCAGTGTATATTCATATTCCATGCACTCACACGAACTGATAGGTTGGTCTTATCAAGAGTAACCTGAAACAAAGAAAAAGGTTGTTTAGCATATACATCAGTGTATACATACAATATACATCAGACCCCAATAAAATTGATGCTATAGAACAGTGTTTAGTATCGTCATATTCAAACAATTATACATCGGTGTATAGTCAATCATTGCTAAAAAAAACATTTTACTGTACGATAACATTAAACAACTATACGTCAGTGTATATTCATATTCCAACAATTATACATCAGTGTATAGTCCAATTAGTACTACAAAAACATTGTACTGTACCATAATAT
Source organism: Ambrosia x helenae (assembly GCA_030844895.1). NCBI lineage: Eukaryota > Viridiplantae > Streptophyta > Magnoliopsida > Asterales > Asteraceae > Ambrosia > Ambrosia x helenae. The sequence continues at coordinate 15,499,480 of CM061224.1, read as the reverse complement.
TCAACAAATATACGTCAGTGTATATTCATATTCCAACAATTATACATCAGTGTATAGATGAATGTTAGTGTATCTGTACGCTTCAACATGATCTGAATTATACATCGGTGTATACTTCCAAAAACTAAACTAATATACGACAGTGAATAATTGTATAACTCTTTGTACGTATGAAAACTGCTATAACGCAACATGATCTGAATTATACATCGGTGTATAATTCCAAAACTTTGTACGTACGAAAAATTTTTGCACGTAAAAAAAAACTGCTCTGCAAACTGAAACCCTAATTGCGAACAAAAAAAAATTAAAAAACTAAAAAAACATTACACAAATACCTTGATTCTCTGCAAACTGAAACCCTAATTGCGATCAATCTATAACACCTCGTACGAGAAGGGTCTCGAAGGAAGGAGACGGTGGTTAGGGTTTGGAATTGGGGTCTCGCAGATAAGGATGGTGGTTCACGGTGGTGGTTTTGGTGGATCATTGTAGCGATGGTGGTGGAGATTGATGAAGATTTGGGATTGATGAAGTTGTGTTTGATTGAGATTGATGAAGATTTGGGATATAGTTTTGATAACTGATTATCGGAATTGGGGAATATATAGGGGAGCATTTTTTTTTAAATTAAAATATAAAACATAATTGTTCAATTACCATCCTACCCTTAGATCAAGATTAAAAGATGAATGGCTCAGATTGGTTCCTAAGTTCCTAACTAGTACCTTGGTTCCTAAATGATCTTTTTCCTATATATATATATATATATATATATATATATATATATATATATATATATATATATATAAAGTTATACATAAAAAGTCTGATCTAATTAATCCCGATTAATCGCTAGTCCTCACACCACCGATCGGCTAGCGCTTAGCGAGTTCCATAACACTACACGTAGGAATTCCCACTATGTAACACGTTCTCGTTTGGTTACTTTATAGCCGTCGATTGAATATGTTGAAGAATCGGGTCTCCGTATTGCTAGTGTCAATTAAGTGGATGGACTTCAAAGGAAATGAAAAAAATACAATCGGAAATGAAAAAATAAACGATTTTGTGGTTTGCTTATACTTAATGTTGCATATTCTACGCATCACAAACACATTGTCCCAAAGTCTTCAAATAAAAGAGCAAGATTTGTTGAACATGATTTCATTGGTTTCTTCTACCAAGAGCCTTCTTGAAAAGTTTAGATTGTATGGTTTTAACAAGTTCTTTGTGAAAAATATAAACCTCAAGTGGTAAACATGACGATGAATATATTAACCCAAAAAACCAAGACAAAACTCAAGCATCACATATCGCCACCATAATGAGTATGAATGCTTCATTACGATTCTATATGCAAATCCAAGAGTTTAGGAACCGTTTTATAATGTAGTATCTGCTTACTTGTTTGTATTAGTACTTTGAGTCCTTGTGATAGCTTGGGTGGGTTTAATACTTCAAAAGTACTACCATTAACCGAGATGCATCCGTGTGATTTCAACAAAAAAAATGATAAAAGAATACTTCCATTTGAACTAGCAACCCACATTGATAATTTAAAAGGGGATACATAATTTGTCGACCTTAATGATTTATCAAGTCTTGTATAATTGATGGTTGAAACAAAGAAACACCTTTGTTTCAAATTGGTGCATCGTTTATTAAAGTTAGCTCTCATATCACCCATCGCTACCGCAATCATTTAAAGATGTTTTTTGGCTATAAAGTTTGTGAAGTCCGATTTGAGTAATCGGATAGGTAATGAGAATTTAAGCGATAATTATATTTGTTATATTGAAAAAGACTTGATTAGGAATGTCTCGCTAGATGACGACGTGATGTTATGGCTAGATTTCGAAAAATGAAAACCTGTAGGGAACAAATTAAGATATATTATATTCTCAATTTTCATTATGCATATGTAATAACACGTTTGATGTACTCTTATTGATATATAAAATTATTTTGATCATCTTTTTAATATGACTTGATCAAATCTTTTTTATAGCGATAGACAAACGACCCACACAATTTCCCGCCCCTCATAAAAATTCATAGGTCCGCCATTTCAAGTGATCAAGGGCATGTGACAAGGGGGGCTAAGAGTAGTAAGTGTTTGAGGATGGTTAATGGTAGTTAGGCCATAGGGTATGGTCACATTCATTATTCATAGTCACCATCACTACCCTTCACGTTATCGCCACATCACTCCACCCTTCATCACTACCCATTATGGCATATTCAACACCCCTTGAATTAAATAGGACAAAACAATTAAAACCAAATAGGCTTGTGGCATATGTGACCTCCCTCACGATTGCCATGCCGTGAGGGAGTAGTAGGGGGTGTGCCCATGGCCTTCACGACCCTCCCACGGTCCGGCTACAACATAGGCCACAACATTCCAACTGGGAATTCATGTTCAATTTACGCTAATGTTCTTTAAAAACTACAAATGAGATCTTTCAGTTCTTTATCTGGGAAAATATTCGGCATACACTCGTATTATCAAATCAAATTTGATAATACGAGTGTATATTAACTTTCTCGGAAATTTGACCCTAAGAAAAAATACAACAGCACGTAACCATAACTAGTAAAATATCATCGATAACAAAGCTATTTGTATTTCGTAGGGTCTAAGAGAACCCGTATAAATTTCTTAAAATTGTTGTTTCTTTTTATAGTTCAAAGAATAGATGATAGCGAAAATACACAAAACTTGTCTACCATATTATATATGGAGACTCATCTTAAAGCTATGAATAACTAGACCGTAGATAATGATTCACCTGTCATGATCTAAGAGTTGTTCGTATAGACTAATTCCGCTTCAATGATGTATAGGAAAGAGACTCGCCTGTGTGCAAAACAAGTTACATAGAAATGCTATTTTTGTACAACGTGTGACACAATCCAGCGTATCTGAAATAAGACGAGAAAAGATGGTATAAGGGCTTTATTATATAAACACCTCAAATGATATCGTTTAGGAAGGAACTTATAATTTAAATCACTAGCTAAACGTTTATGTCGGGGTTGAGATCAAACTGGTTCCAAACGTTTTGGTCCCAGTCTAGTTTTTGGCAGTTAAACCCGTAACTTACATATGTATCCAAAATATATTTTTGTTTCTTAAAACGAAAGAGTAACCAGGGGTTAAAAACCCGGGTTCAATCTCACAAGTTTGTTAAACTATTTTCACTTTACAACTCATTTTTGAGTAAAATTTGTATCCAAATGTAGGGAAAAAACACAACAGAACTATATATTTAAATTTATATTAGATATTAGGTACTATAAATTATAATAGAAAAACTAAATTATATCTTAAATGATTATTTTTTTAAATAAAAGTAAAAATAAAAATCTTGTATTTCACATTTGTGAGTTTGAGCCCAAGTAAAAATAATTTTAACAGACAAAAAAAATACAGTAGTTTAAAAAACTAAAAAAGTTTCAGAAAAACTTCAACAAAAGACTTACCATGTTATTATGAGGAGTTTTCCAATAGAATCCTTGAACTGCAATCACGATTAAGTTTGATGTAACGAGAATAAAAATGCTCAGAGAATGTTTCCCCATCCATTCCAATCCGAATGCCACACGTCTCCATCCGTAAACATCGACCTGTAATCATATGGAATAAGATAAGTATTGAACATCAAAATCTGATTATAAAATATATAAATGTTTTTAGCAGAAAAAAATGAATTATAGAAGTGCCAAAATAATAATCTGGATTAACTACATCAGAGGGTCTATTCTTGTGCTGTCTGTCCCTCATAAGTCATACCAACAAATATTGTATATTTGTATGTCATAGCCTTGTGGTGGATCCATTAGCAGGTCAAATACTTGGGTCACCTTGATCCAAGGGAAACCATTCCACGACTAGTAACCACCACATCAGTAACCATGCACACCACGTTTTACATCATGCAAGTTTATATCTTTAACATTTTATTTTATTTACAATTTGTCTTATGTCCATGTAATTTTTCTCTCCTATATGTAACAGAAAGAAGAAACGAAAAAGGCAGCGTGTATTGTTTTGAGAAAATTTCTTTGTGTTAATTTCACTCATTGGATTATGAGTTGAGTTAATATTATTCATTGCTAGTTCAAACTTGGCATGTTTGGATGGTGTTTTGGAGCCTAGATTAGAGTCAAGTGATGTATCTGTATCTTGATTCTCGTTTAGTTTGCCCTAATCATTTCTTGTGTGGTGTTTCTGTATCACAAGAGACCGTTAGATCTATGTCTTTCGTTTGATTTCAAATTATCTATCGGTTGCGTATTTTATTTCCTATCAGTATGCGTTGTCTACAAGGAGTTCACGATTTGTTTTTAGTTGCCCAATTTGAGACTTCCAAGGATATCATCCATCTTGGAATTATTCTCTCCCAAACAAGCTTAACTGTGGAGTCTCATCCGCAGTTGATGGTATTTGAGGCGGAGAGTTTCTTGTTGACCCTCTTTTGGGGATGAAATGATGTGGGATTTACCTAAGGTGTAATGGATTTCATGTAAAAAGGAATATCGTACTTACTAGTAGATATAATGCACAAAATGTGAATCCTGCTGCCGCTGAGGTTACTAGCATGTAACTAATAGTGTACAAAGATTTATTCAAAGGGATACCTGAGACAAAGCAGACAGATGATATTAATGGTTATACAATTGATGATTTCTTATTCAACATGTTGTTCCAAATATTATTCAGCAGTTGATTAAACTATTAAGGTCAGGGAGAAAGGTAAATATAAAAAGGTTAGTACCATTGTATGTTGCTACAAAGATCATGAACTGTATCTTTGTAGCATAAAACATCAATATTCTCCTTCATCTCAGTTTTGTAAAATTATGATATTGAAATATACATACCTAGGAGAGCAAGCATGGATCCAATAACCAGAAACAAAACTGACATGAATGACCAGTTGCAAAGTCGGTCTTTATGGCCCTGCAAGAACATGTTGTACCACTCGCATCATATTAATTTATTAATCTCCCAATAAAAAAGTGTGTTTTTTATTACTTCATGACACTGAAGAACACCACTCCCAATAGAAAAGTGTGTGTTTTTATTTACAATGACTAATAACAAATGCTTTCAGAGATCTATATTAATCAAGAGGAAATGAGATTTACCTGTAATTCAGTCAAAATATGACCATATTGGAGTCCAATAATGCAGGCCACAGAAGCTGTTAAAGAACTGCACATCCACAATGCCAACCATGATATTCGCGTTCCATGATTCAATAGGCATAAGCCATGATTATAAACTAAGTGCAACATATCTTTAATCATAAACTAGCAAGCTTTATTTATCATTTGACAGCAAATGTCAAACTTGTAGTTACCTGAATCATAATTATAATTTATTTTACCACAGTTTTATTACTGAATCTTTTTGTATTTGTAATTACCTTAAAATCCCTTCGGGTTCAAACGGGGCATAGCACCATGAAGGTGCAGCTTCTGGAAGTTGGCCACCCCTAGATATATTACATTCCTGCGCGTATCATAATATTACACACTGTACATAAATCAAGAACCAGACTCCTTGCGCGCAGTAGAATGTATACCTTCATGTTTCTGTAAACCGCTTTTGATATAAATGATCAAAGCCAAGAACAAAACGATCTATCATTCCAGCAGCATTGCAAGCGGGCCCAAGATCACCTCTAACAGAACATGTCACCTGTACTCAACAATACCAACCCAAACACCATGTGAAAACACTAATCAGGTTTGTTCCTAATGCAACAATCGTATGACAAGATAAAGGTTAAGAAAGTGGTCATACAGTATGAATAGTAGTTCCATTTTCTGAAACTAAAGAAGATAATGAATACAAGTCCTTGAACTGCCAATCTGGAACGTACAGGCCATATGTCAACCCGATGTAGATGGCACACAAAAAAAAACACAGCACACCTACACCACAAAGACCACGTTTTCAATTTTTGGGCGGGTTTCTATAAACGCACACATACAGTGAACAATTATATCATAATGCTTGAATGTGATGATAGCCTTCTTGCTATATAAGTTCTCACCAGTGCCAAATGTAATTCTTTAAAAATGCTTCCTTTTTCCAGGTTTGACGATGAAGCCATATTTCACACACTGCTGCAACAATGTATCCAATTGCTATTCTCTTGAAATGATCACAGTAAGTGAAAAATATCAGAACAGTTAAACAAAGATTCCAGTTACTGTGTGATGTAGGAAATATATAAGTTTAACAAGTGATTGCATGACAGTCTGATGAATGATGATAAGATATTGTAGCTTGTTAAAGCATTAACTGGTCCAAATGAACAAAACCTGTAGGATTCCAAGCAGGCGTATTGTTTCAACATCAACTCCGTATGTTAAAGAAGTAATCCCGTGTAGGTAACCACCTGAAGAAAATCATGGGTGATTAAAACATTAAGAAATATATTGTGATCATTGGTCTATAGCATTCTTGTTCGAAGAATGTCTCTGTAACGATTCTGCCAAAACAAGATGAATAAGTTTACCTTGAAGAAAAACACCAAGAATAAAAAGTTTCACTGCTCTTACTATTGCTTTCCATGTGGCTTCATATCGGTTTTGAACTTTCTGCTGGTTTAGAAAGAAGAAGAGGGATTTAGTTTCAAGTTTCCCAGTTAATATCGTTATAAGACCTCATGCTACATACTTATTCATTAATCTAAACATGATATGAGGGCTAACTTTACAATTTAAATGGATCATATGTTAAGAAGGGTGATGGTTGGAAAAACTTTGAAGTAAAAAATCATACGAGCTAAGCTAGTTGACGTCTCTAGAATAAAATATAATGATCATAAATTCAAATGTGTGCATACTTTGTTTGTTAACTAGTAGTACCTTGTATACAATCGCAAGAGATACTCCAGCGGCAAAAAGAAACATAGGCATGACAAAGTCTGCTAAGTGTAGGCCATTCCATGGAGCATGAGCAATGATAGGCAAACTAGAGCCAGCATAGTCCACAAGCACCATAAGCTGAAAAATATAAAATAAAGAATTCTGAATTCTCAATATGCATGACCCTACCATAAATCACTTGAATGTCATATGGTACTGCAATATCTATTTTGGTCTCATCCATGATATGCTTAGAACTAGGAGCAGCATCAGTTTTTATCTTAAACTGAGTGATCAATTTTCAAACTTCAGATATAATCTAAAAACTGGTATGGCTTCTTAGCCCTCCCAAGCCAAATTACACCTTGTGTTACATTTCTCACTTGAGTAGACTAGTTTGTTTCTAAATTGATACGGAGCTAACCCAAGAGTTGGCCATGTTTGGAGCAACCGGACTAAAGCAAGTGAGCTAGAACATGGCCCAACTTAAAACAGCATAACTTTTGATCCGTTTGAGGTTTAAAGTTATGGGCCCGACGAAAACAGCGTAACGGGCTAATTGCGACAAAATGCTATAGGTGGTTTGCCCAATTGACGGCCCAATTTCACTCATCTAGAACCCGCTACGGACTTCAAAGATTTTCCCAAAGTTTAGTCACTTTGACTGCTATCGTTTCCTTTGTAAAAACGTGTGATTTTGTGAACAATGGATTTCATTAATTCACGTGTTTATTTAGTCATTTAATTTCAATTCTAGCTTAAATATTTCAATTTCCCTAGATTTTGATAGATTTTCCCCATAAAAGGGGGTCTTAAAGTAATGAGTATTTCATTCAAGAATTGAACTTTTTTTTTAAATTATTCCATTTTATCCTTTGTGCTTACGCTTTGCGTCATTTGTGTTTTATAAGTATAATTGTATAAATGCATTCGACAATAGATATACAAACACGAGACAACAAAAGGAGCAAAAATGAGTTCATTCTTGGTAATCGTAATTGGTATCAAGTACAAATTTGAAGTTCATGTGACTACATCTAACTAGACTCAAATTTAGGAGGAGAGAACACCATTGTTGTTGAAGGAGCAGTCAACGCATGAAGGGTGAACCTTGGGCCTAGACACTTAAAAAGCGAGGGCCAGAGAGATAAACAAGGTGCATAGCATAAACATACCATTTTTTAAGGATTTTAGACTTGTTTCAGGCTTGTTTAGGTTGGTTTGAGGCCATTTTCAAATGTTTCGGATCATCTTGGCCGGAATTTATAGATTTTTACCAAAATTTTAAGAACTTGACCAAAACTGCGCCAAACCCTCTCTGGAACGTAACCAGAGCGTCTGGGTGGCCAAGGATGAAGCATTCTTACTGTTTTTTGGCGCAGAAGTGGAAATTTGCGATTTTCGTAGGTAAATTTAGTTCGGGTTGAGTCCGGCCCGCGCCGATTTGCCACTACCGATCGAAAAAAATTAAGTCGCCCCCCCCCCCGGATTGGCGAACCAAGCTTCGCCCTGTGGGTGGCACCAAGGTTCTTTCCTTGCAACTCGTCCAAAAATCTAGGCGCGCACGATCTAAAGGCTTTTGACAACATAGATTAGACCACTAATACTACCACTAACCACTATTATAACACTATAATGACCCACTAACTAAAATACTCAAACCAAACAAACAAGAAAAATAAACTAAGACACGTAATGGAAACACACACATCACAACACTACACTACATGCACCTTTACCAAATCAAACAACAAAACCTAACTATTCAAACCATACACCGCTAACTAAAACAAATCAAACAGTTACAAAGATCGAAACAGAATCATAAATCATAAAACACTTACAAAGATCGAAAGGCCACGAAAAACATCCAGCGACACAATTCTCCGATTAATAACCTTCTCCACCACCATCTGTTGCTGCATCTGCTGCTGTGATTCTTCATCGTCTTCATGCTCATTCAACAATGGCTGAACCTGAACTGGAACCGGAACCTGATCCACAGTCATCTTTCGTCTGCAATTAAGGTTAGATTTAGAACATAATAACGACATTTGAATGTGATCTACTGAAACAGTTTGATGATAATAATAATATTTGAATTGGTGATATTTTGATGATATGAAAATAATATTATTTGTTATTTATGATTTGTGAAGGATGTGTTTGCTGTTAGCTGAAGTCTGGACCAACTGTATATATGGTTTAGTGGGCCCGCTTGAACCGGATTTAGTGGGACGGTTCATTGGTATGGGTTTACTTTTTTATTGGAATAGGATTTGATTCGGTTTGGATATTTTTTTTAACTGGACCGGATAAGGAAACTTTTGTAACGAATAAGTTGAGCCGTCTATTTTAGTTTGGTTTGTTTTTAGTATATAGATATGTATTTTTTTAAGAATTGGAATATGTTAATTTGGAAACGTGTTTGTGATGTTTGTGTAAAATTGTAAATTGATGATGAATGGGGATGAGTTTGGTATAGTAACGAAAGTACGATTTCAAGAATCGTCAATTGGGTATTGATAACAAAAATGTTCTAAATTGATACTGAAAATGATTTTTTTTTTGGAAGGTGTGTTTTAGCGGAGAATCCAAACGACGCACAACTCCTCAATCCCAGTTCGAATCCAGGCCAAACGCGGGTGTTGAATTTCTCACCCCTTAGTGCGAGTGGGGGGACTCGAACCTGAGACCAAGCCCGGGCGGGAACCTCCCTAAGAAGTAAACCCTCCCACCTCCGACCAGTTGGGCTGGACATCATTGGCGATACTGAAAATGATTTAGTATTGTTACCTGTTCGGTTTTGAGATTTAATAACATTTCACTGTTGAATCTTGTGAGAAATTTAGTAAGAAATGGCAGTAATTTAATAATGTGTTGCCAATCCCCTTATGGTGGAGTGGCACTCTCCTTGTTTTTCTTATGGGAGGTGGGAAGTTCGAGTCTTACCAGCACCAAAATGCTGCTGGTGGGCCGGTTTTTTACCGCAGTGGGCTTTCGGGCGGCGGGTTTTTCCCGGAAACTGGTATGAAATTATTGATGGACCTGGGTTAATAACGTGTTTATGTTATGTTTTTTTTTTTGAACGGTGACTTTCTTAGTTTGTGTGGCAGAGATACATCACACTCGGCCTACGGCCGAGCCCCTCTCACGCTTCCAGACTATGTTGTCTGAACCAGGTCCACGATGATACGAGTGGGAGTGGCGTTCGCCCGGAAACCGTACCGCCTCCACACGAGTTAACTCGCTGGAGTAACGGCCGGATGAAAACCGGACCAGCTCAGGATCAAGCTTTCCACACATTGGTGGGGGTGCCCTTACCATCATTGTCATATATCAACCAAAGTAATATGGATGGGGATCGAACCTTGGTCACTTAAAGTGAACCAAGGCCCTCCTGTCACTCCACCACTTGTGGCTGATGTGTTTATGTTGTGTGAGAAGTAGTTTTAATTTTTCTTTTTATATATTGGTATAACGAAATATGGAAGTGAAGGTGGTAAGGAAGAATCTTAAGTTAAGTCTAAGCATAAACTAGAAGCACATAACTCGAGGAGGAAGTGCCAACCCATGCAATAGAAAAGCACTTGGAATATGTACCTTTCATACGAAATAATGATGGGAACAAATATTGTTGGATTAAATTATACCATTCATCTAGAATCTAGTGTCTCGGTAAATGACTTGCTAGTGTCACAATTTGTGGCCATATTCAGTGGATTAGAAGAAGGCATTGTATGAGTTCTTTCTATAATCTTTATTTTTTTTTAACAGAAACTTTCATTAAAAACACGGCAAGCTCTCAAACCGAGAACCGCCAATCAACAATACATATACAACGGATATATCGACCAATCTTTCCAAATAATTTCTTTACATTTCGACCTATACTTCAACCATAAGAACGTCTTCGATTTGACTTGCGCAATCACGTCCATCACCTTATACTCCTTTCCTTGAAAAATCTTCATATTTCTCGCATTCCAAATAACCCACGCCGTAGTTAAAACAATACCACGAACTATCTTTTTTCTCCACTTCCCGGCGTGAACATTATGATAAAGATTCAACAAATCGTCAAAATCATAGGCATAAATCGGGTCCAATCTACACCAATGACCTATCCTACTCCAAACCTCATCCGCAAAACCACATCTCACCATCACGTGTCGGACGTCTTCGTCTGCGTAATTGCAAAACGCACAGCCACCATTCTGAATGTTAACCCCTCTTTGCGTCAATGCAACACGCGTTGGAAGCTTATCACAATCCGCTCTCCAGGAGAACAAATTAACCTTCAACGGCACCCAAGATTCCCAAATGAAAGACTTCATCGGCCTAGTACCTGACTCCACGATCATGCGCTTCAGATCAGCAACAGAAAACGGCCCTTTTGCATCATGATTCCAGGTCCACGTGTCGTCTCTGTCGCTGAGTTTTATATCAGCTATCATCCTGCATAAATCTTGCAACTCGGACAATTCTTGGACTGTACCCAGCTGTCTTCTCCAAGAACCTGCAAAAACAACCTCACAATCAATCTGAGTCAGCCTTTCTTGAACTCTGCAGCCCTTCTTCACTTCCAGTTTGTATAGACCCGGCCATCTATCTTTTAATATCGTGTCTCCCATCCGGCAATCGTACCAGAATCTGATTCCAGCCCCATTCCCAATATTTCCTTTAATAAACTGTTGCAATGGAACATTGTTGATTTGAGCCGCTTCCAACAAATTCACAATAGATTTCCAACATCCTGGTAATGATCGTTTGATAGGCATAAACACCCAAAGACCTCTTCCACCATGAATTGCCACAATCGTATTTCTCCAGATCGAACCCACCTTCGTAACAAATCTCCAAGCCCACTTGGCTAACAACGCCAAGTTCACCACCCCAAGCTTTGCCACACCCCCCCCCCCCATCTTTTTATGTGTAGTTATAACTTCCCATGAAACCCAATGCATTTTTCGAACCTCCTCATTACCGGACCAAAGAAAATCACGCATTAATCTTTCCATCATGTTCAACACCTTAGTCGGTGCTTTAAAAAGAGACAAATAATAAATCGGCAAGCTTGACAAAACCGACTTAATCAATGTCAATCTACCCCCCAACGATAACGTCTTAGCCTTCCATAAAGAAAGCCTATTTTTAATCGTCTCTATCACCGGAGCCCAATGTGTAACCCGGTTCATGTTCGCCCCAACCCGAATTGTCACACCCTCAAATTCCACGTGCGGGGTTTTACCGCGAGGCGCGTGACACACCAGGATCTCAGTCAACGATCACAATAAACATACAACAAACATGCATTCATAAATATATTTAAAACCAAAATATCATGCTTTGAGCCGTAAACCAGCAGCGGAAGCATTCTTGTTTACAACCAAAAGACATATCATTGTTTACAAAACATTGTTTAATATGCTTCAAAATATTAGACGCTGTGCATGACTCCGTGCGCCTAGCCCATTGACTGCTACCTTAGCGACCTGAGAAAACATGCCAAAAATGTCAACATATAATGCTGGTGAGTTCACAGGTTTTCTTTTATAAAGTGTTGTTATAAGTTCGGTAAGATCATTTCCGTTACTACTATGTTATGAAAACGTTAGCTAGACGTTAAGTGTTGCTACTACTGCGGTTGGGAATCCATCACTAAATCGGTATAAGTGTTGAAGCCAGCCCAGACGGACGGGATTACCGATGCCTCGGTAACCCCCAAAGTGTTAGAGACAATATGCACCCGCCCGGCTCCCAGCCGTCGGGTGGGGTTTGTAAGGCCCAATAGATCTATCCACATTTCCCCGTTGTGCATCCCCGCACATTCATGGTTCCCCTGGGACTTTCTGTAAAAGCCGCATAGTACGTGAAATAACCATAGTATAACATGATCTATGATGAGTAATCAAAATAAGTAGCATGTCTTCTCCCCCGAAAGTAAAACGGTAAAAGTGGGGCTGTGACACTCACCTTGGATTGCGTTACGTGAAAACAGTTAAGTAATTATGCTATGATAGCCCCAATTAGTGGCGACCTATCATAAAATGTGTATAAGTATCCGGACTAATAACCCGTGGGTTAACTAGTCCCCGAATGTCCAGACCGTGACCATAAACGTTTGAAAACATCTTTAACTGTTAAACTGACCGTGCCAGACAAGACCCGACATCCCATTGGTGACCCGACATCCCACGTGTTAGGTAAATACAAGACATCATGCAACATATGCAATTTAACACTTAATACGCGCAATAGTTCACCTAGTCTAGCATAATGTCCGATTAACGCGTAAACAGGTCCGAACACGTGTTACTAAGTCATTGGGTGTATCCCGGTGTTCCTATCATGTTCCTAGGCGTCAAATCATGTTCCGGGATGTCAAAACGCGTTTACGACAGCAGTACACGCGATTAGGAAACCTTCATGCGATTAGGAAAAGTCAACTAGTGAGTAGGAGAGAGTGTATAGGCGAGTAGGGCCTATTCGCATGAAGCTACAGGCGAGTAGGCTCCTACTCGCATGAAGCTTCAGGCGAGTAGGGCCCTAGTCGCCTGATGCCCTGCTGTCGCGCGTTTTCGCGCGTTAAACCCTCCAAATCAGATCCGAAACATGTAAAAACACCCAATATCAAAACTAAACTATTGACCAACCCTTTTCAAGCAAAAACCCCAATTTACCTCTGCTCTAACGGGCTCGGTGCGATTATTTCCAAAAATGGCAAAGTACTAGGTTTCACCAACCAACCTTATCTTTCCTTAAATGGAAACAATCAGATTTCATCTCCTACAAGTTGCAATTCATCATCTCTATGTTATATCATCATCCTAACATGATTTCTAACTACAAACAAGCAATGAATCACATCATACATCCTATTCTTCAAGAATTACCCAAATGGGTCAAAATGCATACTTGCACCTAAACATCATATCAAAGGCTTAAACTCATAGATAATCATCCTAACAACACTTACATATCAGAAGTACAACAAATTCATGGAAACATTCATGTTATAATCACCAACAATCATCATATGCACAAATACTTCACATATAGCAAGTATTATGGTGTAGACTTGTTTTAGAACTCTTTTCAAAGGGTTTTAAAGACACAAACTTAGCAAAACAAGGTCTGGACTTTTGGGGAATCAAAACAACAACTTTACAAAGGTGTAGGATAAAGAACACACCTTGGATTTTGTTAAAGAAAGGTGTGTAGGCTTGGAGATGGTGATTTTTTGTAGCAAAATGAGTTCCAGAGGTGTTTCAAGGTGTGTGGGTGGCTTGGGATCAGCTAGGGTTGTTCTAAGGGTGTTTGGGGAGTTAAGGGTTCTATTTATAGGTGTTTTGACCCGAGTTCAGCATTATAGGCGAGTAGCATTCCAGATCAGGCGAGTAGGGACCCTACTCGCCTATGTTCATGCGAGTAGGCCTCCTACTCGCCCCAAGTCCCTTGTAATCGCCTATGTTCATGCGATTAGGAGTCCCCCCAGACTCCTAATCGCCTATAAGGTGCTGGAATGGGTTTTTGGCGCGTTAAAACACTATTTTAACATATATAAACACGTATTCACATACCGATAAGTCACATAATGATTCCAAACATATAATGCATGATAACTAACACGTTTACATCCGTTCACCAATTCCCGGGACTCGAGACTCGTGTGTGCGTTAGACCCGGCGATTCCACGAATCACCAATCCTTGTACCCATGGTTATGGACCAACTCCTGATGACCCCGCGGATCATCGTAACGACTCCCGATGATTCCCAGAATCATCATACCGACTCAACTGACCCCGTTAAGTGCGTAATATGCATGACTCGCTAAGGTAGACTTACTAGTTTAGTCAACGTTACTAACCTGAGTTTGCCGGGTGTCACACGAATACCCAAATAATCAAAAGGCATTACTCCCACTTTACACCCAATAATATCCGCCATCGTTATAATTTCAACATCACTAAGACCAACTCCATAAATAAAAGATTTCTGAAAATTAATTTTCAGACCCGAACACACATGGAAAACCCGGAGAATTCTAGCAACATTCTTCAAATTCTCCTCATCCCAATCACCCACAATCAACGCGTCATCGGCATAAAAAAGGTGTGACAAAGGTTTTGACTCTCCACCAAAATCGATACCTCTAATAACCCGTAATTCACAAGCTTTGTCTAACAGACAGTGAAGCACCTCCATAACAACTAAGAACAGAAAAGGAGATAACGGATCT
Source organism: Ambrosia x helenae (assembly GCA_030844895.1). Classification (NCBI taxonomy): domain Eukaryota; kingdom Viridiplantae; phylum Streptophyta; class Magnoliopsida; order Asterales; family Asteraceae; genus Ambrosia; species Ambrosia x helenae. Next base: position 15,484,345 of record CM061224.1, on the reverse strand, counting down.
CCCTGTCTAACCCCCTTCTCACAATTAAATTCAAATGTAGGAGACCCGTTCACTAAAAACCGCCGAACGAGCCGATTTTAAAATCTGTGACATCCGTCACTTTTATCCTATTATTATTACACATATATAAATATACATTTTTTTTTTATTATTTCGCATCTCCTATCTTATACGTCACGTTTTATCTTTATAATAATAATAATAATAATAATAAATAATAATAATAATAATTCAGTTTTATAAAAATATATATATACTACAACATAGAACCATATTAATCCTAAGCCCAACCTAGACTTGGCCCAACACCCAAGCACCTTCTCCCTTTGTCCTTGTTACCAACCGGCCCAGAACCAGGCCCAACAGCCTCAGGCCCAAAGCCCCTCACCCCTCTCCCTTCTCTGTTTTAAAAAGAAACAAAAAAAAAAAGATTTGTTCCAGCCGGGTCTCGAACCCGGGTCACTCCCACACACTCACACGCACGTCCACCACCTGAGCCACCACTCACTATTTGTTTTAACCCAACTCGTAATGTATTTATCACCTTTTTAAACCCTGTCTGTTTGCTCCTTCCTTCACGCGAACAGCGCGCAGCAGCAGAATAGTTTGAATTTTCCAAATTATAACCAATCAATTAGCTTAATTTACGCGAAATTTATTTTGGTTGACTTGGAATCACAATCATCGGCCATCATAGAGTCTACACACGGTTAATCAACCACCAAATCATACCAAATTTGATCTTTCACGCGTCAACTTTAAAGACGGGTCAAACCTTTCCAATCAACGATCTAGACCATCTCATTATAAATTGAGCACCTCCAGACCTTCACAACTCGCTCACATATCTCTCCTAACCTCCAATCATTCTGAAACACTCTAAATAATTATCTTCGTTCGTTGTTTGACTTTGGCTTTGACCAAGAAATCTGTTCGCAAACGTGTTTGTAAGTTGGTTTTTGTTTATGGGTTTCTTTAATCGGAACCTACAAAGTGTTTACCCTATGATTAATTAGATTAATATTGGGTAAATCACTCGATTGGAAAACTAGGGCTCGAATTGATAATATTGGGGAAGAACACTAGGTTTTGCTATGTTACTTATATTTGATTAACAAGAAACAAACACAACCATCGGTCCAGACCAGATGGTTGTGTCTGTTGCATTTCACCCGAGCCACCCGGGTTCGAGTCCCGGCTGTGGCAAGTTCTTTCATTTTTTTCAGTTTTACACATTTAAACATATATATATATTACATTTAAACTTATAAATTCGTTTTTAAATATCAAAACCCTTTTATAAATTCTACAAAAATTATATTATGTTAATCTGATGAAAAAGTTCAACACCCAATTTTTAGTTTTCAAAAATTTATTTATTTAATATATATAATAAATAAATCAAGTTTATTCTATTTTATTTATAAAAATCTATAAAAATATCAAAACAATTCTATTAATTTCCACAAAAATTATCCTAAGTTTTTATAACATTAAGCTTTTCAAAAATGATTTTTATTTCAGAAAAATCATTTAACATTTTTAATCAATTTTTGTTAGTTTTAATCATAAATAAATCATAATAAATTCATTTTACAATATTTTTGTACCAAAATTTTACATAAATTATTTCTATTCATTTGGAACAGAAATACAATTTTTAATTCAAGAATTCTTTAATTTTAATATTTTTAGATATTAAAATCATATTTTGACAATATGAAATAATTAGATTAAATATTCTATTTTCAAGAAAATAATTTTATAAAAATTATTTTCATACTTAAAACCTTATGTTGCGACTATATTCAACTTAAAATTTTACAAAGAGACTTTTACTTATTCATTTATTAAAATTCTCATAATTAATAAACAATTTGTTTAATAATCAAACAAACATTTATCCCCAATTCGAAGCCCTAGAAATACATATATCTTAGAGTCATTTCCCTTACACATTTTCAATTACTTTAGGTTAATCATTTGGGAGAAATCTCAAATTCATATTTCGTTGTCCAGTCCAATTTCAAGTTACTACGTGAACAGTGAGTATTCCTACCCCTTTTTGCTTTTATACATTTTTGGGGTGTTACATGTACACTATTACAATTTCAAATTCAAATTTACATTTTTACAATACAATTCTAGTACTATGTGCATTGCTTACAACGTGCTTTATGCTTAGACAATACATGTGGATTACATTTGTACTTAGTGAAATCATTAACATGGTACAAGCCGACCTTAACATTGGATAGCGCTATTTGGATTGACAACCCGCCTAGATTGATTCTCCCCCTTTTTCATCGGAGAATCCGTGGCCATTGTTAAGTTATCATCCATTCATTGGTTGAGTACACTACAGTTCATACAGTACATTATACAGTCACAGGGTTGATTTCGCTCATTTGTTTGATACATGGTTTACATATTTGCACTGTAGCTTGCACTTGAATTGTATAACTTTTAATCTACTATATATATCAAAACTAGGAATGCTCACCAACATTTCTTATGTTGACCAAACCTATTTTTGTACATGTTTCAGGTGCAGTTTGATCAAGAAACTTTTAGCGCTTTATTATGCAGTTATTTCATTATTTATATCTCATTTAAGACTTTGTATTTTCCATTTCCTTGTAAGACAATTTTTGGGTTTATTTAATAATATTTACATTTAAGTACCATGTGCTTTTGAACAATCGTCACTACGTGACACCTCGATGATTCCGCCATCGGTTGGGGTGTTACAAAATCCCCTTTACCCACATGCACCATCTACCCGGGAATCCCATACGGTCAAACGTGTGTAATAAAAAATCCCAATTGACGTTGTCATACGCCTTCTCAAAATCCAGCTTAAGTAAAAACGCTTTTTTTCCCATCTTCTTAACCCAACCCACAGTCTTATTAATCAACAGCGGGCCATCCAATATAAACCTACCTTTAAGAAAGGCAGATTGCGAGCCCGATATCACCTGTTCCAACGCGGTCTTCATACGAGCAGCTAAAACCTTAGATATAACCTTACTAATAATCCCGACCAAATTAATGGGCCTATAGTCTTTGAGACCCACTGGGACTTTGGTTTTAGGAATTAAAGTAATAAAAGAGGAACTACATCCTCTACTAATCTCCCCATACTCAAAAAAGCGATCAAATACATCATAAAAGTCCTCCTCCATAAAAGCCAAAAAAATTTCACAAACCTGAAATTAAAACCTTCGGGACCTGGAGCTCTATCCGACCCACAATCAAAAACTGCATCTTTAATCTCTTCTCTAGTAAATCGTTTCACCAACGCTTCGGCACAAACATTATTGAGACGTTTCATGTCTTCGCAATCCACCTTTGGTCTCTGTTTATGACGTTCTGAGAAGTGATTTCTAAAGAAAATAAAAACCTCCTTTTTTACAAGAGAAGGAGTATTAATCCACTCGCCATCAACCTTAAGACCCGGAATAGAATTTGAGGCCTTTCTACCATTTACCACACCATGAAAGAACGCCGAATTCTCATCCCCATCAATAGCCCATCTCACTCTAGATCGATTTTTGTTTCAAATCTCTATTTTGGCACATGTTCAAAAAATCAATACCATTTCTACATTCTTCCATAACCCACTGTTCCTCTTCCTCTAATTCCCTGGTCTCCAAAGCAATCTCAATTTTTTCCAAATCCTCATTCATAGATTTCATATCTTCCCTTCTTTGTTTATGACTTCCTTCCACCACCTTTTAAGACAATGCCGCACATGTTTTAGTTTCTCCATAATTTTTTGATCTGGGTTCCCCTGCACATCACATTCTTCAAATGCTTTAATCACCACCTTCTCACACTCGGGTCTGTTTAACCAAGAATTAAACCACCAAAATGGTTTAGGCCCAAAATTCAAATCAACCATCGTCACAAGAAGCGGACAATGATCTGAACGCTCCTTAGGAAGAGCTCGAAGACACGCAGCCGGCCACTTATTAAAAAAAATTTGACAAACCAACACCCTGTCAATCTTACTCATTTTGTGATCTCTACCTTTTCCAGTCAAGAAAGTAAATTTAAAACCACGCATGTAGTATTCCATCAGACCCAAATCATCAATAAACTTATTAAAATCATCCGCCACCCCTTTTTTAAAAACCGAATTACGACGTTCTTTGGGGAGCCTGACCGCATTAAAATCTCCCAACAACACAATCAGCCCCGAACAGTTTCTAACCACCCTGTCAACTCCACCCATAATCTTTTTTTTGCACCCGCCCGTTGTGGGGCATAAACATTAATAAGATTCACAATCGAGCCATCACTATTCAACATACCTGTCGTAACAAGGTAGAACCTGTTACTCAGTGACGCCGTTTTCTGGAACAATTTAGGGTTCCAAACATTCACAAGGCCCCCTGATCTCCCTGTCGCATCCACTGTATCATAATCTAAACCCCCGTCTCCCCAAAATCCAACGATCTCTTGCCTGGAAAGGCCCGAAACCATAGACTCTTGACGATCTCTTTCCTGGAAAGGCCCGAAACTATAATCTTTATAGTTCATATGGATAGCTATGAATGAAAAACTATTTAATAATAAAAGACAAGGCGCGATAGAATTAGTTCAGGAGATAAAATCCTATTCTTTTCTTTGAATTAAGTATAGAAAAAAAATGCATAATCAAGATTAGTTATCTAATGTCATTGTATTTTCTAGTTCTTTTTGTATGTAATAGTTGTAGGGTATGTTTGGCAAAACTAGCTAGAGGCTGGTAGCTGGAAGCTGTAATCTGGTAGCTGCAAGCTGGTAGCTGGAAGCTGTTAGCTGGAAGCTTTTTAAATATATTTTGGTGTTTGGCAGAGTAGCTGAAGCTTTTAATAAAATGTATAAAATGACCAAAATGGTCATAATTAAAAGATTGTAAAGAAGGTTTTTATTTTATTTTTAAAATAGAATGGGTATTTGTGTCATTTACTAACTAAAAGCTTGTAGCTAGTGGAGCTTTTTCTTAAAAGCTACTACTAGTAGCTTTTCACTGTAGAGCTTTTTCTCTAACCTAAAAGCTTCCAGCCCCTTCAACCAAACGAGGCTTTTTATTAAGTAGGAGCTTTTTCTTAAAAGTTTGAAGCTTGAAGCTCCTAAAAGCTCTTAAAAGCTCCTTGCCAAACATACCCGTAATCTAACACCTTGTTAGGTTTTTTGACGTTTTTATTATAAAAACAATATTTATGATGTTAAAAAAACATCTAGAGAGGTTACGAGTTAATTTAGACCATAATAAATTACCTCAGTAAAGCTAAAAGGAATTTTGTGGACCTTATTAAAAAAACATCAAGAGAGATTAAGAGTTAATTTAGACCACAATAAATTACCTCATTAAAGCTAACAAGAATTTAGCAAACCTCATTAATAATTCAGACATAAATGGTTTTTTTTTTTTTTTTTTTTTTTCTTGAAAAACAACTATCATTAAAACACACCAAGGCCTATCTCCAAGTCGGAGATAGACGCACACCAACAACAGTTACATTACATTAAAATCAAACAAACGCCAACCCTCCCAAGAAACCTCCGGACCCTTGTATCTACTATTAAACCAAAGGAAGCTAAGACCCTTAACATCTGCGATAACTTGAACTATGGAAACATTCGTGTCTCTGAATACTTTCTCGTTCCTAGCCTTCCATATCCGCCATAACGTAATGACCAAAATGCCATGAATAATATCTTTCTTGCTCTTCGAATAACCGGACTGCTCAGCAACAACATGAATATCCTTGGCCGCAAATAGGAAAATAGGCGGGATCCTGCACCATCTAGCAATACCACTCCAAACCCCGTTTGAAAACAGGCATTCGGCAACAAGGTGATCCACTGTCTCTTCTGAACCTGTGCATAACACACAACCTGCAGAATCTATCTGTATATTTCGTTTTCTTAGGGCATCAACCGTAGGAATCCTATTCAAACCCGCTCTCCATAAGAAAAGATTGCATTTCGCCGGAAGCCATTTAACCCAATTGTCCTCAACATTCAAAACCGATAAATCAGCGTTTAGGTACCAGTTTTTCGTGTCCTGAACAGACAAAAACTGCAGCGAAGTGTTATTCCATTCCCACGAGTCTGCGAACGGATGAAGAACCGTATTAGCCGTAAGACGAGTGCACTCAATTAGCTCCGCAATCTCTTGATCCATTTCAGGATACCTCTTCCAATCCCACGCCATAATACCCGATCTACCATCATGATTAACTCTATCCGACACAACACACCATTTGTTTTGCGCGATACGAAAAAGAGCCGGGAACAAAGACTTGAGGGGAGCTTGTCCGATCCAAGAGTCTATCCAAAATCTGATTTCATTACCGTTACCCACTCTCCCTTGCAACAAACTAGAAAATGCCGAACCATTCACAATAAGGCGATTTCCACAATTAACAATCTTTCCCCATACCCCTCGAACATTCTTATTATGAGGGATAGATAACCATCTCCTTTTGGAACCATGTATAGCTTCAATCACCTTTGTCCACATCGCTTGGCCCTCCTTGCGATAACGCCAAAACCACTTAAGTAACATAGCATTATTATTAACACTAAACTTGACAAGCCCAAGACCACCATATTTTTTTAGGCCGCGTAATCGTGTCCCACCCAACCTAATGGATTTTGTTTTGATCCGCATTTCCACCCCACAAAAACTTACGGACCATCTTCTCTAATTTGTTAATAACCGCCACCGGAGCCTTGAATAAAGAAAATAGTACGACGGAAGACTCTCCATCACCGCTTTAATCAACACTACTCTCCCTCCCAACGAAAGAGTCTTAGACTTCCATTTAGAAAGTCTCTTATTAAAAACCTCCACAACCGGCTCCCAATTATTAATTCTTCCCATGTTAGAACCGACCTGAATTCCGAGATATTTAAAAGGAATATCCCCCGAAGAACACCCCAACACTTCAGATTTCACCACCACATCTTCACGGCTCACCCCAACCCCAAACAACGTGGACTTTTTAATATTAATTTTTAAGCCCGAGCACAAGTGAAAAATACGAAGAATACGTTTTAACACTATAAAATTAGCCTCCGACCATTCACCCATAATCATGGCGTCATCCGCATACAAAAGGTGTGAAATACACGGGCCATTATTAGGAAGATTCACCCCTATAAATTCCCCGTCTAGACAGGCTTTTTTGATAAGACCAGAAAGCGCTTCCATAACAATAATAAATAAAAACGGGGAAATAGGGTCACCTTGTCTCATACCTTTATGACAATCAAATTCAAAAGTAGGCACTCCATTTACTAGCACTGAAGACCTAGCAGAAGATAACACTCCTGAAATCCAATTACACCATCTCTCCGGGAAATTCATTTGGCGCATAACCATCAATAGAAATTCCCAATTAACGTTATCATACGCCTTTTCAAAATCAATTTTGAACATAAAAAAGCGTTTCCCACTATATCTCGCCCAAGCCAGGACCTCACTAACAATTAAAGGACCATCCAGAATATATCTACCCGCAACAAAAGCCGTTTGAGTCTCATGAATCACCGAGTTCAATACCCTCTTCATTCTATTAGCAAGCCCTTTAGAAATGGTTACATAACACACTTGACATGGTATAGACTATAGGAGAAAATGTAGGGTACAAAGTCTCTTATCCTACAAAGTGTAGGAAGCCACAAAATGATGCCACGTGGAACTTGTCTGTTTTTACTCTATAACTGATTAGAGGGGTAGTATAGTCAATTGGACATATCAATTAATCACGTTTATTATCAAATCCATGTTTTATCGTTCATCAATTTATTCAAATTTCATAACTGATTCCATAATATACGATTATCAATTCTTACCATATTCAAAAATCTACAATCATAGTCGATCACTGGTTCAATTTTTTTACGAAAATCATAATAAATTTGCCGAGTTATTCACCATGTTCGGTATGTACTCTGTTTTTATTGTTTTTCAATTAATCGTGATCTTACTCTTAATTTGTGTTTTCAGATCTAAACAATGAACCTGAATTCTTATTCGATGAAGAACATGAAGTTTCTACTGTTTTGAAGTTTTTTTAGATTAGTGATGAAAACAGAGGTTGAGCATTCCATTAAAAATTTTTGATGTTTTGTGGATTTGAAGATAATCATTTGCGTTTTAGTATGTTTTATACATGCGTTTTGATGTATCTGGTGATATTATGTTTAGGATAACATTCAAATGCGTTTAGTATGTTTTAACATGCGTTTTGATGTATCTGGTGATATTATGTTATTGATAAGATTCAAAATGCGTTTTATTATGTTTTAACATGCGTTTTGATGTATCTGGTGATATTATGTTATTGATAAGATTCAAAATGCGTTTTATTATGTTTTAACATGCGTTTTGATGTATCTGGTGATATTATGTTATTGATAAGATTCAAAAAATAAATACATGCGTTTTAAGATTAACAAATGCGTTTTATCTGATTAATGAAACTACTGATTACTGTTGATTGATAACTTCTGATGAAGTGTTTGTAACTACTGAAAAAGAAGTTAATAACTACTGCTGAATCAAACCACTGATGGCCTAACTTCTGATGAGCAAACTACTGATGAACATTGATACACATGCGTTTTATGGGTTTACAAATGCGTTTTAACTACTGCTGAATCAAACCACTGATGGCCTAAGTTCTGATGAGCAAACTACTGATGAACATTGATACACATGCGTTTTATGGGTTTACAAATGCGTTTTAACTACTGCTGAATCAAACCACTGATGGCCTAACTTCTGATGAGCAAACTAATAGATGCGTTTTATTGTTTTAATAGATGCGTTTTACTAATAAACATTTATATATATAATCATTCATTACATATGGCATAGATCACCATCCATGCCCCATTTTTAAACATCCAAAAAAAAAAAAAAAAAAACCAAAAAACCACATCCAAGAAAACATACTAACTTAAAAGCCAAAAAAACTACCAAACAAACCACCCACCACATTCATAAACCACCAATCCAATTCAGTCTTTGTTGTTTAAGATTTCATCCCTCTCCTTCCTCTTAGCTTCCATGTTTGACCAGATGGCTTCTTCTGTGTTTTTTCAGACTGTGATAGATCAAATGATCAAAAGATTCTTGTTGAACACCCTTCTTTAGGTTATCTACATCTTTCTTTAACTTTCTCAAATCTTTTAAAGGAGTTTGTCATCATCAGACCCTAGATCCCTTGGTTGTTCTGCTTAAGACATCAAAACAAACAACAACAATGCATAATTTTACATTAGAATTATATCACTGAAGGCGTTTTATTATATCACTGAAGGCGTTTTACTGCATAATATGACAGTCTTAGTATCATTAGTAAAACACATCTACTAAATTACAAAACGCATTTATAACAGAATCATCCAATTTTTCATACAACAGGTTACTAAACATCTTATTCATCAGTAACATTAGTAAAACGAATCCATAATTAACTAAAACGCCTCCATCAATAACAATCAGTTACATTCAGTAACATTTGTCCAACTTAAAACAAAAAAATTATCTAATGCATTACTAAATTCATAAAACGCCTCTACTAAAACTTCAAAACGCATCTGCAACTATAGATCACCAAAACATCATACTAATCAGTAAAACGCCTTTACTTTTTTCACGTCCTTCACCTGTTTTAGGTTTTTAAAGTAAAATCATGAAGTAAAATTAAAGTAAAATACGATCAAAATACGATCAAAATTAAAGTAAAATCATGAACAATTCCTTACCTGATTTGCGTTTTGGAGGCATATTTGTTGATATGATTTAGTGTTTCTCCGATGCTCTGTTTTTTTATTTTTGATTTTTGGACTTCGGTGTCAGTTTTGATTTTTGGAGAATCAATCGCACGCATAAAATGAAGTAACCGTCAATTAATGAGGTTGATTTGGGCGCTGGATTAAAAAATTCAAATTATTTTAGTTTGTAATTTGTTTGTTTTACCCTCAAATTGATAACTGCCATTAATGACAAACGTGGGTAATTAATGTACGAGGTTTTCCTTATAAAACGCAGAAGGTGGGAGATGGAGGGCCAGGATGGCTTCTCACACTTTGTAGGTTAAGAAGGCTTTGTACGTTAGCCGGCCTCTAGACTATAGATGGGCCACTTTGTAACATGACTGCATGAGTTGAATGGGTGAGATATACTCAATTTTGCACCGACAGGTCAAAAGAATAGTTGAGAGTAGAGGTGAGACAATATTTTTGTTACTCCAAAATAGTGGACACGCCATATATGTATGAAGGTTGACTAATTTATAACCACTTACTATATGAAATCTATGATTTACGTATTTTTCAAACAAAATCAAATCAGATCACAAAAAAATAAGAAAAATCTTTGAAGTCACTGTCCAAACTTGAACCGGGGAGTTGGACACATATTTGATATTTCTCAAAATGCTAGATCTCTACACACTTTTATTCTAGTATATTAAGGGGTTGTTTGGTAGCCTCTTAATCAGCCTCTTAACCATTTAGGTATGAATCATTCAGCATTCAGATTGTTTGTTCCAGCATATGAATTGAATGATTAAGGGGCTGTTTGGTAGCCTCTTAATGAGGCTCTGAACCATTCAGCGCTGAATGATTCAGCATTCAGCGCGTTTGTTTCAGCTTCTGAATGGAATGTTTAAGTCTGAATCATTAAGATTTGGGATGTTGCTGAACCATTAAGCACTGAACTATTAACCACTGAACAGGCTGAACCTTAATGAGGCTCCCCTACCAACGTGGGACAAGAAAACTAACTATTAAGAGGTCCAACTTAATGATGCAGCGCTTAACCATTCAGAACTCTTAATGATTCAGCACTTAATCAACCAAACAGCCCCTAAGTGCTGAACCATTAAGCTAATGATTCAGCTCTTAACCATTCAGAGCCTCTTAACCATTCAGATCATCTTAATGATTCAGCACTTAATCAACCGAACAGCCCCTAATTAATGTTCATTTTTTTTTTCTGAATGCGTTTTTTAAATCAAAATATTTCTTTTCATAAGAACCACACATTTCTTACATTCTCTAAATAGCCAATTAATCACATGCTATACACAAAGAAATAAAGAATGTCACCCTAAATAGAATGTAAATCTTTCTATAAAATGAAATCAATTGAGAACGTTAAAAGGTTTTGAGGCGGGGGCGAAACTTGATTTTCGAATGGGGACTCATTGGTGGGGGCCGAACTCAATTTACCTACGAAAATCTTAAATTTTCACTACTGCGTCAAAAAACAGGGAGGCCAAGACCACCCCTGACCCTATATATCCTTTTACCCAATTTGAGCTACCCTATGAGAGTAAAGTGAATTTTAATTAGACTAACCTGTGGAATTCTCTTTGTGATGCAGTGAGAGTTTGGTATATAAAAAAAAACATGTTACAATAGTATCAAACATAATAAAAATTAAAACATAAAGTTGCGAGGTATACAATTACATTGTGGTACGTAGCCCTTCACTACCGACATTGAAAATATATCAAAAATACTGAAACCGATTGGCATTGAAACAAAAAACATAGAAGTGAATATCGATATTGGTTCGGTTCCGTAAAAATATTATGTATTTATGTGTACTACATAACAAAAAAAAAAACTTGATTTACAATGCTTTAATTATACTTAAGTTGTCTTGTGTAACCTAAAAGATAAAGTCATTGTATGCCAAAAACAATATTGACACATGTTTTACAATGATAGAAAACCATAAAAATAAATATCAATACCGGTTCTAATTATACCGATACTGATGGTATTCGGTTAGTATTGGTTCGATTTGTTGCAGTGTCGGTACCGATGCTCGGTATAGTTTTATGATAACAAAAAAGAAATACAATAGTTTGAATGTAACTTCGATTTTAATACAATTTACATTTGGATGTTGAGAAAAAGAAAATAAACAAAAATGTATACTTGGTTTTTTAATTTTAAGTTAACAAACTCTTGAACTATTAGAAAAAAACTAAAATTAAATGATAAATGAAATGTTTTTTTTATAAAATTCAATGTGTTAGATCACATGCAGTGGGCAGCAAAATTCACGCTCTCTACTCTAAGTGGAAGGATTTGATTGGCCCTCCAAAAATAGAAATTTCACGACGTGAAAATTCCACGCCAAGACCAAAAAAAGAACAAAAACGCCCTAGAGGGCAGTATTGGGGCGTTTTGAGGGGCATTTCATGCTCATTTCCCCTCTCCACTACACCTTATTTTAAAGGCGTATATCTTTTATATAGTATAAGGGTAAAAATCAAATTAAAAAAATAAGTCCCAAATTTCTAGTAGCTTAGTTGTATATCGACATTCAATGGTTAATTAAACAGAAAAATTTCACTAAAGACTATAGGGAGTGGAGGGGGAAAGAGAGGCATGAAGTGTCATATGGCGCACGTGAGGTCCATATGTGAATGGTGAAAATTGTGGGGAGTTGAGGGGGAGGGGGAAGTGCCACGTGGAATTTCGTTTTTCTTTTTTTTATAAAGTTTAATTGAAAAATAAATCTAATTTAATTAAAAGTCATAAATAATAATTAATAATAAAATTACATAAAAAAAATAAACATAAAAAATCCAAATCGAACACCTAAAAAAAACTACATGTTATATTTTCCCCTGATCTCGCGCTTCATTTGTAATGTCATCTCTAACTCTGGACCGGTGAGGTTATCAACAGGCATAGCGAGAAATTTCACATCTTCGCGCTTTTCCTTCATACTCAATTTTCTTTCAAACGCTTCGCGAATGCTTCTTTTCTCCTCGAGCCTTTGTTATTGAATCGCATTGAATTGAGCAATGTTGGCATTTAAATCGGCGAACTCACCGGTGTAAGCACCTTTACCCGATCCATAACCCGAACCCGAAGCAGTGGCTTTTTGCGACCTCTTTTTTGACTTATCTCGACCGGGTGGGCGACTCAATTCCTCGTCGAACTCGTCATCATCCAAGTTAATTTCCTCCAAGTTTTCACGACCAACCGAACGCTTATGAGATGAAGTTGTTTTCATCCCTTTTAACGAATCGATTGCATAGGGGACGGACGTTCGTCCATTTTGAATGGTTTTTCGCGACTTCCCAACAATGCAAAAACTTGAATTCCAAACCCATCTCGTCACGATAAGCTTTTAGCGCGTTGGTGACGTAGTCGCCGTCTGTTTCACCATTTCTTGGATTGTTTCTTGCGTTATAATAATGCGACTTAAACGCATTCATTGCCTTGTTTATCTCGTTCCATCAACTTATGAAACGAACTGTTTATCTCGATCCAAAAGTCGATTCTGTGGCGATTATTTCCTACAAAAAAAATGGTCATTAGTGATACGTAAAAATATATATTTTTAACAACATATATTATGTTTAAAAAACTATTAGAAATATCTTGAGTCGAGGATTCCGACTCGCTTATCCAAGCTTGCGTTAAGGCAAGCTCTTCGGCGGGTGTCCACTTGATCGATTGGCGGTTGGCGGCAGCCGCCGCTTTCTCTTCCACTGTCTTCTTCTTGTGATTTCTTCTTACATTTGGTTTTTTACCCGACGATGATCCCACAATATTTTGTGGTTGAGTTTCTGGTACGCTTTCGGGTAGGGTTAAAGGGGTTTGCGGTTGTGAAGGAATGGAGGAATCGTCAAATGGAAAATTGGGATACATACGCCCACTAATGTAAGTCGCGAAACTGGCGTATTCGGGACACGGTGTCTGAAATTGGGGTGGACGGTTTGGTATCGGCGAACCGGTTGTGTATTAGGGTTTTCGATGTGGTTGTATGGGTTGTTCGGGTCATAGACTCGGTTGTATGAGTTCATTTTTTTAAAAAAAAAATATGAAGAATTGTATAAAAATGAGGTTGTAGAAATGGTTGGAAAGGTTTAGAGTGGTGTGAATGTGTTGTATTCACCAAATGATATGGGGTGAGTGTAAGTGGTTGTGAGTGGAGGAGAGAGAAAATATTTGGTGGAAACACTGTTCCACCCTAAATATGAAAAGCTACTGTTCACCCCTATATATATTTTAATATTTTTGTAAGTAGTTGTGAGTGAGGAGAGAGAAAATGTAATGATAAAAGTATGAAAAAATATTATTATTTTAATTAGGAGAGAGAAGATTTAGGGGTGAAGTGATGATTTTTAGTGTAATTTGATGAATGAGATTTGGTGGAAGGGATGTGAACTTTTACGTTTTTTTAATCCAAACGGTCATCTTATTTAATTATTATTAGGTTTAATTTTTGTTTATTTAGATTAGAGTAAATTCCTTTTTGAGTCTCTGTGTTATAGTGATTTTAACTAGTTGAGTCCAACATTTTCATTTTTAACCATCTGAGTGCCTAGTTGATAATTCTATAACCATTTGAGTCCAATTTTGTAACGGCGTTAACCAAGTCAGTTAAGTATAAGGGTATTTTAGTCTTTTTATATGTAGGTACAACTCTTTATTGCACAAGCTATAATGAACAAGTCTTTAATGCACAAAAGTTTTAATAATATATAAAAAAAAAAAATATTATATATATATTGAAGACTTTCTCTTCCCCACCCAACTCCACCCCACTCCACCCTACCACCACCATAAACTGCTACTGTGCTACAGCTGCACCACCCCACCACCACTGCACCACCACTTCTCTCTCACACACACAATTGCACACACTTAATATTTCCCAGCCGGCCATCCCCACCCCGCCTCACCACCATCCACGCACCACATCACCACCACCGCACCAACCCTACCGCACCTTTACCACCACCACTGCAAACCTCAGACACAATCTCTCCCCCCACGCAACCTCACACACTATAACCCCTAAATTGATTGCAGATCTGACGGTGGGTTTCTGTTGCAGTGGTGATTTCAACACCCAATAAATCAATGATTGTAGTGGTCGAACACCCATCATCGTCTTCCTTAACCCCACTTCTGCCACCCACGTAAACCACCTATACCATTCCCGTCTAACTCCACCACCGTTGAACTAACTCCATCCCCTACCACCATTAATCTCCACCGCAAAAAAAACACTATTAAACGTTATACCACCACCACTTCACAATCGTCATCCTCCACCTGCAACCCACCATCACCACCTCCGTATCTTCACATCTAAAAACCCTCACTTTTACACCATCCTCACAGCCATCATCGCCGCACCTAACCATAGCAGCCCTAATCTAAGCCCTAATCTAACAGATGCGGTGGAGATTGATGGTGGTGGTTTAGAGAGAGAAGGGGGCGAGAGATGACGGGTTTGGTTTATTGAAGAACATGAAGGCGACGGCTAGGGTTTCTAAACCCAATATCGCAGTTGCCGGCCCTCAAAGTGTTTAAAGAAAAGAGAGAGTGGTGGTAATGGAGGAGGTGGTGGTGGTGAGTGGAGTTAACGGTGGTGGTTGCTGAAGGTGTATGGTGGTGGTGGTGGATTTGGTTAGAGAGAGAGAAGAAAGGGAGGTTGATATGCAGACATGGGTCATGTTTAAGTTATATATATATATATATATATATATATATATATTTATTTATTTTGTTTATTATTAATAGGGGCATAATTGTCTTTTCACAAAATCTTAACAGAATATATGGATGGTGTTAGTAATTTGGACTCAAATAGTTATAAAATTACCAACCAGGTATTCAGAATGTTAAAAATGAAAATGTTGGACTCAAGTAGTTAAAACTACCATAACACAAGGACTCAAAAAGGAATTTACTCTTTAGATTATAAATCCCTTTCACAGCGTTTCTTTGGATTTAAACTTGTCAATACAATTGCTCTAAACCCCACACTGTACTCAACCAATAGCAGGATGTTTTTTTCAGCGTTTATCCCTTTCACACACTCGATCTCTGCAATATCCCTTTCACAGCGTTTCTTTGGATTTAAAACCTGTCAAGACAATTGCTCTAAACCCACACTGTACTCAACCAATAGCGGCATGATTTTTTCAGCGTGATCGATCAGGATCACTGATGACTGATTGATGCTCGTTTCCGCATATGCCATTTCTTAGAAAACAGGTGTTTTAAGGTCAATCATGATGCTGCCGAGTGGGTCTAAAATCTCAAGTACAAGAGCAGAGCTTGGCTCGCATTGAGCTTTGTCTAACAGCTAGAACCTGACTCATCGGTACCTAAAGCTCGATCAAACTCAGGTTATCTACACCTGTGGTGAGGATTGTTGCTAGTCAGCAAACTTCTAATGCTATGTTAGGCTCAAAGTAGAGTCATAATATGTTCAACGCAACCCAACATGTTTCAACTGTTGTGGAAGCAATAAACTCAGACCCAAAGTCAAACCCATATTCGACCGACATAGCAGAGTCTATATAGGCAGAGGGTGATCTTAATCATCACAAAACCAAAAAACTAAAATGAATGCAAAAACAATGATCGCATCACAAGAGAATATGTAATCTACGTAAAACAAAGAGTCAAAGGGGTTGCAAATTTGCAATTAAACCATCAAGAGTTCAAGACACATGTTTGTACCTTCCAAACATCATAGGATAAAAAGCATACTCATAAAAAAAAAAAACCAAAGATGTACCCAGCCACATAAAGGATGTTCGTGGTTCTTATAATACAAGCGACACCCAAAAGAACACTACTGCGAAACAGACAATTAAGACCTGGATAATTTACTCAAATGCCCATGCGTTCTCCCTGCGCACCTCCTCTTCCTCTTCTGGAGTGAAATCATTCTTGATGTTGAACGTCTTGCGGATCTCTTCAGGAGTCTTGCCTTTGATCATGTCGGCAACTGTTTGGCAGGTTAAGTCCAGTAGGCTCTTGATGTTCAAGTAGTTAGCAGCCTAAAAAAAAAAAAAAAAAAAAAAAAAAAAAACCTTTTAAATCATCTGTTCCTTGACCATAACAAGAATGTAAACATACATATACAAAACACAAGTTAAAAAAAAAATCTTATGATCATAAGTCTGAACCAGATAACCTACAGCTAAGCACAAATCAGAGTTTTTTCATCATATATTCGTAAACCAATTAAAGAATACAAGTAACACTTCAGGAACGAATCTTTTGTGTTTTTTTTTATCAAACATTAACACACCAATTCAAGAATGTAAATATATAGACACAAAAAATTTGAACCATTTGTAGTTCATTGATTAAAGAGACTCTTTCCTATAAAGACTCCACAAACAATTCAAGTTATAATATAATGAGCTAGAAAGTTATACACAACAATCAACTTGTTTCTAAGCAAGTCATCTAAACAAAACCAGCAACTGCACAAGATCAAGTATTGTACTCAATAATTAATTACTATAAAAAAAGACATGTCGAATGATAAGCCCTATCATACTCTAAAACACAGAACATTACAATACGATAACAAAACCCTACAAATCACCCCCAAACTTGGTTTAAAAAAGCGCGCCTAGACTCAAAGCTCAAGCCCTTGCGCTTTTGGTCGCTTAAGGTGCGCTTTTTTCAAAAAAGCCCACAAGTGGCGCGATTTCTTGGCAAAAAAATTGTCTATTGTGCATTAGCTTGTTGTACAACATGATTTTCATGTTGTACATGTATGCAATTCCATACTAAAACATATATAAAGCTTACTTGTCTTAAAATATTGTGTAAAAATGTAAATGATGCTAGAAACCTATAGGAAATATATAAAAAGTAATATAATTATTTAGGCCCGGGTACGAAAAGCGGTGCACTTTTGCGCTTGGCGCCTCAGTTTTAAACATTGTCTCTTTTTTGCGCTTTTCGCTTTTTAAAACCAAGCCCCAAAATAATAATAAAAAACTAAATAAACAAAACTATTGCAAACATAATAACAAAAACCTATTTACCTACAAAATCTCTCAAAATTAAACTCACATATACACTACAACATTCACAAAACTAAACATTACATTACCAAACAATACCCTAAAATCACCCCCAAAAAACTAAAACCAAAATAAACAAAATTAGGGCAAACGATTACACATAACCAAACCTCAATAAACAATAATCAATTTAACAAAACAATAAACGAATTAAAAAAAAAAACATACACTACAAGATTTCACAAAACTAAACAAAATAATATAAAGCAAACAATAATAATATTCATAAACATAAAAAAACGAAATAAGAAACAAAAACCATACCAGAATTAGATCAAAGAGAGTACTCTGATCCACCTTCACAAAATCAGCATCAAACGACTTAAGATCCTCTTCAGCGACCTTCTCATCAGCATTAGGGGTCTCCACATGCTTCTTACAGTACTCAATAACCTTCGACAGGATCTTACTAGTGACGTTAGGTAGCGGGATGCTTGTGTCAGCACACCCGTCTTCAATCATGTGCTTGATTGTTTGCGACTCGACGGCCACCGCCTCGTCCACCTCGAATGTTTCACCGTCTGAACTCCTTAACACGATTGTCTTTGATGATGACATGATTGATTATCGGATTTTGGTTTGGGATAATAATAATAATAATAATAATAATATGAGGAAACCCTAGTTTTGAATTGGGGGAAATTGTTTATGATATGTTGAGGGTGTTTGGGTTATAGGTGTTTTATAGGGAGATCTTCGAAGGTGTTTTTGACTTGGGCCTTAATTGTACTTGTGTTAAATTGTGGAAAAGTGTTTTTAGTTTGGAGATTTGGTATACTTAGTCCCTTAGCTTTAGCTTTGGTTATGGATTGAATGTTAAAAATATTATCACTATACCGCCTACCGGTACATAATGTACCAGTTCGGTATAAGACTATGAGGAGTGGTGGGGGGAAGAGGTGGGGGGAAGCGCCATGTGGCACTTGTGGGACCCTTTTGGAGGGGGGAAAATAATTGTGGGGAGTGGAAGGGGGGGAAGAGGTGGGGGGAAGTGCCATGTGGCATTTTATTTTTCTTTTTTTTTTTAACTTTGTTATATAAAACAATAATAATAATAAATATTTTTTATTAATAACAAACCTAGAAAAATACAAAAAAAAACCTAGAAAATTAAAAAAAATACAATAAAACCGAAAAAAATTAAAAACTAACAAATCAGTTCAGATTATATTTTTCGATAATATCACGCTTCATTTGAAGCGTCATCTCTAACTCCGGCCCTTGCATATGGTCGGTGTTCATGGCGAGAAATTTCAAATCCTCGCGTTTTTCGCGCTGCTCTTTGATACTCAACTTTCGTTCTTTCATACTCAACTTTTTTTCAAAGGCTTCGCGAATGTTTTTTTTCTCCTCCAGCATTTTTTCTTGGATCGTATTGAACTGAATCATGGTGGAATTTAAATCTTGCAACTCAGAGCTGTACGCACCGGTTGATCCAGAACCCGAACCCGAAGCAGCAGATTTTTGGGACCTCTTTTTTGACTTATCTCGACCGGGTGGGCGACTCAGTTCCTCTTCGAAGTCGTCTTCATCCAAATTAACGGCTTCCACGTTGTCAGGATCGACCTGACGGTTTCTTGACGAACCTGTTTTCGTCCTTTTGGCGGAGTTGCTTGCAGTGGGGACGAACGCCCATCTTGAATGGTTCTTGGCGACTTCCCAACAATGAAGAAACTTGAATTCGAGCCCGGTTTCGAGACGATACGCTTGTAGCGACCAGCTCAGGCTGTCAGTGTCCGTTTCACCGCTTCTTGGATTGTTTCTTGTGTGATAATAATGCGGGTGAAACGCGTTCATTGCCCTGTTTATCTCTGTCCACTTGGACGAGAGACTATCGTTTGCTCGATAGAAGTCTTTTTCCATCAACACATGGAACACTTTGTTGATGTCGTCCCAGAAGTCGTTTTTGTGGCGACTTGTTCCTACAAAAAAAAATATTAGTAATATTATAAAAAAAAATTTCATGTTAAAAAATTTATTACAAATACCTTGCTCTTTTTCGGACTCGCTAATCCACGCTTTGGTTAATGCAAGCTCTTCTTGGGGTGTCCACTTAAGTGGTTGGCGGTTAGCGGCGGCTAATGCTTTCTCCGCCGCCGTCTTCTTCTTGTGACTTCTTTTTGGAGGGGGGTTTTTACCCGAAGATGATCCCGCGACATTTTGGGGTTGTGTTTCGGGTACGGTTTGGGTTAAAGGAAGTTGTGAAGGAACGAGAGAATCATTGAATGGGAAATTCGGATAAATTTGGCCACTAATAAAACCGGCATAACCGGCGTAGTCGGGACAAGGTGAAGGATGGGGTGGACGGTTTGGGATCGGGTGAACCGGTGGTGTATTCGGGTTTGGGACAAACGCGTATGGGTTGTTCGGGTCGAAGCCTCGGTTGTATGGGTTCATTGTTGGTTGAGGAAGTGTATAAAATTTGGATGAAAAGTGTATAAAATTTGGTTGAAAATTGTATAAAATTTGGTTAAAGTGGGTGTTTTGTAGTGAAATGGGGGTAATTTATAAATTTTTTTTTTTTTGACCGTTGCAATGCATGGACCGTTGGAATTTTAATTTTTTTTTTTTTTTAGGTGACCGTTTGATATAAAGATGGTCCAATAGCATGAAGCCACGTGGCAAGTATCCCCCCCCCCACGCCGGTGAGATCACTCCCGCCCCCCCCCCCCCCTTCACGCCACTTCCACGCCATATTGCGGCGGTATTCCCCCCCCTTCCCGCCCCCTCTCCCGCCCCACTCCGCTTAGTCTAACTACTTGGTATTAAATACTTATCCTTATAAAAAGAAAAAAAAATAAATCCAGTACTCGTGACCAAATACTCATAAAAAATGTTTTCAAATAGTGATGCACGTTTACAAAATAGGGGTTGCGCATGTTAGCACCTATGTT
Organism: Ambrosia x helenae; assembly: GCA_030844895.1. Taxonomy (NCBI): domain Eukaryota; kingdom Viridiplantae; phylum Streptophyta; class Magnoliopsida; order Asterales; family Asteraceae; genus Ambrosia; species Ambrosia x helenae. The sequence goes on along the minus strand of CM061224.1, from coordinate 15,463,560 downwards.
GCACGGGAACTGGTACGGGAACGAGAAACGGGTACGGGTACGGGAAACGGCAAAACTAAAAAAATCAAGAAACGGGTACGGCATGGGTACGAAAATAAATACATAAAAAAATAAATATATATTATAGAGGTAAGGTATTAAAATATTTAAAAATATTTTTATATACAAAATTACAAGTATAAGGACCAAATGTTTATATACACAAACTAATTTATACTTTCTATGTAAAATTTATAATTTTTAGGGGGTCAAATGTGAAAATGTAAACATTTATAGGGTCTGATCTCTATCTTTTCTTCAACCTTATCCTCTTCTTTCTCTTGAAATTATCATCTGTTCATTTTAATCATCAAGTTTCATACGTATTTTACCTATTACTCTCTCTCTCTACATAAATCTCTCACCACACCACCAGCCACCACTCATCACCACCGCTAACCACCAGACACCACCTATTATTACATTAATAACTAATGGGTTTAATCAGTGTTATTTCAAATCACAGCTGCTATTCATCTTCCTCCTTGTTTCTTACAAAAAAGTTACAGCAGCGTCACCGGAATCATCGCCGGAAGTCGCCGGAAACCGCTATTTGATCGCTTTTGCCCCGCTAAACACTAGATAGCGATGGACAACTATGCTGGAAACTTAAAAAAATCCGTCCCCAAATCAAGAAACGGTACAAGAAACGGCGTTGACTTATCGAAGCGGTCAAGATTCGGCCCAGAAACGTTTCCCCCCGTCCCCGTACACGTTTCCGTCCCCTGCGAGTTTCGGGGACGTGGTACGGCAGCTCCTTGCCGTTTCCGTGCATCAGAGGTTAGCACCGCAGACGGTGAAAGTTAGTAAAGACAGTGTGGCTTCTTTAATATATATGAGAATTACATATCATAACGTGTGTATTATATTATTATCTAGTGTATACAAGTCAATTATTAAGAAACTCGATTTTATATGGATTATGGAGCATTTAGGAACTGTATAAACATGTGCATTTATTGATTGTGTTGTGGTATAGTGATACATAATTAGTTAAGTAGTAAACACATAAAAGTTCATCTTTTTATCTCATACTCAATATTATATATATAATAACAAAACACATAGCTTTTTAGGAACACTACTAACATGGTATTTTTGTAATTTTGTTTGGATATTCTCAAGTCTCTTTAGACTATAGGGGTGGAGGGGGAAAGATGGGTGAACCGTTATATGACACTTGTGAGACCTATGTAGGTGGGGGGAATTGTGAGGAGTTGAATGGGGAAAAGGGGTGAAGGGAATAATATTATACTATATAAAGCTAAAAATTTAAAAAATAAAAAAACAAGTTGGACCAATCAGAAAAGGCCACATGGCCAACCCAAGTGCCCCACACCAAGCTTCTTCCTCCCGCCCTCCTCTCCCGCCACTCCTCCACGCCCGCAGGGGGCGGTGTTCCCGCCGGTGAAGCTTCCTCCCGCCCTCCTCTCCCGCCCCACTCCCTCCACTTTTAGAGCATTCACAATAGCTTCCTCATTTTTATGTGAGAGTAGCCCCCAAATTATATGGGGTGGTTTTGAGAGTTTGTGAGTGAAGAAAAATGAGGAATCTACTGTTGATTGGTATATTTGGGGTTATTTGGGAATCTTTTGGGGAAAACTGAAAACTATATTTATTTTTTAATATTTGTTGAAAGTGGTTGTGAGTGAAGGAGAGAGAAACTGTAATGATTTTTAATGTAATATGTGATTGTGATTGGTTGTGAGTAAATGGGGGATGGGGAAGCTACCGTGAATGCTCTTATTCACCCTAAAATCGTTCACCAGATTCTTCAGTCCCTCTTTTCTCACCACAGACTGACTCTAGCATCTTGATTCCTGAAATCCACAAATCATGATGAGAAAGCCATATGCAACAGGCAACGGTCGCTCGGGTCTACGGCAAAACAGTGAGCAGATGTCACATCGCAATAGATGGTGGCCCGTCTGAGCACCTAGCGTATAAAACTGTTCAACTTGCTGGAACTGCGTTGTAGTTGCTAAAATCGCCTAAATACACACTGTGGGTAGGTGAAAGGAGCAAATCTACCCAGAAAGGGCCACAAAGTGACCACAAGATGTGGTGGTGATCTTGCTGTGAACGGCTACCCGACCGCCGTCATCACAAGCCGGCGGGTGATGTCTCAAACGCGACGGCTATGGTTCACTGTCGCGAAGGCACACGACAAAGGAGATGGTGAGGATGGTTTGGTCTGATTAAATGTTGTGGTGTTCTTCTCTAGATTCAGGGGTTTTTTCTTGAACATCTGAAGGTTGCTCATTGATGGTGAGTTTTTATTTGATTTTTTTTAACGGCCAACGAATCAATTTTCGAGCACTCTCGAGCACCCTTTTGGCGAATTAGGTACTCGAGAGTACTCGGGCCACCAATTGCCACCAATTCCTGGGAAAATCCGACCACTCACCCGCCCGAAGGCACGACAGTGAAATAATCGGTAAAACCGGTCGGGATCAGGACTCGAACCCAAGCCAATGGCCGGGTCATCCCTCATTTCCCCTCCACCAATGTCCTCCAAATGTAGCTAGTGGGAATTGAACCCAAGCCTCCCATAGGAAACTTTAGGCATTTAACCAACTGAGCTACAAGTGTTAGACTTTTATTTGATTTATATGGTATGGGTTAATGGCCTATTATTACCTACTGCAATTAGTTGTGATGAATAGCTTTCATGCCATTATATATGATGCTTATTTATGAACCATGATGCGGAGTAACTTAAGCTAATAAGAGATGCTGAATGATTCAGCTCTTAACCATTCAGGTCTGAATCATTCAGCATTCAGGTGTTGTTTGTTTTTTGCTCAGAAGCACTTCTGACCTCTTTTGTTTGCGCAACGCAGACGCGCACAGACGTTTGGGGTCTGCAGATTGTTTGTTTTTTTGGAAGACCTTTCACTCAAAAAGGTCTTCCTGACCTCTTCTTGGTACAGACTTGTTCCAAAGTCTTCTAAGATCTTTAAAGGTCTTCTCCTCACCCGCCACCACCACCACCACCACCCACGGTCCACCACCAACCACCACCACCCACCACCACCGCCGCCATCCACCACCACCACGATCCACCACCACCACCATGGTCCACCACCACCGTTCACCACCACCTTGGTCCACCACCACCACCACCCACCACCACCAACCACGGTCCACCACCACCACGGTCCACCACCTACCACCTTCCACCACCACCACCACCCACCACTACCACCGCCATCCACCACCACCACCACCACCCACCACCACGATCCACCAACACCACCACCGTCCACCACCACCATGGTCCACTACCACCACCCACCACCGCCACCCACCACCACGGTCCACCACCACCGTTCACCACCACCATGGTCCACCACCACCACCACCGTCTACCACCACCACCGCAGTCCACCACCACCACCACCAACCACGGTCCACCACCACCTACCACCATCCACCACCACCTACCACCGTCCACCACCACCTACCACCGTCCACCACCACCAACCATGGTCCACCACCACCTACCACCGTCCACCACCATCTACCACCGTCCACCACCACTACGGTCCATCACCACTGTCAACCACCACCACCACCGTCCACCACTATCCACCACCACCATCCACCACCATCCATCACCACCATGGTCCACCACCACCACCGTCTACCACCAGATTGCTGTAAAAAATCAGTTTATTTAAATTTCAGTTTATTTCAGCAGCCTGCAGACATTAACAAACAAACAGTCTTCTTCTTGTTGACTGCATACCTTTGGTCCACCTCTTCTCCTGCAGATGTCTACAGATGTGGTCCGCAGACTGCAGACCTTTTCCTGCAGAAAAACAAACAACACCTCAGACTGTTTGTTTCAGCATCTGAATGGAATGATTAAGTGCTGAACCATTAAGCTAATAAGAGATGCTGAATGATTCAGCTCTTAACCATTCAGAGTCTCTTAACCATTCAGACCATCTTAATAAATCAACACTTAATCAACCAAACAACCCCTTAACCAATTAAGGCCATTTGTGATATTTGATAAGCGGTAGAGTTTTGTTCTAATATGATTTCGATAGCTATGAGAACGTATTTATGTTCTAAAGTTAACAAAGTAATTAACATGCAATGACAAAATGGACAATATAAATTGAAATGTTCAGGTTCTTAGATTTTGCTAGCTGGAATGGTTTACCTTAAGAACACTGTGTACTTCATGACATTGCAAATAATTGTATCTTGGTTTTAGTTATAAAACCATGAAAGTGTTGTATAAATGCATGATCAATTTGAGCCTAATGAAACTTTAATGGTCTGATCCAATTAATTGTAGTAGTGCTACATATGCTTTTGCCTCTTCCACAAGACCACAACCTAACCAACTACCATGTGAAGCATGCCTGAAGAAAGAAAAAACAAAGTTCAATTTAAGTTCACAACAATTACTGTTCTACTCCTTTACTTCTCATTTGACATGTTACTCTGACCCGTTTATCATTCCGTAACCTTTTCGACAAACTCAAGGCGTGCCATAAATATTTCATCTCCAATTTAATGATTGTCTTCGCTGTGCATTTCCACAGTTTGTTACAAGTCAGACGCCTAACAATATTAACCTTGGAGGTAAACGACTTTCCAATCTTAGACACAGATCTAATCATCTTTTTTTTTTTGAACGGCAACTCGCTTTTTATATAGATAAAAAGAGCCAGCAGGGGGCTGAGAAAACAAAAACAAAACAAGGAAAGGGAAAGAAACAAAAACAAACAACCGAGACTACACAAAACTCGCAACATCAAAAGCAAGCCAATTAGCCCAAGACGGGCAGCGAATCTTCGCCCTGTTGCCAATCCAAATAAAGCTATCCTCCTTGATTTGATCAATGATCTTCCTCTGCTGGACGAACTTGCCTTCGAAGACCATTAAATTCCTTGCAATCCAGAGATGCCACACAGTGGCATAAGCGGCTGTGCACACCAGACGTTTCCAGGCCTTCGAACCTGGGTTGTCCCAGATGCTTCTGATCAGGTCCGAGAGGGTGTTAACGGAGGCAGGATACGGGATTTTTAACCAAACACATATCTCCCACCAAATGCCTCTAGCGATCAGGCAGTTGACAAAAAGGTGATTTGTATCTTCCAATTCAACTCCACATCGCGCACATCTGCAGTCTTGGACCAGAATCCCCCTAGCGACGAGTTCGGACTTAACTGCAACACGCCCCAACAAAGCCCTCCAAACCAAAATATTGCATTTCAGGACTGCCCAAGGTTCCCAGCGAAACGAAGAAACACGGAGCTGACCCGATTTAGCGGTGGCAAGATCACTTCTAACAGCCTTGACCGAGTAACCCACTCCATCATCATTATCCCACCCCCATTTATCAAATTAGCTGGTGATGGTATAATTACGAAGAAGATGGAGCAACATCTCAAAGCGGTTCCAAATGTCACTTTGATTAGGGAGCCCTTTCCATGTCCAAACCCACTGTTGACCTGTGTCCGAGAATACCACGCACTCGGCAACCTTAGCGTTTTTCTTTTCAGCCAACCTGTAAAGGTCAGGGAAGACCGAACACAAAGGTTCAGCCGTTAACCAAGGATCGGTCCAGAAGTAATTAAGCTGACCATTGCCAACACAGACTTTCAATTTATCATAGATCCGAATCCCCAACTTATGCAAGACCTCCTCAACCCCACTGATGTCTTTCCAAACTCCCGGAAGAGCCTTCTTGACAGGAATGATTTTTTGCCCGTGCCCGACCCGTGAATGGACCTAACCACCTTTGCCCATAATTGATTTGGATCCGACTTGTAACGCCACCACCATTTGGCCCTCATAGCGACGTTGAGGTCTTCGATACAACCCAAACCAAGGCCCCCGTTTGCTTTGGGTTTGATAAGGCGATCCCACTTAATCCACCTGACTTTTCCAGCCCTAATAGACTTTCCCCAAATAAAATCCCGCCTCAGCGCCTCAAGCCTTTTGATGATACTTTTAGGAGCTGCAAAAATAGACAAATAATAGTTACGAAGGCCGCCAAGAACGGCTTTAGCCAGAAGAGCCCGGTCGGCTAAAGAGAGGAGACGCCCCTTCTGGTTGGATAGCTTTTTATGGAATTTTTCGATAATTGGCTGCCAAAAACGGGCACGTTTCATGTTGGCGCCAATCGGGATCCCCAGGTACGAGAACGGGAGGCTGTCCGCTTTACATCTAAACAAATTCGCCAATCGATTGACCTCCGGTTCATCAACCCCGACTCCATAAAGTTGACATTTGTGATGATTGACTTGTAACCCGGTAATTAAATTGACCCATTTGAGGAGACGGCTTAAACTAAGAACATTTTGATCGGACCATTCTCCTATGAAAAACACGTCATCAGCGTAACATAAATGGGAAAGAAGCGGGCCCTCATTGGGTAATTGAACTCCTTTAAAAAGCCCTGTTTCAACCGCTCTATTAGTTAACTTAATGATAATCTCCATAGCAATTATAAACAAGAAGGGTGACAACGGGTCACCTTGTCTAAGACCCCTTTTAAAGCGGAATTGGCCCGTGGGAGTCCCGTTAATCAGGGCCGAGCCCCTACCTGAGGCGAGGCACGTTTTGATCCAACCAATCCATTTAACAGGAAAGTTCATAAGCTCTAAGACCCGAAACAAACATTTCCAATTTAACGTGTCGTAGGCCCTTTTAAAATCAACCTTAAAGATTAGGATTTTCTTCTTAGACTTCTTCGCCCACGAAACCGTTTCGCTAATGATTAAGGGACTACCAAGAATAAATCGCCCTTCGACAAAGGCCGATTGGGTGGGAGAAATTAATGGTGGCATCACCTTCTTGATTCTAGACATGAGCGTTTTGGCAACAATCTTGTACACCGACCCAACGAGAGAAATGGGTCTAAAGTCATCCAACGATTGCGGGTCAGTGTTTTTGGGAATAAGAGCTATAAAAGATGCATTACTGCCCTCGGAAATAAACCCCTTATCAAAGAGTTCGTCCATCATCGAGAGAATAACCGGTTTCAAAATACCCCAATATGCTTTAAAAAAATTCAACGAGAAACCGTCCGGCCCCGGGGCCTTCCCCCATCACAGTCCCGAATCGCTTTCCAGATCTCGTCCTCAGAAAATGGTTGGATTAGAGCATCAGCCGAAGCATCATTTAGACGGGCCAGATTTATGTCAGGAAAGATGGGTCTACGTCGAATCGGTTCTGCGAAAGCCTTCTTGAACCACCACATAGCTTTCTTCATAATGTCCCCCGGATTAGTAGTCCAAACCCCGTCAAACGAAAGGCCATTAATCCTCCTGTTTGCTTTATTAAGATTAACAATACCGTGGAAAAATTTAGAATTTTCGTCGCCGTCTTTAATCCACTTCACCCGAGCTCTTTGGTGCCAATCTTTTGCCTTGGACGCCTCCAACTTTTTCAGCTTTTGCCTAAGGTGAACACGAATCCTCTTTTCCGTCTGATTGAGAGTAACATTCTCGGCCTTCCTTTCAAGATACTCGATACCTTACACCAAAGCTCTTGAGCTGATTTCATTACAAACCTTAACCCGAGATCTCCACATTTTGATATCCGATTTAATATCCCTCAAAACAGTCCCCAAATACTTATCCGTCGGTCCGAAAACCTTCCCACTTCCAACTCTGGAGGAGATAATAAACTTCAATTCTTCGGATCCAATCCACGAGTTATAGAACTTAAAAGGAATGGGACCAAAGTCCAATTCCGTACAAGTTAAGACTATGGGACAGTGATCAGACGACCCCCTATTCAATACCTCAAACTTGGCGTTTGGCCACCTAGTCATAAACTCATCACAGACGAGCACCCTATCCAGTTTACTCATCTTAACATTAGTATTGTCCGAGATATAGGTGAACCTCCCACCCATCATGCGATATTCTAACCACCCCGTTCTACGAATGAAATCATTAAATCTCCCAGCCGCATAGACATCAAACACAGAGTTCACCCTCTCCTCGGACGATCTAACATCGTTAAAGTCCCCAATGGCCACCCACAAACCTTGGAACATGTACCTGAGAGAAACAATTTTATCCCATAGCGCCCTTCTCAGGCCCACATCGTTAGGGGCATACACGTTGAGAACATTAATCCTATCCTCAACCCCACTCATAACCCCTGAGACCAACACAAAGAAGCGGTCTGTGATAATGTCCCTGGCTTGGAAAGTACCCCGGATCCCACAACGAGACAAGCCCACCCGACTTACCAATAGCATCCGCTGCTGACGCCACAAATGGGAATCTACCCCAGAATCGGGCCCAAGTACTATCAGGGACCCCCGATTGATGTGTCTCCTGGATACACAGGAAAGCACACCGGTATTTTTGTTTGAGCCGTCTAACCCAATCCGGTTTATCCACCCGGAAATCCCCCTAACATTGACAGAAATAAAATTCATTGGAAACAAGTTACCTCCTTTTCCCCCTTAATGACCTTTCTGACCTGATTGTCGAAAGAATCCACATCAATGCCCAACCCCGCATCGAAATCCAAGGTAGCCTGAAGCTCCTGGTTAACTTCGACCTCATCGTCATCATTATCATGCTGACAATGAACCTTCTCTTCCCTATTACCAGCTCCGCGACTACCATTCCTCAACTCCGTGGTACCAGCCTTCAGGTTCTCCTTTCTTTTAAGGTGTTCAGCAGCGTCCATTTCAATTAAATCATTCAGACTGAAAGGATCCGAATCTATCGGGTTATTTAGTTTAGCAACATTCATAAAAAAAATGCAACCGTCAGTTGTCAATCATCTAACTAACATCAAATACAAATCAAGACACTTATAAAAAGTTTCGGCAAAAGCGTAGTATGTGATTCGATTATGGACACGCTATTACTAAAACAAAAAAAAAACTTCAAGTTAAGGTGTACATATTAAATTGTTTAATAGCTGGAATATGAAGTTATGCAACCATTATCATGAGGTATCTAATGCCATGTGCTTATTATTTCAGGGCTAATAGGATGTTGAATGTCTGCAAACACAACATTGTCTATAAGAGGTCTAGATATGTATTTTGCTGCGGTTTAAAACTTTGTAAGCATTTCAATCTTCTTTCTTTTAGACTTAGAGTATAACCTTTATTTTGGTAAGATTTTAGTAGGGTAACGAATCATCACAAAGGTGAAGTTATACGCTGCAATTAGTCTATAAAACGGGCCAGCTTGCATCACGTGTTATTAGGATACAATACAAAAATTATGCTGCGAGATACCTTGATGTACCAACTGAATACCCGTCGCGAAGCGCGGGGTATCCTACTAGTTTAAAACATTACGTATAAGCATTTATATAAATTTCTACTTAAAACTTATTTATGCATAAAAAATGAACCGTTATCTAAACTGAGATAAAATGATATTTGCCACCCATGTAACCCATGAATCACTTGGGTTTCTTTAGCGCAATCGTTTCTTTAGTGTAGTCTTTGTTTAGTGTCCACATGTTTGTTTGCTACATATTATTCTATAATTGTTTGGTTGTTTTCTCAATTTGTAGTTGATTTTAGATTAGTGGGTGCTAGTGGATTTGTTTTTCATTTTGATTGTAAGCCACAACTAGTTTGATCGGAAGACATGAATAAAATACTGAATTTCTTATAAATTATTCTATCCTTCTTATATTCTCTCTAATCTCATTTGTAAGACTATGTGAGCCACAACTAGTTTGAGTGAAAGTCATGAATGAAATATTGAATTTCTTATAAAATTAAACTACTCTTCTATTCTCTCTAATCTCGTTTTGTTCTTCCTTTTATTATTGTGGTTCTTATAGTTTATGCTTAAACATGTGTGGTAAAATTTATTGTTTGTATATAAAGTTATATAGAATGAAATTGGAATATGTATATGTATATGATGGAGGACGTATGTTATATAAAGTTATATAGAATGAAATTGGAATATGTATATGATGGAGGACGTATGTGCAAGTTTTGGAATGATGGTGACCATTGGGTAAAACCGTAAAAGTAGTAGATACACATTAAATTACCTGTCACATCGGTTCTCACCTGTGTACAAGTACATACAATATTTAATAATTAATATTGACGGTTCAAATCAATCTCATATATTAATTTGATCAATATATTGTATGGATGTTCTTCAAGGGTAACTCAGTAGGTGAATGGATCAGGGATTTTTTTGAAGTTTAAGGTTCGATTCTCACGAAGGACATAATGAGAAATGATGGATGACTCATGGCCTATGGTCATGAGTTCGAGTCCTGATCTCGTCAGGTTTTACTGGTTCACTACTGTCTCTGTCGTGCCTTCGGGCGGGTATGTGGGTCGGGTTTTCCCTGAAAGCAGGCTGTCAGGCGGGCTAGGGGCTTCGTGCGTCCGGGGTGAGCCGGGCTGTGCCCCTATCTTTGCCACTAGGGGACCGCGTACAAAGTACCCGGCGTTGTTTAGTTGGCCGTTAAAAAAAATATATTGTACGGATCTTTTAAAATTTGTTTGACTTTAAAAAATACATTTATTTAGATTTAAAGTATCAGTTAAATTATTAGGAGATATGAACTTTTTTTTTAATGGCAACCATCTTTATAGCTAAATATAAAGCGTCAGCAAGAAACTGGAAATACACCAAAAGCCCCGACACGCGAAAGCTAAACAAACACCAAACCACCAAAAAACAAAAATAAGGAACCAAACTAACTAAACAAGCTGTGAAACATCAAAAACTGCCCATTGATCCCAAGAGATAGTCGTCGGCTTCCGTCTGTTGTTAATCCACAAGAACGTCTCTTCCTTGATTTGATCAACAATATATCGAACAGGGAGGAATTTCCCTTCGAAGACTTTAGCATTCCTCGCAAGCCATAAGCGCCAAGTCGTATTTATCACAGCGGTGCAGACCAATTTTCTCCATTTATTTGATCCCGGGGCAGCCACCAAAAAATCGATCATAGCAGAAATGGAGTTAACATGCAGCGGCCAGCTTATCTTTAACCAGACGACGACGTTCCACCAAACCGCCTTGGTCCATAAGCATTGAAACAAAGCGTGGTCCACATCTTCTAACTCCAAACCACATCTAGCGCAATTCAGATCCGAGAGAGCAACCCCACGCGCAACCAGATTTACTTTAGTAGCTATCTTCCTATCCACCACTCTTCAAAGAAAATAATTGGCTTTAAGAGGGGCCCAAGCGTTCCAAACGAAGTTATTTGCTGTTGAGGAGGACCAACAGCAGCGGCCAGCTCCCATCTCACATCCTTAACAGAAAAAACCCAGCCCCGCATCGTTTTCCCATGTCCAGACATCCTCGGAACTATTCAGGGAGGTACCGAGCAGCACATCAGTCAGCTCCGAAAGCTGCTGACTCTCATCCGGCCCTGCAGGCTGACGAACCCAGCCCCAATTCCCTACCCAGTTGTGACCATTCCAAGTAAGGAGATCCTTCACCAACCCATTTTTATTAGAAGCCAGTTTGTACAACTCTGGACACATGTCCATAAAGCAGGAATACGAGCACCAAGTGTCTTTCTAGAATCTAGTTTTATCGCCATTACCAATCTTGACAGAAAGTTTATTATTAATGTTAATGCCCCTTCTAATTAAAGCACCCTCCACATTTGCAATATCTTTCCACACCCCCACAAACGATTTTTTAATAGGGATCAAGTGTTTATCCCGGTTCGTCGAATGGATAGACTTAATAACATCAACCCAAAGTTGGGGCTGCTCATTTTTAAATCTCCACCACCACTTGACTCTCATGGCCAAGTTAAAGTCATCAATACTCCCAACTCCCATACCCCCCAAACGTTTTGGTTTGACAATTTTATCCCAACGCACCCAACGGAGCTTGACTTTACCATCCTTCTTACCCCAAAGGAAGTCTCGTCTAATTGCTTCAAGTTTCTTCACCACTTGTTTAGGCGCTTGGAAAATTGAGAGGAAGTAAGACGGGAGGCTACCAAGGACCGCCTTAATGAGAGTTAGTCTTCCGGCAAAAGACAAGTACTTCGCCTTCCATCTTGATAATTTCTTGGAGAAACGATCAACAATGGGCTGCCAAAATTTTATGCGTTTCATATTTGCTCCGATGGGGACCCCTAAATACACAAAAGGGAATTCACTCGCTTGACATCCAAGGATATTCGCAAATTCAATCACCTCGTTTTCATCGACCCCAACCCCAAAAAGTTGACACTTGTTATAGTTAACTTTAAGACCGGAAACAAGGAACAAGCATCTCAAGAAGCGATTGAGGCTAATGCCATTATGTCTAGACCATTCCCCAAGAAGATGATATCATCCGCATAACAAAGGTGAGAAATATTCGGGCCGTTATTAGGAAGTTGAATACCTTGGAAGAGCCCCAAGTTACCCGCTTTCTTGAACAACATACAAACAACTTCCATTGCCAAGATGAATAAAAAGGGAGAGAGAGGATCCCCTTGACGAAGGCCTCTTTTGTATTTAAACTCCCAGGTAGGATATCCATTGACATGCACCGAACCTCTACCGGATTTAAGGCAACCCTTAATCCATTTATTCCATATTGGCGGGAACCCCAAGTACTCCATCGAGTTGAAAAGGAATTTCCAATTAAGCGAGTCGTAAGATCTTTGGAAATCCACTTTGAAAATAAGCATTTGTCTTTTCGCCTTCTTAGCCCAAGAAACGATCTCACTAACCACCAACGGGCCGTCAAGAATATTTCTCCCACCCAAGAAAGCCGTTTGGGTTGGACTTATAATCGATTCGAGCACTAACTTGAGCCTATTCGCAAGAACTTTAGCAAGGATTTTATATATGGACCCCACAAGCGAGATGGGTCTAAAATCATGTATGCCTTGAGGATCCGCTTTCTTCGCGATAAGTGGCACGAAGGAGGCGTTACACCTGATAGAAATCAGCCCAGAATCATAGAACTCATTGAAAAAAATCAGCAAAGGCATCTTTAAACTCCGGCCAAAAAGTTTTGAAAAATTTCAACGTAAAGCCATCCGGCCCGGTCGAATTACCCCCATTACAGTCTTTCACCGCCGCCCAAATCTCCTCGAAAGAGAAATGATTAATTAAAAGATTAGCCTGATCCGAGGATAAGGAGTGGAGCCCCGGGTTGGAAAAAAGAGGCTGTCTCCTTAATGGTTCACTAAATTGCTTCTTAAACCAATTGAAAACTTCATCTTTTAAGCCTTCAGGATCCGTCACCCATGTGCCTCCCACTTGGAGACCATAAATATTATTGCACGCTTTGTTAACATTAATTGTCACATGAAAGAATTTTGAATTTTCGTCGCCGAACTTCAACCATTGAATGTGTGCCTTCTGCATCAGGTCTTTGGATTTTTTGGCCTTCGAAGTCTTCATTCTCTCCTTCGCCTTGACTCTAATGCATTTTTCATCAGCATGGATACTTCCTAATTCAGCCTTCTTTTCAATATCAGACACAGTTTTAGAAAGCTCAAGCCACTCTTTATCATCCTCTTGAATTTTGACAGTTCTCCACTTTTTAATCTCCTCTTTAATACCTTTCAAGGTGAGCAAAATAGAATAATCCGAACACCCATTCCTAGATCTCAAAGCCACCTTACTTTTAACAATGTCCGCCAAGACCGAATCACCCAACCAACTGTTATAGAACTTTAAAGGCACGGGTCCGAAATTCCTAGGATCGCAAACCAAAGAGATAGGGCAGTGATCAGAGTACCTGGGTTCATGAACCTTAAATACCGCATTTGACCATTGGCCCATAACTGAAGGGCACACGAGACACCAGTCTAGTTTGCTAAACTTGATCTCTTCATTATCAGAAACGAAGGTGAACAACCCGCCAATCATTTGATATTCTAACCAACCCATTCAACAAATAAAGTCGTTAAAGAATGCAGCCGCCGAATGATCGAAAACAGAATTTCGCCTTTCTTTAATACACCTAACTTCATTGTAATCTCCGATTGCCACCCACATACCCTGATAACTAGAGGCCACAGCCTCAATATCGGACCAAAACGCCCTCCTGCCCCCTGGTCATTAGGCGCATGGATGTTAAAAATATTCACTGCCTCGTCCACACCCGACACCATCCCGGAAACCAACAATAAGTGTCGGTGTTTCACAGTGCTAATAACCGTAAATTTATTGGGGTCCCACATAGAAATCAGCCCACCGGACCTCCCCATCACATCCACCGAATCAAAACACATTTGAGTCCTCCCCCAAAATTTAGCAACAAAATCACTAGAAATATCACATTTATGAGTTTCATGCAAACAAAGAAAGTCAACCATACCCGATTTTTTCAGATTGCGAACCCAGGATTGTTTATTGGACCCGATCACTCCACGTATGTTAATAGAGAGGAAATTCATTGACAACTTCTCTCAGCCGCTTCACCATGAACAAGCTTTCACATTTGATTTTGAAATTCGTTTAGTCCAATGCCCAGGCATTATCTGTAATCGATAGACTCATCAACTTCATTCTCGAACAAATCTTCCTCATCCGAGTCAAAAATAGATTCCCCAACATCAGCCAGAGGATCGTCATTATTAACATTAACCGTACCACGCGACTGAGCAGCCGTCCTACCTCGGCGGTGATCTTCAGCATCTTGTAAGATCAGATCTTGAAGATCAAAGGGGTCCGAATCTGGTGAATGATTCAAATCTGGAGTGTTAAAATGATTCTTCTCGGCACAGCTAGCGTTAGAATTGGGGCAGGGGGTGGGTAATTAGAATGGGTATTGTCTCCATTAGCAACTGGGTCCGGCCCAACAATAATGCTTTTAATAAAAGTAGAGGGATTGGGCCTAAGAGCTGGACTATTTAAAAGATCAGAAAAAGTTGTTTTCTCTCTCCTGGTGGGCCAACAAGCACTCATCATTATAGGAAATAGGGACTTGCACCTCCTCCTCTGCATGCAAAGCCTTTGGAGTTCCCATGCACGACCGTCTATCTTCTCCAGACTTTTCGTTAACCAAGTCATCGGCCGGTATCACCACTACCGACTTTAACGAGCCGCCACCCAAAGAAGCCGACCCGTCTACCAAGTGAGCTGGGTTGACAGGAACAAACGGAACCCAATCAAAGCTAAATTCCTCGACCCAAACACTAGACAGCTGATTGTTTCTTGAAACAACAACTTTCGAATTAACTTTCTTGCCAGAGTTTACCAGGACCACCATCGAATTGGAGGACAAATCAACCGACTCTAGAGAGGCCAAAGATTTGACGAGTAAGCGACCACATCTCTCCCCCAGTTTGTTGAAAGTATGTCTATCCCACATATCTAAAGGAACTCCCAACACTCTAATCCAGGCCAAACGCTGGAAATCAGTAGTGTTCTCCCACATCGAAAGAGAAGAGAACCAAACGGACCAAGCAGAAACTCATCCTTGAAGAACACTTGACACGCTTCGATATCCAAGAAGAGAAGTCCAATTATCAACCCACCAAGATATTTAATTTGGATATCCCAGTTGATAAGTTCGTCATGCAACGCTTGTAACTTATTCAAACACTCAAACTCCTTCACCTCTCCAACCAAGAAACGGCCAACCTATTTCTCCATACGTGCCGACTTCGAATTGGGTAGCTCAACACCGGAGCGATAAGCCCCAACTGGCTCTGAAGCTGAAAGCGCTTCTTTAAACGAACGACTCTTAGGAAGAAAAACCACAGCCGCATCATTAACCCCTTGTTTAGTCTGAATGATGTTTCTCAGGTCGGTTTTAGTCGATTTCTCCAATCTTTGGAACACTGGCACCGTAGATGGTTCAATAGTAGGACCATTAGCTTTTCCATCTCTGTCAAATATCGCCAAGTTTATTCCGAGAACAGCCCCATCCATCGTTACCCCACTCAGCATCTCCATCCACTGACTAACATTGTGAACATTCGAAAACTTCACGAATCCAAACTTGTTGCCGAACCTGTTACGTTTGGCTAGGATGAATGAGTTTTCCAAGTTTCCGAACTGTTGAAAAGCCCTCCATAGTCTTTCAGCATTGCACTATTCCGGTAAGTTGGAAACGAAGAAAGAAGTAGTAGCTTTCAATCGCTCCTTTCTTGCTTGAAACTTCTTCATCTTCCTTACTTCAGCTTTGGAAATCACCTGTTGCCATCCATCACCCGATTTGCTTCCATAAGCATTCCCCTTGATGTTGATTAATTCTTCTGCCTTCCTTCTTTTCAGATCTTCAGTAGCCTCCGGGTTGTTCTCCTTGCGACTCTTGGTTTGCCTCTGTCTTCCCATGGAGAGATTTAAATGATAGAAAATAATGTTCCAATTGATTAGGAGATATGAACTAATTTTGTTTTAGAGCATTCACATTTGGGAACCAAATATATGTGAGTGTGTTTATAAAATTATATGTGGTGAGTGTAAGTGGTTGTGAGTAGAGAAAGAGAAAATATTTGGTGAAAGCATTGTTAACCCCTATATTTGAAAAGTCACTGTTCATCACCCCTAAAAATATTTTAATATTTTTAGAAGTGGTAGTGAGTGAGGAGAGATAAAATATAATGATAAAAGTGTGTAAAAATATTATTATTTTAAAAATGAGAGAGAAAATTTTAGGGCGGAATAGTGATTTTTAGTGTAATTTGATGGAGAAACTTTGGTGGAAGGGATGTGAATGCTCTTATATCTCTTCCGAAAATTGGGATGATGATAAATTGAACTCCCTACCATAAGCAAAAAATTCCATACCTCATCATCATCATACTCAGTTAATCCCACATATAACAAAGCTAAGGTATGGTCTGAGGAGGGTAGATATAAAATTAAATCCATTGTAAAATCCCATTAAAAACCGGTTTATAGTTTATAGTATCAAGTACTTCCTGGCGAGCTCTAAGGTAGCACGGAGCACTCAAGGCTAGTGTGATTGGGCTTCAAAAGCCACAGGACTACACCAGCCCGTGGCATGGGGCTAGGGGATGGGGCTTCATTTTGAGGCTTTCTCTGGAACACATGGCTAGATAACAAGCCGAAGAGACAAGGTTTTTTATTATTTTTTAGGTGGGGACCATTTAAATGGGTGTGTGTGATTGGTGAGTATGGTAAAATGGTTGGGTCATTGGTATGGGGCTACTTTAGGCTTGGCGTTTCCAGTGTTTAGGCTACTTTAGACTAGCTTGAGGTTAAAATGATGTGGCTGTGACATCCGTCCCCTTTGACTCTTTTCATTTTACAACTTGAGTACCTCTTGTATTCAAGTGTCTCCATTTAAAACCCTTGTATTTTCAAAATTCCTCATTTATAACAGAAATTCGCAAATATTGATCTTTATTTATCTATCTCTTTATTTATTTAGTTAGCTTGTATATACCCAAAATCGTACCCGAAAGCTCGTTCCCGAATAAACATTCTTATTATTTTTCAAGTTTTGTGATTAAATGGGAAATTAGAAATGAGACATACCAATAGGCACGCATGCCCAAACCAAACATGAGACATACTAGTCACGCAGGCCCAAAGAAAACAATAAAACAAGAAAGCTATACTACACTAATACCACGCTCACGGCCCAAATACGTCATAATCCCAAGTAGTCAGCTCTTGTTGTAGTAGTAGATAATACTCCAATCTAAATGCCAAGTGTAAAAAGGCCCATAAACAGCCCACCACACAAACCGAAGATGAACCATGCAGTCCTCAAACCCAAACATTCTGGTGCAGTACCTAATGAACCTAGACGTAAGACCATCCAGATTCACTATGAATCTGGACATAAAGTATGTCCAGATACATTCCAGACGCACCACCATCAACCGACACCTTTAATCCAACTCATTACGCGTAAACTTTGAAAATTAAATATGAAGACCAACTCGATTTTGAATGATTTACCTTATATAAAACAATCCAGCATTAATAATATCGAATTTTCAACTAATTTGACCAAACTTAAAACCATTCATAAGTTTCCTTAACCCAATTATCAAATCCTTAATTTTTGTTGTTTTTAACACAATTGATCGGGTATATGAACTCATGGAGTGCCGATTTACATTAAACCTCTATAAAATTCCACTTCAAAACACGCAAATCTCTTATAAAGTAGCCTAAACACTGGAAATAATAATTAAAAATAGCAAAACAACCCAAAAGCTCTTATAAAAACTATCCTAAATTCTTAAAAACCGAAAGTTTATGCTCATATTTTTATTTTCCAGAAAAATATTCATTTAATATTTTTAAGGTATTTATTTAGATTAAACCATAATTAATTCATAGAAAATTCATTTTTAATCATTTTAATAGCAAAATTTTTGTGGAGTTATTCCTAACCATATAAAACTTTTTGGTAATTTTATTTTCTGTAAAAATAATATTTTTACCAATTTTTATGATTTATTCCTATTTAGTTGATTATATTCAATTAAATTATGTTTTAAATGAAAATAATATGAATGATTATTTTTAAAATTATTTTTCACTTACATCACATATTAAATGTTGTTATAAAATGAAAATAATATTTTTGCACTTTATGTAAGCGAAAGATTTTGACTAAAACAAGATTAAATGATCATACAAGTTACAAAACCAGGTGCGGAAACCCTAGCTTTGAACAAACGGATAGAAACTCAAATCAAAACACAATCAACTAATAACTCTCTTACATTCACAAATACACAAAATCTATATATAAAGTCTACACATTCGCCCCTTTACTATGGTCGAATGTGGAAGTCTTCCACATTCGCCCAGTAGAAAGTACGAATGTGTATCTTGATCAGCTTCCAATCTACCTTCGCCCATTAGCATTCTACCTTCGCCCACATTAGCTTACATTCGTCCACTATCATTTCACATTCTACCCATCAGCACTCTAACATATGTTAATATCCAATCACTAGTCGCAAAACGCATCTACAAACTCCCCCTCGACTATTGATTGGATTGCCTTCTGTTTTCGTCCATGGCTTTGTTCAACAACTTAATTCTGAGCTGTTTCTTCTGCTCGTTGGTCATTACAGGCTCAAACTTTCTCTTCACTGGTTTCGACACATTTTCCATCTTCACCGTCTTGCCAAGTTTATTCTCCAAATTACTCCCCGCATTAATATCGTAAGCAAAGCAAACTCCAACCACTTGAGTATACTTCTTTGCTTGATCAGCGTCTTTCGGCTCAAAATAAATCGGATTATAGAAAAGCATGATGATGTCTTCAAAAGTACAATTAATCAACCACATCGGATCAAATACATGAACATGCTTGTATTTATCCTTCCCGTCTCTCAACACTATCACCGCTTCAGCCTTCCTCCAATCATAATACCAGAAAATAAAATCAGCACTGAAATGTTGTGGCATGGGCATCAAAGGTATTTTCCTCATCACTTCAGGTGCCTTGTATATCAAAGTAACCCGCTTCAGCTTGGTTTGAGGATCAATATCCCTATGAACTTTCCTTCGGGGATATTGAGGCTTGAATCGATTCCATCTCGTTCTACTTTCCCAAACCAGCTTATCTGCACACCAACCGACATGTGTACCGCTCACTGAAGCACCTGACATTGGGAATCTGCATAAATCTCTAACCGCCCAGTACGGTAGAGTTAGCAGATCAATGAATCTGTTAAAGTACAAGATCCATGTTTCCCATTTAGCAGCTATGCACTTCAGCCTGCCCAAATATGTCCACCCGAGAGCTCTGCCTTTGAACTTGGCATTGTGAAATCTATAGAAGTTTCCTTGAGCTTCAGGCTTCGGTCGGTTTTCATCCATTTCCCTCAATTTCTTCAAATAACTCTTCAATTCATCAGATTGATTTGAAGACTCTTGCTTATCAACACCAAACACCTTTTCCACAAACTCTGCACTTCTTTGCTGTGCCTTTTTCTTCGCCGAATTGTTTGGTGTCTCAGTGAAATCAGGAAATTTCTCATCTTCATCTGTTTCTCTGAAGTACTGAGGAAATTCTTCATGAGTTATGTCTTCAACTTCTACTTCATCAAGCTCAGGAGTATTCTTGTCATCTGAGTGAGTTCCAATATCTTTTTCAGAAATATCTGGAATTGACTCATCTACTATAAACTCCTCAAATGTTTTCCCTACTCTCTGTGCAAGTCCATCCAGAATTTCCTTTGCCACAGAAGCAGGTACTTCTCCTTCTTCAAGATCAGGATCGTCGTATTCCAATTCATATCTCATGTCATCAGTTTGGAATATCTCAGCAAAACATCTTGTGAACTCAATAGTCCATTCTCTTCTTTCCAACATATCTATGTACACTTGTTTAGCATCATCTGATAAAGATCTCACCTTTTCATTCCAGAAGATACTTTCATCTGAATCAACGTTCTCACCTTTCTTTTTCTTTGAACTTGATTCTCCAGCACTCTTCTTTTTGGATGTTCTCTCTTCAAATGTAAACTTTGAAGTATCATCTCCTCCATCATTATCATCATCACTACCACTATCATCCTCTTTCTGATTCCCAGATCCTTCTGCATCATCATCATCATCATTATCATCCTCATCATCACTTTTCTCTGACTCTTCATCATCCTCATCATCATCTTTTTCTTCATCCGATTCAGACTGTTCATAGTCAACTTTCTCTACTTCTTCTTCTTTATCTTCTTCACCCTCCTTCAACTTGGGTGCAACATTGTACAAATCATCAATCAAATCACTAAGGCGTTTGTTCTCAGCCCTTAGTTCTTTGTTGTCTTCTTTAATCAACTTTATCCTGTTCTTGTTTCTTGAATATTTACCCTCAAGCTTCTTATTCTTTGCTTCAAGCTTCTTAACCTTCTCGTTAATCTCATCTTGATTTGACTTAGAAGCTACCACTATCTGAAGCATCTTTTCTTCATTCTGCTTGAACTTGGCTATTTCAGCTTGTTGAGCCACTATCATCTTCATCATGTTATCCATTTTCTTGTTCACCTGCTTCATTACATCATCATCTACAGTAACCTTCTTAGATTTGGATCTAGATGGCTCAACTTCAACTTCCTTTCCTTTCTGAGGCTTTCTGAACATGTCAAGTACATTATCCAGTGCAACATTTAATTGATCAGCGGATATTGTCTCTGCCTCTTTAGATTTCTTTTGCTTTTTAGTGACCGGTGAAGATAGCTTTGATGACGTACCAGCATCGGGTACTCTTTTTCCATTCAACAGTTGTGCTAATTCTTTCTCTCTCAACTGTTTAGTACTTGTCTTCTTAGACATAGTCTTGTGCTTTGACTTGGGCAAGTTTACTACCACAGTCTCTCCAGTATTCAACTCATCCATATCAACACCTAATCCTTCATCTTCAACATTCAACGACTTCTTTCTTTTCTCAGCTTCCTCAATTGATTTGTTTAAAGATTCAGACTCACCAACCATAGTGGCCTTACGTTTGGTGGTCCTAACATTCTCAACATCAGAATCCCATCGTTCTTCTACCTCAATTTCTTCTGAATCCACTGATTCTTCATCCACCAAACCGGTACCTTTCTTAGCAGTTGATTTCTTTCTCACCTCCTGTTGCTTAGAGCTCCCTTGATCAGTCTTTCCCTTACCCTTCCCTTTGGCTCCGGGATTAACTACCTGTCTCTTCCTCTTAGTGCTTGCATCAACATACACCAAGGGATCATCATTATCAGAATCACTGTCATCATGTCTTGCTTTGTTCTTGCCAGGATCAGTGTAATCCTGACTAGCCAAAGCTCCAAAGAGTCTCCTGTGAGGTGGCTTTTCATTGTCTGGCACACCCTTATATCCTTTCATTCTCACCAATGTACGAATGTTCATGTGATCTTGACCTAGGATCATAGTTGGATTCTTCTTCAATTCTGGATACTTGTGGTCAAAGATCATCATGAGAAACCTCGGGTATAGCATGAATTGCTTCTTCTTCAAACCCTTTAACATTTCCAACATATGATCCAGTATCATCCCAGACATGTTGAATGGTTTGTTGAGAGTCAACGCCACCATCAATGAGCTTAGACTTCTCCTCATCACATCATATCCACCGCTCACACATCCAAACACGTGGATTATAACATGTGCAAAATATTTAAACTGCACACTCAATTTCCCTTTGTACATCGAACCATCAGTAATTGCTCCCTTATACTTCATTCTAAGGAAACATGCTTTCTGTTCTGTCCAAGATAACTCCTTGGGATCTTCACTCACTTCAAACTTTATCTGGAGTGCTTCTCTAATATCAGACTCTGTAATAAACATCTCCATGTCTTGTATCTTGCTCTTTATGATGGTCTGATTATCCCAGAAGTCATACTTCGCGTTCTTGTAGAAATCTTCAATGATGTCTTTGTAAATGATAGTCGGAGTAGCTAAAGCATAGACAACTCTGCTCCTCTTCAAGAATTCAATGATACCAGTAAACTCTACATTCCTTTCAACATCGCCAAGATAAGCACAGCAATTATGTGTTTTCTCAAACAACCAACTGCTTGTACTTGACGATTCACCTTCCTGAACGTTCTCTGGAACTGGATTTGAAACGATATTCTCCACTGGAGTCTCAATGTTCTCAGTCTGATCAGCCATCTGCACATCAAAATCAGAAACAAACGTCAAAATACAAAAACGACAAAAATTCAAAAAATTTTAAGGTTTTAAGGTTCCACATTCGCCCGTTTTGAACTGGTCGAATGTGAGTTTTTCTGGTCGAATGTGAAATTTTCTGGACGAATGTGAAAAGACTTTGAATTAAAATCACATTCGCCCGGTTTTAATATACATTCGTCCAAAACTCTTCACCTTCGCCCGTTTTATTGACCCGAAGGTAAAACTGTTATACCCTAAAAATTTAAAAATTTAACAATCTTGTTTTTAACACTTGATTTTGATTGAAATGCGTCCTAATGTGGCCGATCAACACTCGTGTATGACCAATTGTTCCAATTATTCAATTTATATCAGTTTTTAAAAGAAAATTAGGGTTTTATCAACCAAACCAACGATTGACCCATTAAACGTTGTTATAACCCTTATTTGTTAATCATTCTCCCCCTAAAACTGATATGGATTGAAATGTGATCAAAATCAAACCAAAACAATCACTCTAAGTCCCGTAATTCTAAACCCTAAGTTTGATTTGAAAAACGATGATTCTGAACTCAATAATGCTCCAATACCTGTGATTATAGTATCAAAATGATCAGTAAACAAGCAGGAAACAAAAGCACAAGCAAGAGAAATCAAAGCAACAAGGTGACAGATCGAAGAAAAAATTCTGGAAAAATATGAATGAACTGGTCGAACATGAAATAGCTTATATAGAAGGTCTACCTTCGCCCGTTGTAGTGGGCGAATGTGAGGCTATTCCACCTTCGCCCCAACTTAATGGCCCGAAAGTGAAACTGGTACCCGAAGGTGAGTTTTTGTTATAAAATGCCCACATTCGTCCAATGTGAAACGGTCGAAAGAAAGATTTTTCCACATTCGACCCAATTAAGGGGCGAATGTGAAATGGAAAAATCTGAAAATTTTGCCAAATCACGAATTCGAATCCCGTTCAACATTTTTCAATCTGTTAAACTACCAAAACTCAAATTTTCACTTTTTGAATGATACAAAGTCCAGATGGTGTTATCAAATCTCAGAAATTGACCATCAAGCATCCCCGGTTATCAAAAATAAAGCAGAAATGCAAAAAATTTTGGGTTTTCTGAAATTTTATCAAAACACACCTAAAATCTTTTTGGATTTTGTATCTTTTTGACAATAAAAGGAAAATGCAACAAAGTAAAATGCATCAAAGTAAATGAAAGCAGTAAACATTTTGTGATATCCGGTAAGAGGATCATATCAGTTTTCTGAGAAATCTGATCACAGCGTTGATCTGTTCGTTTAATATTATCATTAGAAACAATATGTGACACGGCAATTGCTGATATTGTGGT
This sequence comes from Ambrosia x helenae, assembly GCA_030844895.1. Taxonomy (NCBI): domain Eukaryota; kingdom Viridiplantae; phylum Streptophyta; class Magnoliopsida; order Asterales; family Asteraceae; genus Ambrosia; species Ambrosia x helenae. The sequence continues at coordinate 15,439,650 of CM061224.1, read as the reverse complement.
CCACTTAAGCTCACATGCAGACAATTACGCAATGCTTTAAAATGATACGAGTTAGGTGTATTAGACTAACACATTGTGGTGCCCACACACATGACATACTCCCGTATCAAGTAATTGCACAAAGCTTCGTCGTAACGCGTGATTATGCCAGAGTTATCCGTAAAATTTACAAAGTATATAGCACAGAGGTGTACAGGTCAGCAAACGAATGCAGCAGAGTAACATGTGCATATACACTAGGTTGAGGCTGATATTAACCACTGATTTGCATCAGAAAGTCAATACGATGTAATAATGATCTTTGATCAATAAAACATAAAGTTCCTCAATTCGGTAACTTTCGGTTTTGGCATTTAAGCTCTTTTGCAAATATTCTGATGAAACTAGGTCCGTAAATCAATACGACAAAAGTTTAATCAGAATATCCCAGATAACCATAACATAACAACCCGAAACCTCAGATTTTGGCAATTCTATCAAACGAAATTACGGTACTAAGACCATATGCCCATGAGGTGTTCAGCCACGAACGCGTAGTTTGTTATGTTTGTATCACTAATGCACGCAATATTTAGTCTACGAAGCCTATCAGCATATCACACGTAGTCAACATATGCCTCAGTATACTATACAATTCTTTAGCCTGTGTCAGATCCCCACTGATGTACTATCATTTCCTCTTTTTATCCAGGAAATCATTTTGGTTTTTCTAATTTTTAGGTCTTTTGAAATTTTTCAATGTTTTTGGTATTTCTGATAAAATGACTCCCCCTAAAATAAAGAACATATTTTTGGGTTTTTAATTTTTCTGAAAAACAAAACAAAAAAATTGAAAGAAACAATCCACTTGAAAGCATCAACTTCTTTGAGGATTAAACAATCCCCTCGAAAGCATCAACTTCTTTGAGGATTACGATAGAAAAGAGAAATTCCCAATTAGCAAAGAGAAATTCCCAATTAGCAAAATATTAAAAATAAAAACTAAAACTAAAAAGCGATAAACCGAGGTGCCGATTAGTCCTGTTTTTCTTTTATATTGTTTACTTTTAAAAGATATTCAAAGCGGGATCTGTCAAAAGCTTTTGTAAACAAATCTGCACGTTGGTAGTCAGTATGGATTTTGACCATATCTATCAATTCCTTAGCGTAACAATCACGGATAAAATGATATTTGATCCGGATATGTTTCGCCTTAGAATGATTTTCAGTATTTTTAGTTAATGCAATTGCGGCTTCGTTGTCACAGTGTATAGGGGTTTTAAGAAACTGCAAACCGTAATCCACCATCTGCTGTTGGATCCAGAGTACTTGCGAACAACAACTCGAGGCTGCAATGTACTCAGCTTCACAGGTAGACAGCGCCACGGAAGTCTGTTTCTTGCATTGCCAGGTAATTAACCTGCTCCCTAAAAACTGGCAACCAGCTGTAGTAGATTTGCTATCTTTGTCACAGCCGCCCCAATCTGCATCACTAAAAGCAATAAAATCAAAATCATCATCATTAGGGTACCAAAGTCCTTTTGAGGGACAACCCTTCAGATATCGAAGGATACGCTTGACCGCCGTCAGATGACTTTGTTTCGGCTTCGATTGATAGCGAGCACAAAGACACGTTGCATACATAATATCTGGTCGAGACGCCGTCAAATACATCAGAGATCCGATGATTGCTCTGTATGTAAATGGGTCCGTCAGCTCCCCCTTAGCGTCCACTCCAATCCCGTGATTGGGTTGAATCGGGGTATCCATCGGCTTAGAGTCCTCCATCTGAAACCGGCTCAAGATGTCGAATACGTATTTCGTCTGGTGAATGAAAATCCCTTCGGGTCTTTGGTCCACCTGCAAGCCGAGGAAAAACTGCATCTCCCCCATTGCGCTCATTTCGAACTTTTCTTGCATGACAGTTTCGAATTCCCTGCATAAAAGTTCGTTAGTTGAACCAAAAATTATATCATCAACGTAAATCTGCACTAGAAGCAAATCATCTCCTGTCTTCTTCGTGAAGAGAGTGCAATCGACGAGGCCGCGCTTAAATCCTTTGGAGATGAGGTATGTACTTAGCTCCTCGTACCACTGTCTCGGAGCCTGGTGCAAACCATATAGAGCTTTGTTCAGCACGTAGACCTTATCCCGGTGGATTGGGTCCTCAAAGCCTGGTGGCTGCCCGACATAAACCTCTTCCTTGACTTTCCCGTACAGAAATGCGCTCTTAACGTCCATTTGATAAACTTTGAATTTCTTGTATGAAGCAAACGCAAGGAACATCCGAATAGCTTCAATCCGTGCTACTGGTGCATATATTTCGTTGTAATCAATCCCTTCGATTTGATGGAAACCCTGCACGACCAATCTGGCTTTGTTACGAACAATAACCCCACGATCATCCTTCTTGCACTTAAACACCCATTTAGTGCCTATTTTCTTCCTTCCCGGTGGCAAATCCGTGAGCGTCCAAACTCCCAATTTCTGGAATTGTAATAACTCCTCCTGCATAGCTTCAACCCAGGCATCTTCATTCAAAGCGTCCTTGTATGTCCTTGGCTCTACCTGCGACACATAACACGCAAACGACCAATCATTTTGACTACCAGATTTTTGAATTTTGGCATATAATGCTAAAGCACCAAAACTCTCTGGCGAGTTAACACTTCTCAACTGCCCTCTGGTCATAACACCACTTCCAGGATTACCGATAACTTGCTCCAGCGGGTGAATACGATGAATCCGAGATTCCGGATAATCAGGTACAATAACTCCCGTCTGAGCAGTCAAGTTTTCTACAGCATCCAGATCATGACTCGTGTTTGATGATGAAGTAACATCTGGAGTTGGAGTTGAGTTCACTGGCATTGCCTCTGGTTCTTCTGCATGTTCAAGAATGACTTCTTCAAATTGTTCAACTTCAGATTCTGAAGAGTCTAATGAAGTTCAAGCCTCTTGAAACACTTCTTCCTCTTGTATAGGAGCATTGGTATCATCAGAAGCTGGTAGGGGGTTCACGGTGATTGGACGCACCAATGATGAAGTCGTCGCGTTTTCACACTCGTAAAGTAATCTGATAACAGCTTCTTCAACCAAGCTATCTAGATTGAATGATTCAAAGAAATCTTTGTAATCAAACATCCAATCAGGACCCGTGCCTTGCAAATTTTGAGTATATCGTTGAACTTCCACATTAGCCCAATCCTCCACTTGACGAGTTCGCTTGTTGAATACCCGTTTGAGCGGGGTTGCATATCCAACAAAGTATCCCTCCTCAGCTTTAGGACTAAACTTCTCACCTGGATTCAACATCGTGCATGGCGCCCCAAAAGGTTCTAGATACTCTAAGTTTGGCTTTCGTCGGTGTAACAGTTCATAAGATGTTTTTCCAAACTTCTTCACTGTTAAAACCCGATTTAGTGTATAATTTGCTGCATAGATCGCCTCGTTCCAGAACATTACCGGAAGATTTGAATCAGCAAGCATTGTTCTAGCCGCTTCAATTATAGTCCTATTCTTTCGTTCAACAACACCGTTCTGTTGTGGGGTGTACGGAGCCGAATATTCATGATGTATCCCTTTGCTTTCACAAAGTTCAACCATCTTGGCATTTTTGAACTCCGTCCCATTGTCACTCCGAATTCTCTTTATCTTCACATTGTAGAGATTCTCCAATCGAGTGAACAGAAGTTTCAGGTTGTTAAAGGTGTCACTTTTGTTTTGCAGACACATCACCCATGAAAATCTTGAGTAGTCATCAGTGACAACTAAACAATAAAGCTCTCCAAGATGACTTTTGCGCTTGACCGGTCCGAATAGGTCCATGTGCAATCGCTCAAGTGGCATCTCTACAGAGTTGACTTTCTTCACTTTGTGGGACTGTTTGTGTTGCTTCCCCTTCTTACAACTTACACACTTGTCATTCAGATGGAAATGTTTCATGTTTACTCCATCGACAAGCCCATTTTTCACAAGTTGGTTCATTTTTCTCAGATGAATGTGCCCCATTCTTCGGTGCCACATTATCGATTCTTTCTCAGTCGCTTTGGATAGAAAACATGTTATTTGCCCCTGTGATGTCATCGCCTTGGACATATCAAGAATATAGAGATTGTTGACGCGAGGTGCCATCAACATTATCCACTCTTTAGGAATTTTGAAGCCCGGTTTGAGAATATAGCAGGATTTGTCATCAAAATGCACAGAAAATTGTTTATCACATATTTGACTGACACTCAACAGATTATAATCAATCTGTTTCACATAAGATATCCGCTCAAAGCTCACTATCCCATTACTCACGCTCCCCTCCATTGTGATATATCCACCTTTATTTCCAGCGAATGCGACATACCCTCCATTGATGTTCTTCACGTCGAACAGCAACGCTAGATCCCCTGTCATGTGGCCTGAAGCTCCACTATCAACAATCCAAAGACTGCTAATAGGGCCAGCTGAAGCTCCCTGCACACAAAAAGTAAATCATTTAGTTCTTTCGGGGGACCCAAGCCTGAGTCTTGGGCCTTTGAACATCAGCTTTCAAAGAAACATTCTCATTAACATTTTCAACAACTTTTTGTTTTGGATCAATCTTTTTCTGATTGTTCAAAACAGTTTCCTTTTTCTCATTGACCTTAGAAGTAGAAGCTCCTGGAGTACCATTGAGTGACCAAGATTGTTCAGACCTTTTAAGAATGCGAATCTGAGATTTTGGATTCTCAATCGGTTTCTGAACATTGTTAACAAATGTAACTTTCTTAGTAACCTTATCTGATTTAACAGACTTAGGTCCAACATTTGATTTGACAATCGGTTTTAGTGGAACCTTTTGCCTGTCAATTGTTGCGTTCACCACAGGCTTCCTCCATGATTGTTCCATAGCAATCCGATTTCTTTGATCATATTGAATTGGACGATTGTTCCTCATTTGATGAAAATTGTTTTGATTATGAAACTGTTGTTGTTGAGGAACAACTCGTCTGTGTGGTGGAACATAATGATCAATCGGTTTTCTCATGGAATTTCTCACTTCAACCTCGTGCCTTTTATGCCTTACATATGGACACTGAGCAAGTAAATGCCCACGTTCCCCACATTTAAAGCATGCACGGTACTCTTCAAAAACATATTGAGCATTTGGTTGAGCAAATGATCTAACAGGATATTGATCATTGTACTGTTGATTCCTCAAACTCTCAGGGAGTGGCCCTTTTGAGTAAGTAGGCTCTTGAAAACCATTAGCTCTGTTATTGGGTCGAATGAACTCTGTGACATGGACCTTTGGTTCTTGAGGAACATCCAAATACAATTTCTTTAAAATTTCTGGTGGAATCTCATTTGTTCTTTCATGTTTTGGGAACCAAATGGTGCTTTCTTGCCAAATCTTTTCTATTTTAGCATAGTTAACATTTTTGATTGGAAATTCCTCATCAGAGATGATTTTATCGGATCCTTCCATCCGATAGAACACCTTGACAGGTTTGTCACATGGTTCATTCTCAACATTTTTAATCTCAAGGTCTTTTTTAATCACATTCTTTTCAGACTTTTTCTCACGATGAACATTTGCCATCGGATGCACATGGTGAGATGGTGAAACTGGTTCAGTAGTAATGATGTGATTTTCTTTTGGAATTTCACATGCATTAACAGTTTGATCATTACCAGTATCATCACTCTCTGAGTCTGAATCCACACTTTCAGCATAAACACCCTCATCATTCAAGCCTAAAATCGGTCTCACATCGGAATGAGGATCACCAATACTCGAGGTATTAGATTCAATTTCCGATGATGAATCTGATTTTACCGAGCTCTCCGGTATAACTTGGTGATAATTATGATTTTCAAAAAGCACCGGAGATGGCACAGACTTGTAATTAGTGGTGTTATCATCTATGATGTGGTCTACCACATAAGCAATGTGCTTATAACTTTCCAACTTTTTGTTTACTTTCTCAGCAAAGCATTTTATGGCTACCATTTCCAACTTGGTATTTTCAATTTCATTGATATAGTTGTTAATTGCCAATTGTTTTAATGATAAAGTGTTTTTCAAGTCGGAAATGTCCTTTTTGTAGCCATCTAATACCTTGTTGAAAGCATTCAACTCTTTGCGAGTAGATTGACTGTTCATGATAGCACTATCACGTTGAATACAGAGTTGTTTATTCTCCTCAGTCAATCTATCACATGTACCACAATATTTATCACTTTTAATATCAGTGCTACACTCAGAACTTACAGGTTTTGGCGGATCAGTCATGGCCATCAATGCGAAATGAGCTTCCTTTCCAGTAAAGAATTTGGAATAGTCAATCTTGGTGAAAGCATCATCAGCAATGCACGACTTCCTCGTCATCAGAAAATCCGCTTCTGCTAGCAACTGATCAATGTCATCATCAAGTGATGTAACACTTGCTTCCGTATCCGATTCACTGTCTGAATCAGAATAAACCGATTCACACTCCTCAGGAACATAAGAAACAGTATCAATCACCATTCCAGAATTAGCTTCCTCAACCTTAACCTCAACAGGTTCAGTCTCCACATCCATTTCAGCCTCAGACTCATCACTTTCACACTCAGTTTCTTTCTTTTCATCCACCGTCACCGACTCTTCAATATCAACCTTGCAAGCAACGCAAGCCACATTGCCACCAGTAGTAATTTCCTCCAATCCTATTTGCAATCCCGACCAATCAAACCTTTCATCTTGTTAAGTCACCAATGCTTGATTCTGACTCGTGTTCTGTTGTGTCTCATTTGGTGTGGTAATCGGTATAACTGTTCGGTTAGTGTTGTTAGGAGATTGGTTTTGGATCTGGTTTGATGTGTTAGGTTGTCTGTTTTGGTTGTTGTTTGAGTTATTTTGACGGTTTTGATAATTGTTATTGTTTTGGTAAGAAACTTGGTTTTGGTTTTGTTGTTGACGATTCTGGTAGCTTGCATTGAATGGGTTTCTATTACCTTGTTTTGGTGGCTGGGTGCATTCTCGTTTAAAGTGACATTTTCCTCCACAGTTAAAACAAGTAACTTTCTCCTTGTTGAACCCGTAGGTTGTGTTAGGAGAAGTTCCCAAATCTGTTCTACCTGTCTTTTCAATAAACTCCGTTGCTCTTCTCATGATGCTTGCAAAAGCCCATTGGATATCAATGAGTTCCATCTCTTCCTTGTCGATCTGTGCATAGTCTTCATTGGTTAAGTTGTTATTCCCAATTTGACTAGCAACTAGTCCGTTGTAAGATGAAACCATTGCTGAGACTAGTGCAATATGTTGCTGAGCAACTTCCACTGTCACATTGCCCAAGTTAGAAGTCTCCAAAACCACTTGTTGTTGATTAGGTTGAGTAACTTGGTTCATTGGTTGTTGAGATTGGCTAGCAGTATAGAAAGATGCTTGTTGCATTGGGGAGAATGGTGAAATGTAGGAATTGTTGTATTGTTGTTGTGGTGGTGGTTGTGTGTATGATGGTTGTGAGTAGGATGAAGTTTGTGCCATGTAGTTGATGGTAGGTTTTGGTGATTCCATAACATTGGAAATGCAAGCAACATGTGGTGCAACTATCCCTCCTGAACTTGAGTTACTAACCGGAACTGAAGTGCCTCCAAAGTATAAGCTAGGATTCTGAGGAACCTGTGCTCTTCTAGCTTTCCTCTTCTCTTCCATTTCTTTGTTTTCCAGCTTCTGTATGAACTCTTGAATAGTCCAGTATTGGTATGCATCCTTCTCCCTGAGAACTTCCACATGCTGATCCCAGTAAGGTGGTAAAGCATCTGCAAACTTATCCACCAAATTCTTCATAGGAATCTGTATACCATAACTTGACAATTCAGTTAGCAAATGACTATATCTAGGAGTTAATTCTTTTAAAGTTTCATTTCCAATATAAGAAAAATTCTCAAACTCCTTTCTCAATTCATCCATCCTCAAACTTCTAGTCTTCTCATTCCCATCATGCCTCCTCTTAAGCACATCCCACAATTTCTTAGACGTTGTACAAGTCCCAAATTGATGCAATAGATCATTTGTTATTGCCTGAGTCAATTGGGAAAAGGCTTTCTTTTCCACCACAAATTTCTTCTTCTCATCCTCAGTTAAGCTTTCCAACGGAATTGGTTCACCTGTGTTCTCCAAAATCGGTGCTGTGTAACCTTTAGCAATCATACTCCATGCTTCTGCTCCCTCCACTCCCATGCCTTCCAAGTGAATCTTGAACTTGTTCTGCCACTGATTGTATTCTTGTATATCCATAAGCTTTGGTGGCCGATTCCCGCTACCTGAAGACAAATCATTAATCAGTGTGGAAATAGCATTTGTAGTTTGAGTGTTTACCACCGCTGCTGCTACTCCCCAGTATTCAGGTTGTGGTGCTGGAGGTGCTATGCTTTGAGGCATCGAGCTCGTCATCGCCATGTAATTAATTAGTTGCAAAGACTGTGTGCTCGTCTTTTGTGCTGCCACCGTCCATGGGTCCATCACTTGCTGTTGTGGTTGTGTCGTTGTTGGTCTCGGAGTAGTCGGAAAATTCCACATGATCACGAACTTCTAAAAATTCAACACTTAGAAAATTTTCCAAAAATTAGTCCTAGGTTCGTCCAGTTATACTTCACTTTCGTCCCTTCTGATGCAGGTTCGCCCAAACAGTATCACTCGAAGGTAAAACTTCACCAGAATGTAAAAACACACTAACACAAATCCACGTTCGCCCAGAAAATTCTAGGTTCGACTAGTAATTTTTCACGTTCGCCCGCCCGATCAACCGAATGTGAAAAATTATACCCGAAAGTGAAAAATTCAAATAAAACTTTCCAGGTTCGCCCAAAAATTCCTAGGTTCGACCAAATACAACTCACATTCGCCCACTAAGTTCCAGGTTCGCCCATCTTCAGAAATTTTCAGATTTGAAAAACGGTTACACTTTGAAAAACGGTTATTTTGATCTCTGATTTTCAAAAGTTTGTGGATTTGAATGATCTTAATCAGGTTATGATTCGGACTTGATTTGGAACAACTTTAATTCTTGGAATTTTAGATTTTAACCACAAAATCAACTTCAAATCAATCAAAAACACTCAAAAACCATTTTCATGCAAAAACAGATGTATTTTGATCAAAATTATGTCCAAATCAGCTCTGAGTTTATCAAATTTGTTGTTGTATGATCCGTATGGCTCTGATACCACTTTGTAAGCGAAAGATTTTGACTAAAACAGGATTAAATGATCATACAAGTTACAAAACCAGGTGCGGAAACCCTAGCTTTGAACAAACTGATAGAAACTCAAATCAAAACACAATCAACTAATAACTCTCTTACATTCACAAATACACAAAATCTATATATAGAGTCTGCACATTCGCCCCTTTACTATGGTCGAATGTGGAAGTCTTCCACATTCGCCCAGTAGAAAGTACGAATGTGTATCTTGATCAGCTTCCAATCTACCTTCGCCCATTAGCATTCTACCTTCGCCCACATTAGCTTACATTCGTCCACTATCATTTCACATTCTACCCATCAGCACTCTAACATATGTTAATATCCAATCACTAGTCGCAAAACGCATCTACACTTTATTTGAATTTATTTCCAAACTATTTCATTTTTATGTTTATAAATCAATTTAAAATATAAATATATCAAAATTATAAGTCCTAAATTTTTTTTTGAAATTATTGTTAGCATCTCAATATAAAATCGACTTATGATTATCATATTTAATTAATCTAGATTATTGTTTTTATTTATTTGTACTTTAATTTCATATTTAATTTCATAAAAACCAAATATTTATATATTTAAGCCGTTCCATTGTTTACGCTTTTGATTATTTATTAAATCTTCATAATTTGAAATAATTAATGTAGTTCATAATATTTTCATTAAATATTAAAAATATTCAATTCAAAAACCATGTGAATCCCCAAATTCTAGTCTAGAAACCCCAAGCGCCTAATCCTAGATAACTTAGACTTTAAGTTCGTTTCCCTTACAAATTATTATTTATTCCTTTAGGTTAATCCTTTGGGATATTCTAATTCAAACTTTGTGGTTTGACATATTTCAAGTTATTACACAAACGGTGAGTTTACATAGCCTCGTTTATGCAACTTTTTATGCTTGAAACTTTATGCTTTTATACTTGAGCAATTCTTCATACGTGTCTAGTTGCAAATCTTTGATGCCAGATGTCTTAGACAAAAGCTGTTAGACTTAAACTTACATAATCATTAACCTTGATCAAGCCGGCGATATACAATGATAGATTTATTGGATTGACAACCCCACCTAGATTCGTTGACCATTTATATGGGGAGCGCATGTGATTGTTATCGTTTCAAACTTTATAAGGAGAACCGTGGATGCGGGATGGACCTAAACTTTATAATGAGAACCATGGATGCGGGATAGACCTAAACTTTATAAGGAGAACCGTGGATGCGGGATGGACCTAAACTTTGTCGGAGGATTGATTATGTGCATACTATCATTTGTGTTTTTGTTTCCACATGTAAACTTTGATATACAATAGACATATGAATTGCTAAACTTTTGAAACTTACAAACTCATTGCTAGACTAGGTCTATGTATTCTCACCAAATTTTAGTTGACCCCTCCATCTTTTCCAAACTTAATAGTTTCAGGGAACAATGGTGCTTGAAGTATATTGCTATTCCAAGAGGAGATTATTTGAAGTTGTTTCTTATCATTCCATTTAATATTTCAGTTTGTGACAATTGGATGTGTTTAGTTAAATTATATGTAATGGAATAAATGATTATTTAAACATATGTATTGTCATGAGCTACCGAACAATCATCACTACGTGACACCTCGAAGTTTCCGCCATCGGTTGGGGTGTTACAGTGGCACTGTGTGATTGGTGGGCATGGAGCTACAAAGGGCTTGTGCTCCCCCTCCCTAATGTAACATCATGATTTTTCCCCATGCATTTTTTTAAAATAAAATTAACAAAAAAAAACTATTAGTGAAAATTATAGAATTTATATTTTTTTTTTACTTATTAAAGTTTATATAAAAAATGTATCTTATGTAAACCATTTACAAAAATATACGGTCTATTATCTAGAAAATACACTTTCATTTATTTATGATTTCAAAAGTTACATATTGGGTGCTTATAAAATTATAGACAAAATAAATTCAACCCTGCGAAAGTTATGAAGTTATAAGTTTATAAGGTTGGAATTGTGCATAAATAATTACTTTAGTGTTTAAAAGAAAAAAAAATCAATTTTGTAAAGATCCAAAACATGAAGGACCATTCTTGCCAAATGCCCTAAACTTAAAATAAGCAACCATGTTTCCTTACGTGAATTCCGATTTCCGAATTCAATTCCATAAAATTTCGAAACCATCTCATTTTACACAAAAACTATTTTATTAAAACACACATTCATCTATGAAACCTTCCTATTATACATACGCGTTTTGACCGACAATCAATCTATAAATTAAAGACCAGTAACCAAAGCCGATTAACAACCGTCCGGCGAAACAACGCACCATTCACACTCCAACCACCTCGCTCCTTCGCCAACTCCTTCTGCCCCTGTTCAAGCAACGATGACAATTGGAAGGCCGAGTTCAGATTCACGTATAGTGCTGGCTAATGTTGAACAGAGATGGAGCTGATTCAGACCTGTTACCGTGACCGGAAATGATCACGGGTATGGCGTAGTCCTATCAGACCGATCATGGTGGCCGAGGCGGGTGATGATGCAGACCCGACGTTGATGCAGCTTAGGCGGAAAGGGTCGTTCTTGTTGGCCTGTTCGTCTCTTTTTTTCTGATCGGGTCAGCGTTGGTCAAATAGACCAGACCTGGTCAACGATAATCAACTGAGCCAGTCAACACGTATTTCGAAACGAGTTCGTGTCTATTCGTAAACATAACACGGGAAGGTATATCGCGCGCCTTTTTTTTCTTTTTCTTTCTTTTTCGGTTGATTCATTTCGAGTGTGTACATATATATATAGTGCATTCTTAATGAAAACATTAACGGTGTATACGTGCGTAACGAACTGAACGTACTAGTAAATAAAACGCCTTGAATGGTAATGTGACATTTGAAAAAGGAATGGTTAATCTCTAATATGTTTATGCGCATATGCATTCTTATTACAAACCATTGAATTTGTCGAAATATTTATATAACCACATTTTTTTTACATATAGAAACACATTATCTAGTCGATTATCCAAGTTCAACAATGGTCGAATTACTATTTTTGTGCTCCAAATAACGACTAAATATGTTAGTATATATATATTGCTACTAGAAGGATCAAAGGTTGAGGTATACATAAGCATTACTTGTCAAGCGTATAATTTTGTTACATTAAAGTTATAATAAGTTAAATCTTTGTCGTGTCTAAAAGCTTAGTCAAATTATGTGTCGTATATTCGTACAATTGAATTTTTGGGAAAATATAGGCAACTTGAGTTGTCTGGCTTCTTACAAAAACAGGGGAAACTCTACTCAAATTTTATAAAATATAAGAAACAATATGCTAAAGACGCCCTGAATAATATATTAAAGTAGCATTTTCCAATAACTATACATACACATATTTCGAGAAAATCAAACCAAGTTACTATCGGTTCGTTAAGTCATACACACTTTAAGACGCGCATTCGTTCAATGCGAGTATAGGTTGTTAAATAAGCTATCTTTTCAACCAAGAAATGAATTAAACTCATTTGCATTAGAAATTAAGCCGTCCTATACTTGTAATAGGGCACAAGATGTTCAATTAATTCAAGTTCAGAGTTTGTTTTTGCTAGTGCCTACACAGTGAATTTCAGGTGAGTTTACGTAACCTTGTTTATGCAATTCTTTATACTTGAAACTTTATACTTAAGCAATTCTACATACATGTCTAGTTGTAAACTTTAATGCCTCATGACTTAGACAAAGACTATTAGACTTAAACTTCAACTTGCATAATCATTAACCCTGATCAAGCCGGCGGTATACAATGATAGATCTATTGGATTGACAACCCCACCTAGATTCGTTGACCATCTTGTATGGGGAGCGCAGGTGATTGTCATCGTTCCAAACTTTATAAGGAGAACCGTGAATGCGGGATGGACCTAAACTTTATAAGGAGAACCGTGAATGCGGGATGGACCTAAACTTTATAAGGAGAACCGTGGATGCGGGATGGACCTAAACTTTGTCGGAGGATTGATTATGTGCATACTATACTTATTGTTTATTCATGTAGACTTAAACTTACATTAGACATATGAATTGTTAAACTTTTATTCTTTTAAAACTTATTGCTTGACTTGGCTTATGTATTCTCACCAACTTCTAGTTGACCCCCCCCCCCCATTTTTCCAAACTCAACAGGAAATATTGATGCTTGAAGTCTAGAGCTAGCATGAGGAGTTATTTGAGGTTTCGTTGTTTGTTTGACGTATTAGATTCCATTCAAGACTTTAATGTAATTCAATAATGTAATGAAATAAATGATTATTTAAACATATGTATTACCATGAGCTACTGAACAATCATTCATACGTGACACCTCGATGTTTCCGCCATCGGTTGGGGTGTTACAGATTGGTATCAGAGCCTTGGTTATAGGGAATTAGGTTATTAGAAAATAATCTAGTCTATAGCCTTAGGACGTTAATCAGTACTTGCTTTAGTTGCTTGTAGCTCTACCTTATCCTTATCCTTATCTCTATCCCTATCCTCCTCCTTATTCTAACCCTAGCTTGGTCTTGCCTACACTCTCTTTCACTTGTTGCAATTTTAATGTACTCCTAGTTTAATAGGGCAAATTCACTGGGCTTAGATCCGATCTGTCTTGATAAGACAACATTTTCGTATATACATGGACAAATGAATACAATCTTTGTATTTCATTTTCATTTATACCCCTCACTCTCATTTAAATTCTAAGATTTGAGTAAAAAAAAATCTTGCACTTAAAATCTATTTTCTTCCTTATATAATCCCCTCGTTAGCCTAAATTTCATGAAACATTTGTGGATTTCACAATCATATTTCATTTTACAAACTTGTAATATTACCCGCTTGTTTAATTATTTTTAACATCCAACCCAAATCATATATTTCTCTTTACAGCATATTACATATTTTACTTCTTAAATTGTATTACCTTCGGGCCAATTTTATTTTAAACTTCTCCCCTCTACATATTTTTTTAAGACACCCTCAACCATCAAATTTCATCATATTCAAGATTTTAAAATCCTTGTTCAAACTATCATCTCGTAAACTATTTATAGGAGATACTCTAGCACCAACATTAAAGAGTACTAAATTTGTCAAATATTCATTTCCTAGGAATTTCACAAACTAAAGCAAATAAATATTGTTGTCAAAAAGCCTTTTATTCCACAAATTCATTTTCTAAATTTCAAATGTTGGTGTACCAATTTACTGGTGTAACAAATGATCTTAAAAAAAAAGGGTTTTAATATATTAGGAATCACTTCTTTTTATGGAATAATCAAAGTCAATTATACAAATCACCTCAACAAATTCTTGTTTTTTTGAAATCCGATATCGTGTTTAAAACCTATGACTTATCGAAATATTTTGATCTAAATCAATTTAGTTGCACTATTTAATGAGTTTTGCTTTATATACAAAACCAATTTTGAAAATAAAATCTTTCCATCCACAGGGACAAAATTTACTCTACAATTTTTCTATTGACACTCACTTATTTTCAACTTGTTCAAATTTTTACAATATTTGGCATATACCACAATCATATTTTCTCATACACTTGATTCTAACCTTTGATCCAAACCCCACAATTTGCACCGCTATATAATCTCCTTACTATAAAATAAACTCCTTATCAACTATTTTCTAATTCACTATCTCTCACAACTTTGATTCTGCTTCAAGATTTTTCACCATCCCATCAAGAATTAGACTCATATCCTTCACCTTCTCAAACATGAACTAGTTACCCATGATAACCAAACTATTGAAACTTGATTGTGGGTTGCATCAAACTTAATCCTTAGTTATACATGAGGATTCGATTATCTACCATATTTGAACATTTGATACTAGAACTATTTGCTATAGACACACCTAGAGTCATTAACCTTGTCTAGGGCAACTCTATTACAACTCGCATGCTATACTTGATACTTGATTGCTTACATGTACATATTACCAATTTGCAACTCATGTGTAATAATTGGTACACTTAATCAAACAACTGTTAGAGGATGAAGTACTTGCTCAACAGTTAGTAGAGTACCAAATAACCTACTCAATGATTGGTAGAGGTCATCATGCCTGCTCAACAGTCGGTAGAGGCCCTACAACCTGCTCAACGACTGGTAGAGGCTATCGCACCTGCTCAACAATCGGTAGAGGTTCTTACTCACTGACTGGTAGAAGTCTTTTTCCTGCTCAACAGTCGGACTTATTTTTGGATACATTGTATATAAGGTTATTTTGCATTGTTGTCTTACATGTGTGATTAGAGTCATAGGACACAAAACCCTAATGTAAGGTAAATTGGTGATTGCGGTCCGGAACGTAATCATGAATTTACAGGTACATTAAGGTAGTGTGAAATTTTATTAGGGTTATGATAAAGTACCCAGTACGTTTTCAAAGTATCAGAGGTGTGGGGGTTAGTTGCGTCACACCCTATATATAAACATTGATGATACATTGAAAATGAGTCTAGGATCGGATCAATAACAAACACTGTCATTTGGTAGTTAATTTAGTCCTTCCGTAGTAAATCATTCCATGTATCACTTTTCGCATTCTTGAAACTTAGATTTGGTACGCTATTTTAGACCAACGTAATCCAACTATGGTAACTGATACATATCATTCCCTCATTCGAAACACTTTATCCTAGTATCCATAAAATTTTTCCATACTAAATGATATACGTCTAAACATTTACCCAACCACCCTTAACGCTGTGTTATTAATAACTTCGGGACGAAGTTCCCAAAAGTAAGGGAGACTGTAACATCATGATTTTTCCCCATGCATTTTTTTAAAATAAAATTAACAAAAAAAAACTATTAGTGAAAATTATAGAATTTATAATTTTTTTTTACTTATTAAAGTTTATATAAAAAATGTATCTTATGTAAACCATTTACAAAAATATACGGTCTATTATCTGGAAAATACACTTTCATTTATTTATGATTTCAAAAGTTACATATTGGGTGCTTATAAAATTATAGACAAAATAAATTCAACCTTGCGAAAATTATGAAGTTATAAGTTTATAAGGTTGGAATTGTGCATAAATAATTACTTTAGTGTTTAAAAGAAAAAAAAATCAATTTTGTAAAGATCCAAAACATGAAGGACCATTCTTGCCAAATGCCCTAAACTTAAAATAAGAAACCATGTTTCCTTACGTGAATTCCGATTTCCGAATTCAATTCCATAAAATTTCGGAACCATCTCATTTTACACAAAAACTATTGTATTAAAACACACATTCATCTATGAAACCTTCCTATTATACATACGCGTTTTGACCGACAATCAATCTATAAATTAAAGACCAGTAACCAAAGCCGATTAAAAACCGTCCGGCGAAACAACGCACCATTCACACTCCAACCACCTCGCTCCTTCGCCAACTCCTTCTGCCCCTGTTCAAGCAACGACGACAATTGGAAGGCCGAGTTCAGATTCACGTATAGTGCTGGCTAATGTTGAACAGAGATGGAGCCGATTCAGACCTGTTACCGTGACCGGAAATGATCACGGGTATGGCGTAGTCATATCAGACCGATCATGGTGGCCGAGGCGGGTGATGATGCAGACCCGACGTTGATGCAGCTTAGGCGGAAAGGGTCGTTCTTGTTGGCTTGTTCGTCTCTTTTTTTTTCTGATCGGGTCAGCGTTGGTCAAATAGACCAGACCTGGTCAACGATAATCAACTGAGCCAGTCAACACGTATTTCGAAACGAGTTCGTGTCTATTCGTAAACATAACACGGGAAGGTATATCGCGCGCCTTTTTTTTTCTTTTTCTTTCTTTTTCGGTTGATTCATTTCGAGTGTGTACATATATATATATAGTGCATTCTAAATGAAAACATTAACGGTGTATACGCGCGTAACGAACCGAACGTACTAGTAAATAAAACACCTTGAATGGTAATGTGACATTTGAAAAAGGAATGGTTAATCTCTAATATGTTTATGCGCATATGCATTCATATTACGAACCATTGAATTTGTCGAAATATTTATATAACCACATTTTGTTTACATATAGAAACACATTATCTAGTCGATTATCCAAGTTCAACAATGGTCGAATTACTATTTTTGTGCTCCAAATAACGACTAAATATGTTAGTATATATATATTGCTACTAGAAGGATCAAAGGTTGAGGTATACATAAGCATTACTTGTCAAGCGTATAATTTTGTTACATTAAAGTTATAATAAGTTAAATCTTTGTCGTGTCTAAAAGCTTAGTCAAATTATGTGTCGTATATTCGTACAATTGAATTTTTGGGAAAATATAGGCAACTTGAGTTGTTTGGTTTCTTACAAAAACAGGGGAAACTCTACTCAAATTTTATAAAATATAAGAAACAATATGCTAAAGACGCCCTGAATAATATATTAAAGTAGCATTTTCCAATAACTATACATACACATATTTCGAGAAAATCAAACCAAGTTACTATCGGTTCGTTAAGTCATACACACTTTAAGACGTGCATTCGTTCAATGCGAGTATAGGTTGTTAAATAAGCTATCTTTTCAACCAAGAAATGAATTAAACTCATTTGCATTAGCAATTAAGGCGTCCTATACTTGTAATAGGGCACAAGATGTTCAATTAATTCAAGTTCATAGTTTGTTTTTGCTAGTACCTACACAGTGAATTTCAGGTGAGTTTACGTAACCTTGTTTATGCAATTCTTTATACTTGAAACTTTATACTTAAGCAATTCTACATACATGTCTAGTTGTAAACTTTAATGCCTCATGACTTAGACAAAGACTATTAGACTTAAACTTCAACTTGCATAATCATTAACCCTGATCAAGCCGGCGGTATACAATGATAGATCTATTGGATTGACAACCCCACCTAGATTCGTTGACCATCTTGTATGGGGAGCGCAGGTGATTGTCATCGTTCCAAACTTTATAAGGAGAACCGTGAATGCGGGATGGACCTAAACTTTATAAGGAGAACCGTGAATGCGGGATGGACCTAAACTTTATAAGGATAACCGTGAATGCGGGATGGACCTAAACTTTATAAGGAGAACCGTGAATGCGGGATGGACCTAAACTTTATAAGGAGAACCGTCGATGCGGGATGGACCTAAACTTTATAAGGAGAACCGTGGATGCGGGATGGACCTAAACTTTGTCGGAGGATTGATTATGTGCATACTATACTTATTGTTTATTCATGTAGACTTAAACTTACATTAGACATATGAATTGCTAAACTTTTATTCTTTTAAAACTTATTGCTTGACTTGGCTTATGTATTCTCACCAACTTCTAGTTGACCCCCCCCCCCCATTTTTCCAAACTCAACAGGAAATATTGATGCTTGAAGTCTAGAGCTAGCATGAGGAGTTATTTGAGGTTTCGTTGTTTGTTTGACGTATTAGATTCCATTCAAGACTTTAATTTAATTCAATAATGTAATGAAATAAATGATTATTTAAACATATGTATTACCATGAGCTACTGAACAATCATTCATACGTGACACCTCGATGTTTCCGCCATCCGTTGGGATGTTACAGATTGGTATCCCCCCACCCTGCTAGCCACTTCCTGTCTTCCTTCAATTACCTGAAAAATATGTTTAAAAATCTTTAATATATAAATATTGGTGAGTTCACAGGTTTTAGTTTCCAAAACATTATTTATTGGGAAATACCATGTTATGACTATTTATAGGAGTTGCAAATTCCTACAATCTACTTGAGCCTATAACCAAACCAAGACTAATAATAATGCCCCACTCCAAGTCGTTACTCGACATCCAACGACTTGATTTCAGAATACGTACACCCCTGGCATACGCCGATGCATAATCGACGCTATCGATTAGGGGTGGGCCTTGTTAGGCACCAATAGTACTATCCAAATATTCCTTCAGTTTCATTTCCCTGAATTAATGGTTATAGAAGAGAGGACTCAACCCCGAGTGGCGATCACAACTCAAGTAATTATCCCGTCAAACATTTTCCCTAACATATCTTTCCCCCGAAAAACGTAAAACAATTTAAAATGGGGCCGTGAAACTCACCTGAATAAGTGTTCGGCTCAAATAGAGAATAGTAAGCTTGAGGTCAAACACCTACAAATGTCCTAGACGTATAAGCCACTATACCTATAGTGCATGTGCTTCGGCAAGTTGTACACCCAACTCCCAAACCACGATTTATTCCAATTCCCCGTTTAATTAAACGTGTATCCTAGGTTCATTGGTGATGGATTACCCCTTTCTTACAAGTTATATATATTCGCATTAATATTTCTTTAACTTGTATAATATTATCCTCGACTCGACTTCACTTAACGTATAATTATTTTCCCATTAAATAATTATACTTAAGATCGTATCGTTCGATATAATATATTTTTAACACTCGACTCGACTCACTTTACCGCATATTTATTTTCCCACTCAAATAAATATACTAATGTCTTGTCGTTCGACAATATATTTTTAACGCCCGACTCGACTCACCACACCGTATATTTACTTTCCCATTAAGTAAATATACTAGGATCTCGTCGATTCGGTATACATATATATATATATATTATTTACTCGTCTCGGTTTTCCTTCCCGTATATTTACTTTCCCATTAAGTAAATATATTAGAATTTCGTCGAGCCGAACACACACACACACACACACACACACACACATATATATATATATATATATATATATATAGGGTCGAGATCCTGTGCAAAGTGTGTTTTGTGTGAGAAGTGTAAGAAGTGTTTTGGACCATTAGATCATCTTAATCAATGGTTTAGATTTAATGAGTGGCATTATTGTAAATAATGTTATAGTTATAATAACTAATTAGGCTACTTAGGGGTATAATGGTAAAACACACCCTACATTTAATTCACATTTAAAAGGTCTAATTAAAAATATGGAAGGCCTAACAAATTCAATCTTCCTATTTACGTCCTCCATTTAATTCACATTTAAGTGTCTCTCACCTCTCTCTCTTTCTCTCTCTTTCTCCTCTCTCTCTCCCTGCGCCACCTACACAACCGCCATCAACCACCACAAACCACCACCATCAACCGAACCATCATTCGACAGCCACCATCACAACCATAAATAATCGGAGTGTTTTTTTTAGGGATGAAGATGAAGACAACATGAGTTGATAATGGATCAGTGTGTTTTATGGTGGATTATTTTAAACAACATTCATATTGTTGTGTTTTATGTTCAAAGGATTTTTGTGTGGTTTAGTGTTTTTTGAATTTAAAACACATTTTAAATGTATGTATAGTTTTGTTTTTTGAATGTGTTACTGATTGTGTATGATGAAGATAAAACACACTAGATTATGGAGAAGATGATGATAAAACACACGGGACTATTTAAAACACAAAGTTGAGAAATATGGTGATAAAACACACGGGTATGAACGTAAAAACACCTTGTTGATGAAACAACTTACAAGACTATAATAAAACATCAATGTGCATAAAAAACCATATTTTTTGCATCAGTAAAACTCCTTATAAAAATAACACAAAAGGTGTGTTATACCTTCAAACCTTATGGTATACCAGTAAAACACCATGTGCTCACATCAGTAAAACACACCAATATGAATGTTGTTTTGGTCGTATATAATTCAGTAAATGAATGATAATGTGCTGAATGTTAATAAAAACTCTATAAATATTCGTGAGATGTGAAACAAAACCCCTAAGAATGCTCCTAAATTAAACACGAAATTAATTAGCCATTATCTCTTAAAATAAGATTAGCAATGCAATTTACAATGTTACCCTTCTATATAATAAAATAGGCCGCCATGTGTCACACTATTATTGGTTCTCACACTTCTCACAAAAAATTGGTTTTGTACATGATCCTAAACCTATATATATAATATAATTATATATATACATATATATATATATATATATATATATATTTCCCGTTAAGTCCATACGTTCGTTTAACGTTTTTAATCTTACGTCATATTTTCTCCCAAGAATATTTTCCAACACTTAGGAAAGTGTTATGTAATTTTTCACCCAAGTTATATATATTTTAACTCCTTAAAATATATTTTTACTTATCTTGTCGTAACGATATTTTTCTTGTTTGTCCGCTTTTACGTCATTGCTCGTTAACACGTCCAAGTCCGATTTCTTAACTTATATATATATATATATATATATATATATATATAGTCAATTTTTCCAAGTTTTTCAATATGTGTTTTCTAGAAATATTATTCAATTTTCTACTTCCTACACATATTACTTGGAGGTTTTAAAATACTTTTGTATTTTTAACACAAAACTTGACAACTTATATACAAAAATGTTCCAACACTTTTATATTCCCATTTATATAAAAGTGTTCATTTTTATATAAGTTCTCCCAAATTTAATTTGTCTAACATTTTTTTTATAAAAACCTTTGTTTTTATAGTAATCCTTATGTTAGAAAAAGTCCATATTTTTATAAAACTCCATTTTATAAAAATACACTTTTATACAAAATACATGTGTATGTTTACTAGTATTTACCAAATCTACCTTGGAAAATTATTATTTACATTTTTGACACCAAACTTTCCATGGTTGTATTTTTAGACATAAGTTTCTAAAATATCCATTTTAGTCCTTCAACTTTTAAAGTTATAACATTAGTCCCTTAACTTATAAAAGTTGTATTTTTCCATACTAACTTTCAAGATTAGCATTTTCCTACTAAACTAGTAGACTTTAAAGGATCATTTTTATAATGTTGGATTATTTTCATATTTTAACACTTTTAATAGTCTCATATATTCTTAATAAGGCCACTAATATGTGTTATTTGTGTATTTAGTCCAACAAGTCCAAATTACATTTTCCAAGTTAGTAGACTTTAATAATGTGATTTTTATAATACAAATTTTGTAACAAAAATTACACTTTGACAAGTCTTATATCTTTAAGTTATGATGATTAAAATCATTTTTAGGTTCATCCAAGTTCCATTAACAATTGTTACTCAAATCACCATTTTTCTTCAAGTATTCATCTTTTTAATAAAAACTACAAGAATACTTAACATCCATCACTAAACTTTCAATTTATTCACACTAACTAAACACCATTTTAGTCTTTAAAATCATATGTTTTCTTATGAAAAGCTTATTCAAGTCCACCCCTTGTACAACTTGCTCTAAGCTAATAAACATAAACTTTTTAAAGACAAAACATGATCAAGAATACTTACAACTAGCACAAGGCTAGGGAAGCTTTCAATGCTTGATTATGATGGGGTTTAGTGTGTTCTTCCTTAGTGGTTAAGCTCCAAGCTTGAAACACACAATGGGGGTTTGAAGGATGGATGTTTAGGAGTGATTTGGAGGTGTTAAAGTTTGTAAGAAATGTGTGTGTGTGTGTGCTAGTAATCCCACGGCCAACACAAGAAGGAAGAAGAAGTTTTGTTTTTGTTTTCACAAGTATAATCTTCTAGTATCTCTTATATGCCCTTCCATGATCTTCCAAGGATACTCAAAATCTAGTGTGGATTTAAAATCCCTTGAAACATGGATTTAGTGTACTAGTTGGATCTTGGATGATCTCTATATGTGTGTATGAGCCGTAAATATAAAGAGGGAAGGAGGAGATTGTGTGATTTTTTCTAAGATATGCAATCCTCTTATAATATCTTGTGTGATCTATCCTTGGATTTTCAAAGATTGTTGGTGTACTAGGTGATCCTTGGGAGGACTTTTTAGGTGTTTTTGGCCGAGATTTTTACAAGGGAAATGAGGGATTCTATGATCTTTTAAGGACACAAGATCATCATCATATCTATCCTCATATATATCCCATACTTCCCATGATCTAACTTAGATTTAATGGTACAAAAGGAAAGTTTAAGGTATGGTGAGGGTGTTGGCCGGTTCTAGAGGTTGGTTTGGTGGGGTCCACAACACAAAATATTTACCATTAATTTGTTAAGTATAATCCTTTGTTGTTCGGGTGTCGTACGGGTATTTTTCGGATTTTATTCGCGTGTTATTCGGACATTAAAAGTGCCTTTAATAACCCTTAAACATAGCCTAGTTTAAGTGTTGATTCATTATTTAGGCTTTTGTCGGGTGAATTTTTTAGTTATACGCGTACCGGGTGCGGTACGCGCACTTTGTTCGTTACCGGGAGATTTGTATGGAAAGTTTTCACTTATGGTTTTGGAGTTCCAAAACACATTATATTTTGTGAAAATACCTTTTATTTTATATCCTGGGTGTCCGGGTGTAACACCCCAACCGATGGCGGAATCATCGAGGTGTCACATAGTGACGATTGTTCAAAAACTCATGGTACTAAAATGTAAATATTTGATTATTGAATATTGTTTTACAACATGTGAAAATGAATACACAACAATGTTAGGATCTGAGTTTGTTTGTTTTGATTATGTTTAACTAAATATGGTAATAATGAAAAGAGAATAGAATGAAAGTGCAGCGGAATAATAAACTGTTAATCAAAACAAGAGAGTAAATGTTTTCAGATCGAAAGCTTTCATTAATCCAAAAGATTACAATCGTACAAATACTCCCCCTCAGCCTGATCACACAGTGTTTGTCTGAGAGAATGTTTGTGTGTGTGTGTGATCAATAGAACAGTACAAGCACAGTTCTATTTATAGACAGACTCAAAGCACTGATGACCTAGGCTGACGTCACCTAAGACAGTGACCTCTAACAGAATAACAAACGTAAACATCTGCCTATTACAAACTACTGTTACATTGAAAGCACTGATATTAAACATCTGTTGAAGATAAACTCTGATGGTCTTGTATCCACTGCTGGAGCCTAAGTGCTGTTGGTTCCAGCAGTGCTTTGATCTTCAGTACTTGTATCAGCAGTTGTTCTTCATCAGACCTTTGGTCAGCAGTTGTTCTTCATCAGTTGTTTCCTCAGCAGTTCTTTGTATCAGCAGTTGTTGAGCAGTTGTTTGGATAGAACAGTAGTTAGGGTCAGCAGTCTTTTGGGAGAAGTAAGTTGTAAAGACTGTTTATTCAAGGATCAAACTGATAGCATGTTTTGGCTTTCTAATCATCTGTTCTTCTCCAGGTCAGCAGACCCAACAATCTCCCCCTAGAACAGATGATGCCAAAACTCAGCTTTATTTATAGATCTTTATTCCTCATCAGACTTTCTCTGATTTGACCTTTGAATTGTAATTCAAAGTTCAGAGCAAATAAGTCTTCTTCATCTCTTTCTAGATCCAGATTTAGTAGTGTTTGGTGATCTTCTGCACATAGGCTGTAAGCATCATCCATGCTGATCTTCTGAACCCTTCCATCTGACCTGAGCAATGTCAATTCGTGGTTGTCTTTGTTGACTTTCCACTTTAGAATTTTTGAGTCAGTGGATTTGCTGAGATGAACTTTTATTCTTGATGAGTTGGGTGAATGAGGTCTTCCAATGAGTTCTCTGAGTTTCTCTGTTGTAGGATCAGAGAAATAATGTATTTGATTGAAGAGCCCTTCCTTGATGAATGTATCAGCAAACTTTCTTTGATCTTCCTCTGACATCTCCTTCTGCTTCTTGAACTGTCTACTTGCAGCAGCTGTGAGATCAGAAGTTTCAAGTAAGCTGTCCAGATTAAAAGTCTGTTGGGGTCTCTTCATCATTGGTTCATCAGTGTAAATTGGTTTTCTTGGAAGGCTGGGATCTTTCTTCCTATTTTCTTCCAGACTTTTGTAAGTTTCAACCAGCCTTAACTCAGACCATCTGGAAACAGACCTCATCTCCCCATAGTTGGCAGCTACAATCTCTTGCCTCATCCTTTTGAATTTCAAGGCTCTGACTGGGTCTCTGCCTTTGCCAAAATTAGGAGTGGAGACTTTAGCTTTGGGGTCTTTGGCCATTTCTTCAATCCTGAGTAGTTCTTCTCTCAAAGCATGAGTAGTCCAACCATTGAACTGCTTTTTGTTTGCTTTGTAAGGCTTGGTTGCCATTATCTGTTCTAGAAGAGATTCCCTTACCTCCTTTTCCAAATCTACACTGAGAGGCATGGAGGACATGGAATTGCTCAGGGTCTTAGCAAAATCTTCAATCCTTCTGAGTTTGCTAAGTTCTGCTGAATGGATGCCCTGAGCAGTCCTGTCATCCTTCCCTTTGCATTTCTCCTTAATGATGGCATCCACCTGTTCACCCTTGTATTTCAAATATTTATCAAGGTTGAGGGGAACAGGGAAGTTTGGGAGAGATGGGAAGGATCTTTCTGATGGCTGTTCAGTATTGTAGAAGGATTGTATTTCCCCTTGAGTAGATCAAGTTCAAGGGGATACTGAAAACCAATGGTGTAATGGTTGGTGGTGGTCTATGGGATCTGAACTTGGATGTATGTGGTGAGAATGATGTGATTGGAATAGCTGTGATGGGCGGAGTGGATTGGGCAGTTGAAGTGGTGGTTGGTGATGTGTGTATGTTTTCATCATGTACAACAAAGGTTGATTTTCTCTTCCTTGTGTACATGATTTTTGGTGATGGTGATTTGGTAGCAGTGGTTGGATTAACATCTGTTGGCCTTTTAGTAGGTCCAGCAGATGTTTGGGATTTGGCTGGTGATGTATGTTTGGTGGTTGTATGTTCAGGTGTGTTTGTTGGTTTAGGTGCAGTGGTTTGGGTAGCAGTGTTTTGGGTAGTTTCAGTGTTTTTGGTGGCAGTGGTTTCAGTAGCAGTGGTTTTATCAACAGAGGTGTTCAACTTAGATGGTGGTTTTCTAACATGCTTGGCAGGTCTTTTCATCCTTTTAGAGGATCCCACATCTTCAGTTTCCCTTTGTTGTTTCTTTTTGAGTTCAATTAATGACTCTGCTTTAACTTCCAAGGTGTCAGCTCTTTTCTGTTTCTCTTGAGCAGCCTTTTCAGCTTCAATGTTTGCAGAGTCATCTACTGCTTTATTCTTCTCAATGGTTTGTTGTGGTGGTTGTTGTGGTGCTGTTGTTGCTTGTTGTTGTTGTGGAACTTGTGGTGGTGGAGCTGATTTGGTAGACTCTGGTTTCTTGGCAGACTTGGCTTGGCCTTTTTGAGAAGGAGGACAACCAAAAGGATCTAGTTTTGGTAGCCTATCTCTGCCACTCTCCCCCTTTTTGGCATCATCAGCCGTGAAATCATCATCATTTTCATCCCTGAGGATGGTGGTAGGGGCAGAGCCAGTAGTCTTCAGCAGGTGGTCCTTGATGGCTTTGATATCAGCATGGGTATCTTTGTACCTTGCATCTACCATATTCCTGATCTCAGCCATGTAAGTTTCATGTGTCTGATCAGCCAGTTTTCTGTGAGCTATGATGATGGGAGAAACTGATTTCCATAACTCACTGGCTATATCAGCTGTGGATGGTTGACTCTTGGAAAGATCTGCAATTGAGCTCAGTATAAGCTTGACATCAGATTTGATGTCAGCAACAGAGGTTTCAATGACAGAAACTCTGTCCGTCAATTCTTGGTATTTTGACTCATCTCCTAAATTAATAGGATCATCTGAGTCCCTACCAGTGGTAGTTTTACCTGATTCAGTCCTAATAGGTGAATCAGATGCCCCTTTGTCTTGGTACTGGGGACTTCCAACTGTTTTTGGAGACACTATAGTGGCTTCAACAGTTGTTGCCTTCAAGGGAGTCTTAGCTATGTAATCACTGTCCTGATGTGAGACAGTGGTCTCTACATCAGTAGTGGCTGCTCCACTTGAAAACTCACCTAGAGTTGCATTGAACTCAGGTGGTGTAACCTCCTCTTCTGTTTGTGGGATAGCAGATTGTATATTCTCAGGACCAGTCACTTGTTGGAGTATACTCTCAGTGATAGGTGGAAGAGAGGAACTGGGATCTTCCTGAGATTTGTCAATTGCTTCAAACAGAGGTTGCATTGTTTGTGGGACATGTGACGGTGAGGGTGGAGGAGTAACAAGAGAATTAGCCCTGGGAGAGGGGCTTGTGAACATTTGGTCAAGTGACTCAAATGTGTCATGATGTGTGTCCCCTTAGCTTACAACATGATCCTTTTGAGAGGATTCATGAGGAGTTTGGTCAGGTGGAGGTATGTCCAACTGTTGTGAGGAAGTAACAACAGTGGTTTCAGGTTGCTTTTGTTGTGCAACAGAGGTTTCTTCTGGTACCTCAACATCCAGAAGCCTCATTTGTGGTTGAGTGGTGGTTTTTGTGGATGGATGTTTCTTTTTGGAAGTGGCTGGTGTGTGTTTCACAGCACTGGATGTAGTGCCATGATCACCAGGAGCAGTGGGCTCAACAACAGAGGTTTTGACAACAGTTGTTGCCTTTGTCCTCTTTGTTTGTGTTTTAGAAACTTTTGACACTTTAGACACTTTTTCTTGGGTGCTTCCACCCAGCATTCTTGTGAAAGTTTCATCAGTTAAGCTTTTCATTTGCATAGCCTCACCCTTTTTGAAAACTTTTTCTGGTAAGACTTTTTGTAAGATTACACTAAGAATTCTTGGGTAAATAAGAAAAGCATTGTTTGACCCAGACTTGACAGCTTTCACATTTGATACCAAGTCCATGAACAATCCCTGGGAAAGATTGAAGTCAGAGTTTGACAACATGGCATAACCCAGATATTGCATCCTCAATGGGATTTCATTAAAGGATGTGGACTTAGCAGAGACACAAAGAAGAAGAGTATGGAAGAAAAATTTCATGACTGGAGGGAAAAACTTTTTGAAAAGAGTTGATCCAGTCATCTGACCATCATACCCTCTTTCTTAGAACTCAGTGTGAAGCTCTGTTTTAGTAAAGGAATCCTTACCTGCCAGGTCATTCAGTGTGAAGGTTGTGGATATGGTTTCAGGGGTAATGACGATACTGGTTTCTCCAATTTTCGAAATAATGGAAGTAGGCTTTTTGTCTTGCACTAGAAACTCTGCATTCAACCAAAATTCTTGGAGTGTATCAAGGTAAATGGGGGCGTTAGCGGTTCGGATGGGTAAGTATTTGGAGTTAAGGAAGATGTCGATGGTGGAATGAAATGGAGTGTTGTCATCTGTTTTAATCAGATAGGGGAGACAATTGTGTGTAGCTTTGGCTTGAAGATCCATTGTAATGGATTTCGAAGGTGAAAATGATTGGATATTGATAAAGGGTTTGAGAATGAAGAAGGCGGTTTACAGTATTTTGAATACAATGAGACAGTGTAACATCTGTTGTGGTAAAACAGGGTTTTTATAAGCTCAATGAAACCGCTGATGTGGCCAAACCTCTGCTTATATGGGCAGACGTGGCAATCATCTGATGGAAGAAACATCTGGTGGATAACAGCTGTTTTTCGCAAACAACTGATACAAACAGCTGATGGATCCAACTGTTTTTTTTTCAGAGATATAATATATATATATATATATATATATAGGCGGACAGTTGTTTTATCTGAACAGATGTTCTGAAACAGATTTTTCAACTAACAGTTGTTTTATCTGATCAGATGTTTTGAAACAGACTTTTCAACCAGCAGTGGATATGAATGAAACAGTGGTTGTTTTATCTAAGCAGATGTTATAAACAGATTTTTCAACCAAACAGCTATTATAAAAATTGATTTTCTGAAGCATTTTATTATGATTTATTGAAAATTTATTTGTTTAATCCATGTTTAACATACCAATTCTGGAAATCAGATTTGTAAAGGTAGATGTGTCTAAAGCTTTTGTTAACACATCTGCCAACTGATCCTCTGTTGGAACATGGTGCAAGGAAATCAAACCTTTTTCATAGCTGTCTCTGACAAAATGATGTCTTATGTCAATGTGCTTGGTAGTGGAATGAGAGACTGGATTCTTGATGATATTTTCAGCAGCTTGGCTGTCCAACATGAGT
This sequence comes from Ambrosia x helenae, assembly GCA_030844895.1. Classification (NCBI taxonomy): domain Eukaryota; kingdom Viridiplantae; phylum Streptophyta; class Magnoliopsida; order Asterales; family Asteraceae; genus Ambrosia; species Ambrosia x helenae. The sequence continues at coordinate 15,410,536 of CM061224.1, read as the reverse complement.
GGAGTCCTAAGTGCAGTTATCCCAAAATCCAGTAGTTGATTTTGAAGCCACATGAGTTGGGCTGTACAGCTTGCAGCAGCAATGTATTCAGCTTCAGCTGTTGAAGTTGAAACAGCTGCCTGCTTTTTGCTTTGCCATGAAACTAAGGCATTCCCTAGAAATTGGCACCCTCCTGAAGTGGATTTTCTTGTGGTATGACAGCCAGCAAAATCACTATCTGAATAACCTGAAAGCTCAATGTTTCCATTAGCAGGATACCAAATACCAAGTGTGGGAGCACCTTTGAGGTATCTGAATATCCTTTTCACAGCAATAAGGTTTGACTTTCTGGGTGAAGCCTGGGATCTGGCACAGACACAGGTAGCAAACATAATGTCTGGCCTAGATGCAGTTAGGTACAATAAAGACCCAATCATACATCTATAATGTGTTTGATCAACCAGTTCATCCTTGTCATCAATAGTGAGCAGCTTGACTGTACTCATGGGTGTGCTACATGGCTTACAATCATTCATCTCAAATCTGGTTAATAAGTTCTTTACATATTTGTTTTGGTGAATGAATGTGCCATTTTGCAGTTGTTTCACTTGAAGACCAAGGAAACACTGAAGCTCACCCATGGCACTCATCTCAAACTCTGCTGTCATGAGTTTTCTGAACTCTTCACACATTTGGTTACATGTGGATCCAAAAATGATGTCATCCACATAAATTTGAACAATCATTAAGTGTTTCCCTTTCCATTTAAGAAATAAAGTTTTGTCAATTTTACCTCTAGTGAAGCCAATGGATAAGAGAAATGTGGAGAGAGTTTCATACCAGGCCCTTGGTGCTTGTTTAAGTCCATACAAAGCTTTGTTGAGCTTGTAGACATAGTCAGGATGGAATGTGTCTTCAAAACCAGGTGACTGACATACATAGACCTCCTCCTGAATTTTGCCATAAAGGAAAGCACATTTGATGTCCATCTGATACACCTTTATGTTGTGGTTGACAGCAAAGGCTAAAAAGAGTCTGATGGCTTCTAGTCTTGCTACAGGAGCAAAAGTCTCATCATAATCTATTCCTTCTTCTTGTCTGAAGCCTTGAACCACAAGCCTGGCTTTATTCTTGACAACAATACCCCTTTCATCAGTCTTGTTTTTGAAGACCCACTTTGTTCCTATAGGACAAACATCCTTAGGAAGTGGTACAAGCTCCCATACTTGGTGTCTTTTGAACTGAAGGAGTTCTTCCTGCATGGCCTCGACCCAACTGTTGTCTTTCAGTGCCTCTTGGTACTTGACAGGTTGTGTGAGGGATAAGAAGCCTGCAAAAAGACAGATATTGGAGGATTGGCTTCTTGTGAGCACACCCTCTCTGATGTTGCCAATGATCTGGTCTGGTGGATGAGCTCTTAAGTAAATAAGATATCCTTGATATGGGACTATGGCATTTTGAGGTGATGGACAGAGGTTTGGTGACTCTGTTGGTGTAACATCTGTTGGTACTTCTGTAGTGCCATCAGATGTTTGGAATGGTAATGGAGGAATGGGTCCAAGTGGTGTGAAACTTGACTGACTTTTGTCAACAGATGATTGACTTTTGTCAACAGATGATAGGTCAGTGGTTGTGAGGGGTGAGGCAGTGGTTTGAGGATAAGACTGGCCAACAGTGGTTGACACAGCTGTGGCAGAGTTTTGACAATTGTTTTGAACAGCTATTTCCTCTGAGGCAGAATAGACTTTGTAGAGACTGGGGATCACAACATCTGTTCTGTAATCTTGCTGTGGAGACTGAGGAATACCTGCATTGTTAGTTTTAACAGTGATATCTTCAAATTTGAATTTATCTAAATCAAATAATTCAGCAGGGTTTGCAGGGATTTTTAGAGATGAAAGTTCATTGAACTTTACATTCAGAAGTTGTTCTATTGTCTTAGTCCTTGTGTTAAACACTTTGTAGGCCTTAGCAGTAGAAGAATATCCCAGAAAGTAACCACAGTCTACTTTGGCTGCAAATTTTGAAATGGAATCTTTGAGATTTAAAATGAAACATGGGCAGCCAAAGATTTTGAAAAATGAGATTAATGGTTTGATTTTGAACAAAATTTCATAAGCAGTTTTTTGATGTCTGGGGTTGATCAAAACTCTGTTTTGAACATAGCAAGCAGTGTTTACAGCTTCTGCCAAAAGGACAGTGGCAAACCAGAATCTGCTAGCATGGTTCTTGCAGCTTCTATAAGAGTTCTATTTTTCCTTTCAACCACCCCATTTTGTTCTGGTGTTCTTGGGATGCTGAACTGCCTCACAATCCCTTTTGACACACAGAAGTCATCCAACTCCTTATTTTTAAACTTTGTTCCATTGTCACTCCTGAAGACTTTTACTGGCAAGTCATATTGCTTTTCAACTTTGGTGACAAAGTCCTTCAATATACCTGCAGTCTCATCCTTAGAATGCAAAAAATAAGTCCATGTAAACCTAGAAAAATCATCAACTATGACAAGACAAAATCTCTTTCTTCTTAGACTCATGATTTTAACAGGGCCAAACAAGTCCATGTGCAACAGTTGTAGACACTGACTAGTTTTGGACTCATCAATGGATTTGTAAGAGCTTTTATGTTGTTTCCCTTTTAAGCAAGAAACACAATGCTCATCACATTTAAATTCTTTTGATGGTAAACCTCTAACAAGGCTTTGTTTAGAGAGTGTGTTGATAGTATTAAGGTTGGTGTGACCCAATCTCCTATGCCACAATTCTGTGTCCTTAGTGGAGGCAGCAGAAAACAAACAGACATTTGCCATAGGATTGTCCTTTAACATATCAACAACATACACATTGCCACTTCTATGAGCAACAAGTTGTGCTTTGCTCTCAGCAATAATGGTATCAATCTTTTTCACCACTTCTGGCCCAATAATCTTACAAGTTTTCTTTGTGAAAAATGAGCCATAACCTTTGTCACTCATTTGTGAAACACTCAGAAGATTAAACTTGAGATTATCAATAAGATTGACATTTTCAAACTTGAGTTTTCCAGCCTGTACAGTCCCTGAACCCAACACCTTACCTTTAGAATCATTACCAAAGGATATATCACCCCCTCCATGAGCCAAGAAGTCCAGAAGCAGGGCTCTACATCCTGTCATGTGCCTGGAACCTCCACTATCTACATACCAAAGACTATCTAAACAAGCAGAAGCTCCCTGCACATCAGTAAATGATTAGTTTTGGTGAGTGTCCAAAGCCAAGTTGGCTTTGGATGGGTCCTCAGACCTTTCAGACTCAAGCTTTGGAAGGTGATCAGTGGTTTGGACCAATTTCTGAATTAAGGTCAACAACTGCTGCTGACCATTTGCCAGTGCTTGAATGTCAACACTTGGGGCAGCAGTTGTTTGATCACTTCCTGACAGATGATAATACCCATATGGATTTCTGTTCACTCTTGGTTTAGAGGGTCTCTTTGGCTCCTCATAAACATGTGGCAGACTGTGACATGGAGGTTGACCATAACCTCTTGGGTATTTGCTTGTGGGTGGAGCATCTGTTACTTGGACATCTCTAGAAGCAGATGTTTCAAGCCTTTTTGTAACAGATGTTTGGACAGGGGTGAAGGTCTGTTTGGGCTTTCCTTTTGGAGTACTGACCACAGGGTTTGCAAGAGTTTTAGCTTTGTATTCTTGTATTTTAACATCAAAATTTTTGAGATACAAGCACTCTTTGGTCTTGTGATTCTTTTTCCCACATATTGAACATGTGGCTTTGGAATCACATTCACTTGTCCCTTTGTTAATATCATATGCTTTTAGAAGAAAACAGTTTTTGGTGACATGATTCTTCTTTTCACAGAAATCACAGAACAAGTTGACAGTCTTTTCTTTCTTCTTCCCCTTTTCAGTCTTCTTTTCAGCAGATGTTTGAGCATCTGCTGGAAGATCTTTCAGGGGAATGACTTTTGCCAAGGGAATGACCCTTGCCTGAGGAGCTGTCTTTCCCTCAGGAGTTTTGAAATCAACAGGTTTATAATTCTCAAGAGTATCACACTCATCAGACCAAGTAGGTTTAAATTCATACTTTTCAAGTTCAGCAAAAGATGAGGAACCTTCTGGTTTTTCAAGAACAATTTTCTTACCATTTGGTTCAGTGATTTTAATCTCTTGACCCTGCAGGTTTGTTGGTACTATCTCAACAGACTTTTGACTCTTTGTGTCAGTGTTTTCAAAAGCTGGAGCAGTGGTTGCAAAACCAAAGCCAAACTTCACATGACTTTTGGTTTGTTTGTTGAGTAGCATCTCAAATCCTATACATGATTCCACCCATTTCTTACATTCAACTTGGGTGGACTCAAGCTCACTTTTACAACTTTGATATTTTGCTATCATAGTTTGGAGCTGGTCTTTGGTTATAGTTGCTTCATGTTTTAAGCTGCTAATTTCAGACTCTTTTGCAGTTAAACTTGTTTTCAAATCTTTTGTAAGTTTTTCAAATTTAACCTCATCATCCAAAATTTTCTTTCTAAGGTTTTCATTCACCTCTTTGATGTTAGCAAATGCTATTACACATTTGTCAGAACACAACTCTTTAAGAATTTGAGGAGATACCTTAGCAGCAGCCATCAATGCACAATCACACTTGCACGAAAATAAATTAAGATAGCTGATTTATTTAGTCTAAGTCCAAAGTCCTATATGAAGCGTCAAGCAGCTTATCCTGAAACATGCACGAAAATAAATTTTGTCAACATATGATGTTGGTGAGTACTACCTAGCTTTGTACATATAGTATAAGTTTGAAAAGTAGTATAATTCATGTGTCTAGCATCACCAAGGCATTATGTAAACACGTAAGTAACCAAACAAGACAAAGATCAAATGTAAAGTTGATAAGATGGAATTGATAATGAGCACCCTAACACGTGTCAAGTCTAAAAGAGCATCATAACATAAGTTATGTCTAAATGAGCACTGTAACATAAGTTACGTCTATATGTAAAGAGCACCATAACATAAGTTATGTCTAGATGTATGATTTTGTACGTATGTTACATTCATGTTCAAACATAAAGCACAAAGATACACAAGACACGTATATGAATTGTAAATGAAGAAAAATGTATGTGTAAATGAATGTGCGAATTTTGTATACTTGTGCATGAATCACCCCAAAAATGTAAAAACGAAAAAGGGGATAAGTAATACTCAACTTAGCAAGGTGTTAAGTCTTGTGGGATTGAATAAGTGTGATCCAACGTTGCCAAGTATTACCCTATGTATAAGGTAACAAATAAGGCTAAGTCTATCTAGTCTATAAGTATTTTCTAGGGTTTCGAATTGGGGATAAGTATTCGTTCGATTAATAAATTAAACGTTTAATAAATAAGATAAATTTGATAAATAAATAAACAAAAGTCTTTTTGTAAATTTTAAATCAAAGATGGTCACAATATAAAGTTTTAAGTGTGAAAATAATTTTTATAAGATTATTTTCTTATAAATAGAATATTAAATCTATTTATTTCAAATTGTCAAAATATAACTTTAATATTTAAAAATATTAAAATTAAAGAATTTATAAATTAAAAATTGTATTTCTGTTCTAAATGGATAGAAATAATTTATATAAAATTTTGGTGCAAGAATATTGAAAAATGAATTTATTATGATTTATTTATGATTAAAACTAACAAAAATTGATTAAAAATATTAAATTAATGATATTTCAGAAATAAAAATTATTTCAGAAAATTTTAATGTTATATAAACTCAGAATAATTTTTGTGGGAATTTATATAATCGTTTTGATATTTTTATAGAATTTTATAATTATAATAGAATAAACTTGTAATATTTATTTTATATAATTAATAAAAGATTTTTGAAAATCTAAAAATTGGATAATAAACTTTATCATAAAAATAACTAAAGATAATTTTTGTAGAATTTATAAAGCACTTTTAGTATTTTAAAACTATTTTAAAAGATTAAGAGGTAAAATATATAAATGAAAGGGGTAAAAAAAAATGTTTGTCACTTGTGGGATTCGAACCCGGGCCATTGGCCGGTTCGTGAGTCTGAGCAACTGAGCTAACCAACTGATCTGCATGAGATTTAGTGCTCAGATTGGTTTTGAAATTTATTTAACTTATGTTACACGTGTGTCGTCTTCCCCAATCAAACCTTAGGAACCCTAGCTTTCTTATTAACCAAGTTCACAACTAATAAACCCAGAAATCTTAGGGTTATTGACCGGACAATGACAATGACCAGAAAACACATAAGAAATCGGTACCTTGAATCAAAAGGCGATGAGAAATCGATGGTCAACCAAAAAAAGTCAACGAGCGACGACTATGATCAGGCACGAGTTGTTAACAGAAATTGAAGGTGAGGTTTTGTATATCGGTATTCCGAGGCTCTCTAGGAATGTTCAATTTATACAGATGTCGCGTAAATGGAAGGCTTCTGTGATTGGATCCAAGCTCGGTCAAAACCGAGTCACAAGGCTCGATTAGGGGCTATAATCATGCGAATTAAGGACTGGATATGGATGGTTTGATTGCGTCGTTCATTACTGCACATTAAAATTTGATTATGTTTTCCAAATTTAGCTCAATTAGATGGTCAAAGGTGGAGTTTGACCGATTGTTGATGTGGGTGTATAGCTGGTCGCGTAACAGCAGATGAAGGAAAGAAGAAGTATGGGTTTAAGTGTGTGTGTATATATATATATATATATATTTTCCATGAAATAAAATCTGAAATTTTATTATTATTATTATTATTATTATTATGTAAAAAAAATAAAATACAATAAAACGAAAAGTGACGGATGTCACACCGGGATCCTTTTCTTTTATTTAATTTTTACCGGGTTGTCACCAACGTCCATACCGGATAAGTTTATTCGCACATGATCCTATCATGTCTTACATTAAACGTATGCATTCCTATGCATCATATGTGAATTTACTATTCTCTAAGGCCTCAGTTAAATAATTAACACATATCTGCACTTAATTAAGTTTATTACATATTAATTAATTAGTACGGAATTACCTCAGTTTTGCCGGTTGTTACAATAAGTAAGGGGCTGCTTGTTTACCTCTGAATGGCTCCATTCAGAGGTAACCTCTGATTCGGTCAGAGGTGGGTGGTGTTTGGTTGCAAAAACTTGCCCCTCTGAACTGAACCATTAAGACTGAATGGTTCAGCACTGTGATGATGCTGAATGAAAAAATGGACATAATTTGCCCTCACCTCTGAACATCCCCTTCACCCCTTGCTGCAGCCACCACCCAACACCGCCGCCCCCCTCTGCTCTCCTTCTGCTCCGACCCCCAACCTTCCTCCTCTCTGTTCCGACCACCAGCCCCACCCCTCTCCTCACCACCTCCTGCCGCCTTCCTCCTCCTCCCTCTCTCCTCTTCCCTCTCTTCCACCCAGCAGTGCCTCCTCCGCCTGTGCGTCTCCTCCGTCTGTGCATCTCCTCTGGTAAGTGCCGAACCCAACATAGGAGTTCCCTTCCGTCTTCCGATCTTGAGTTTGGGATTTATAAACCTGGTTCTTGAATGGTGGTTCTGATTTGAAGTATAAAAAATGGAAATGATAAGAGATTAGAAAGGTGAAGAGATAAAGGATGATGGTGTGTGTCAGTGTGTTGTGAGAAAAGATAAAGGAGATCCTTTGAATGTTGAATTATTGAGATTTGAGAGAAGATAAAAAGGATAACAATCACATGGGTGAAGTAATAAAGAAAGAAAAAAGAATCCAAAAGTAGGGGAGACTGTAACATCGCGAATTTTCCCAATTCTTGTGTTAATAAAATCACCATTTTACCCATCATATACTCTTTTTGGTACCATTCTTATATGATTTCAAAACAATATATAAACATTTTAACCACTTTATACTTCTAATAATAATGATAATAATAAAGCAGATTTTTTTAGGATGTTAAAAAAAGTTTTGAAAGGTTTATATATATATTTTTTTTATGTATACACCTATCATGTTAAAAAAAATAATAATAATAAATAAAAAGAAAATAAAACTAAACTAAACCCATAAACTTGTCCCTTGTTTATTATCGGATCCCACAACCATTTGAGCCCATAACAGACCCAGTTTAGACCCCATACCCAGCCCGTTATGCCGCACTAAGTCCACAATACCCGGCCCAACTCCTTTCTTCTCTGCAGCCAGCCACAGACCCGACCCGGTCAAGATCCGTAGACGAATTGACGCGTCTCTGGCCTTTGTTTTGGAAACTTTGACCGGCCATTACACCACCAACACCTTTAACCTTCAATCTAGCTACCTTAATTGAGCAATCATCCATTTTCAAGCATCTTTTACGCGCCTTTGACCAGTCAAGGTCAAAGCATTCAAGAACTATCCAAATCTGCTGCAACCAACATTCAATTCAAAGTTTTAGACTAAAACTGAACCACTATATAAATTCATACCTGTATTGCGATTCCAACCCATCTAAAATCTCTCCCTCTTACATCCTAAAACTCTCCAATTAGAAGTCTTTTGTTTCAGTTTTATGGTGCTCGTTATTACCCTCTGAGACCCAGTATGTTTAAATTCCTTTTGGTTTTTTGGTCGAGTTATAGTCTAGAACAACAGCCCTTTGATATCTATTTCGATTTCGTGGTTATTTGGAGTGATTAGGAGTTAGGGTTCATAATACTTAATTTGGGGATTTATTTGTTTTCAGGTTTTATTATAAATAGAATTTAGATCTGATTGATACCATAAACGTACTCCCAGACCAATTGGTCTGGGCATTGCCTTACATGCACCAGGTCACCAGGTCGAGTCCCTTGAAGGGCTATTTTGATGCATTGTTTTTTTTTACAGTTTTGTTTTCTTTTTCTTTTTTTTAATAACTTATATAAATACTATTAATTGTTAAAAATAGCAAACTCAGTCTAAATTTTTTATAAAATTTATACTAGCTTCATTAAACTCTAGAGTTTATATTTAAAATTTATTTTTTTTTTGAAAAAAATATTTATATATTTAATCCGTTCTATTATTTACGCTTTTGACTGTATATTAAATCTTCATAATTTTAAATAATTAATGGAGTTCATAATATTTTCATTAAATATTAAAAACTATTCAATTCAAAAACCCCATGAATCCCCAAATTCTAGTCTGGAAACCCTAAGCGCCTAATCCTAGATAACTTAGACTTTAAGTCTGTTTCCCTTACAAATTATTATTTATTCCTTTAGGCTAATCCGTTGGGATATTCTAATTCAAACTTTGCGGTTCAGCATATTTCAAGTTATTACACAAACTGTGAGTTTACATAGCCCCTTTACTCTATTTTCACTATTTTTGGGGTGAAACATGTTTAAACATTTTATACTGTCATTTACTCATATTTACTTGTGATTCAATTACAACATCATTCTATCATTTGACTGTAACAAAAAGACACAGTACAATCATTAACAATGATCAAGCCGCCTGTTTAGATTATAGCGCTATAGGTCTGACAAACCCATCCCCCCGCATAAATTCAGGGATGATCGATAACAGTAACAACATTTAACTAACTTGCGAGTTAGTCATCAGTCGACACAAGGTTTGGTTGTACAAAGACGCATTGTTACATGTCGGACTCATACTCTATCATTATACAACTGTGATTGTTGTACAAACTATTATTATTTATCATATTTCAAAAACCTATGTATTCTCACCAACTTTTGTTGACCAAAATATTTTCAAACTTAACATGTTTCAGGTTATAGCTTGCTTGAAGATTAGAGTTAATGCATGAAGATGTGAATTTAGTATTATTCATTTTTGATGTACAAATTCTTGTAGAACAATTGTATGTAATACATTTAAATCAATTATGGAAATTTATTATTTACCATGAGCTACTGAACAATCATCACTATGTGACACCTCGATGTTTCCGCCATCGGTTGGGGTGTTACACCCCCCATATTTTTTTTTCATTCCAACCCTTATTCACCATTTACTAACAACACCATAACCCATCACCCACCACCATCGTCACCACCCACCACCGTTGCCACCACCGCCGTCACCACCCACCACCGTCGTCGCCGCTACCAACCACCGCTACCCACTACCTTCACCCACCTACCGTCGCCGCCATCCAACACCACCCAATGCCGCCCACCACCGTCACCCACCCACCACCGCCGCCTCCACCGCCTGCCACTATCACTCACCACAATTTCCTTTACCCACCACTACAGTCACCACCCATCACCGCCACTACTCACTATCGTCACCCACCCACCATCACCGCTATTCACCTTCATCCACCACACTACTGCCATACCCCACCACTTACCATCACCGCTACCAACCACCACCGCCACCACCACCCAACAAGACATGGAATGGTAATGATCCATTCCACTATTTTGTCCATTCCATTACCTCGTCTATTCCATTACCTCGTCTATTCCATTCCCTCATCCATTCCATTACCCCATACCAAACATACCCTAAGTTTCTAATTTTTTGAATCCTATACAACCATCTAATTTCGTTACGTTTTTTAAATTAAAAGTAATTCAATTTCATTTCTTAAATTTGTCAAGTTACATCAAAATAGAGGGTAGACGGGCAACAAGCTGCGCCGCCACCCATTTTTGAATCGCGAACCCTAGTCTACTAAATACAAACCCCTGCCCACCTGAAGATGAACTATTGTTGTGGACAACCCATTGAACACTGGTAAGGAAACTAATAGCTTCTGGTGCTAGGGAGCCAAATGTATCAAAAGCCAAGGGGACAAAGATATGTTGGTTCTCTGCACAACCTTTAGCGTTGAAATATGTTGATTTGTTTTTTAATTTGTTGGTTTAAATATGCACTCGTTGGATCTCCACTCTAGTATTGGTTTCTCGATTGATAGTTTTGTTATTTGATTCCTTCTCGATGGAGTTCAATGGTTTGACTTTTGGTAGTTGCTTTTCCTTGTTTGTGTTTCACGTAAATAAAAATCATTTTTTCATTTTTTAGGTAAGTAATAATTAAAAAGTACTAACCTTCTGGAATGAGATATCGGTGGGTTCTACCATAAATGGAGTTCCGGTGGAAGCTAAAAGGTTAAAAGGGGGATAATTGTTTGAGCTTAAAGATTAAGAAAATAGATTTGAAACATGTCGTGTTATTTACCGTCACAGTCTACTCACTATAAAACAAACGAAGTTAGGTTTGTTAACGGGAGACTGACCGATGAGAAGAATTAGTGTGAAAGATGAGACTAGTGGTGGGAATATTCTTAGGTGGGATTATTATCGACCAATTAGGAAAAGGTGGGACTAACAAAATCCATTTTGGTTAGCATATCTGCTGCATTCTCCAAAGTGTGAACTTCTTCCGCTTCAACTTCCTTCTTCTTCACAACCTCTCAAATGAAATGGAACTTCACCTTTATGTGTTTTGTCTTATCATGAAACACTTGATTTTTACTTAACTAGACAACACCCTTATTATCACATAACACCACTGTTTTAGACAATTTTACCCCTAGATCAATAACTAGGCCTTTAAGCCACAAACACTCCTTCACACCTTCTATTAATGCCACATACTCCGCCTTAGTTGAAGACAAAGCAACTACTTTCTTCAAATAAGCTTTCTAACTGACAGTAGACCCACAGACCTTGAACACATATCCAGTCATTGAGCTTCCATGGTCAAGATCCTTTGCAAAATCAAAATCAGTGTAACCCACAACATCATTATCCATTAACCCATTCCAAATATTAACCCCTTGTGAACAGTCCCTTTTAGATACCTTAGTATCCATTTCACAGCCTTCCAATGTTCTTTTCCTGGATTAGCAATATATCTACTAACAAGGCTTACTGCATAACCTAAATCTGCTGCTTATTCTGCTATTTTGGGAGAGTTCTCAGCAGACAGTTTGAAATGTACAGCCAATGGAACAGTAACTACTTTACTCTTTTTCCATTCCATAGTTCTTCAAAACTTTTGGAGCATATGAACACTGTCTCAAGTAAATCAGACCCAAAATCTTGTCTTTTTGGATCTCCATTCCTAAAATCTTCTTAGCCTGACCAAGTTCTTTCATATCAAACTCTTGAAACAGTAACTTCTTTGTGTCTTTTATCACCTGATTGTCTTTACAAGCCACTAACATGTCATCTACGTATAACAGTATATACACATATTGACCTTCTTCATATTCCTTATGAACAATAACTTCTTGTAAAACCATGTGACACTATAAACTTATCAAACCTGAGATACCATTGTCTTGGTGATTGCTTTAAACTATACAATGATCTCATCAGTAAACACACATTGTTTTCCTGCCCTTTCTCCTCAAAAACTTGAGGCTGCTTCATGTAAATCTTTTCATCCTGATTCCCCTGCAAGAAAGCAGTCTTTACATCAAGTTGTTCTAACTCAACATCTTTATAAGTAGTCAAAGCAAGTATGACTCTTATGGATGTGTGTTTAACCACAGGTGAAAAAAATCTCATTGTAATCCACACCTGCCCTTTGTGTAAAACCCTTGGTCACTAACCTGGCCTTAAATCTTGGAGGTTTACCTAACATACCTTCTTTGATCTTATAGATCCATTTGCAGGATACTAGCTTCTGGTCATCAGGTTTATCAACTAACTTCCAAGTCCCATTCTTGTGTAAAGATGTCATTTCTTCTTTCATAGCATTCAACCACTTCTCTTTATCAGGTAACACAACTGCTTCATTGAATAACAATGGTTCAAAAACTGATTCTTCTTCTGCTACACTGAAAACAAATGTTGAAATGCCATCTCTATCCCTGAACCTAACAGGTTTATTCACTTGCCTTCTTTCTCTATCCCTGGCTATTGAATACTCTGGTTCAGCTTCATTTGTAATATATGTTGAAGGTTAACATGTACTTGCTTCTTTATCATCAACCTTCTTTGTAACTGGCTCCACCTCAAGTTGAACCCCCTTCAACTTTTTACTTGCCTCAACAGCTCCTGCCATAACATCTTTGTACAAAAATTCGTCTTTTACCTTGACATTTCTACTGTTAATCACCCTTGGAGACACATTATTAAGTCTCCACATCTATACCCTTTAATTCCTTCAATATAGCCTATTAGTATACACATTTCAGCCCTATTCTCTAATTTCCCTTGATTGACATAGGAATACGCTAGAGAACCAAAGTTCTTCAAGTCATTATAATCATTAACCTTCAAACCAGACCATGCTTCCATGGGCACCTTCATAACAATTGTTGTGGATTGGGATATATTTATGCAATGGGCTGCTGTTTTTAAAGCCTATGCTAAAAAACTCTTTAGCAGTCCAGATTGATGCAACATACACCTCATTTTTTCAAACAAAGTCATGTTCATTCTCTCAACAAGTCCATTATGTTGAGGTGTACCTGGGATGGTTCTATGTCTTGTTATCCCATGCCTTTTACAATATTCATTAAACTCCCCACTACAAAACTCTTGACCATTATCAGTTCTGAGTTTCTTAACCTTCTTCTCAGTTTGGTTTTCCACCAAAACCTTCCATACTTTGAACTGCCCAAAAGCTTCTGATAGGAATAAGAACGCGCAACGGATAAATAGTTTGAAATTAAAAAATAAACGGATAGATCTAACGGATGCTTGTGATACAGAAACACCACACAAGAACAAGAAAGGGCAAACTAAACGAGAATCAAGATACAGATACACCACTTGACTCTAATTTAGGCTCCAAGAACACCATCCAAGATGTCACTCTTGAACTAGCATGGAAACAATTAATCCAACTCAAAATCCATTGAGTAAAATTAATCAAAGAGAATAATCTCAAACTCAAAACTCACTATCGTTCATTAATGAAAGGATACAATACATATAGAAAATGGAAAAGAAACTACCCACTACTACCTAAAAACATGCAAACTGACATTGACCACTATCACAAACTTTTGAATGAAATTCAAAAAAATAAAAAGAAACAAACGTAGAAATTAAGATGCATAAAATGAAATAAAATAGAAAATAAAATATGGCTGATGTATATCATCCTCCTCTCCTTCAAAAGAGTTAGTCCTCAAACTCTGAATAATCTCCTCTGGGTCAAATAAAGATGAAGATCAGCAACATTAAACGTGGCAGGAACCATGTATTCGTTACAAAAATGACTCCAATCCAAGTCGCCAGGGTCAAAAGGAATATCTCGCCGATCCTTGTCGAGTGCGGTGTCGACTTCACCTCTAAAGATGGACCGTTGTTGTTCCATTAGCAGGCCGACTTCACTTGCTATACTCACCTTGAATTTTGAAACTACCACCTTGAGAATACTCTCCACTCATGAGGAAGAAGACTTTGAATTAGCACCTTTAATAGGATAATTACTTATAATTGCACCCTCATTTGAATGTTCATCTACAACATTCCTTGATCTTAAATAGTCAAGGGCAACTTCAACTACACTTTCGCCATCATCTGATTGCAAATTTGCTACATTAGTTGCTTCCAAACTTCTACCAGCAACTTTCTTTATATGCGCATTATCATCAGATTGCTCTTCTGTCACAATTGTTAAGTCAGAATTCTCCAAGGTATCAAGAGCTCTTCGCACAAATAAACATTCTTCTTCATCGGGAAGAAACCCGTCTTCATCGTACCGAGGCTCCTCATCATAATGTGCAAAAGTGAACTCATCGGAGCCTTCAAACTCGTAAAACTCAGACTTGACGAGAAACGTAATGAACATGATTTTGTTTTTTTTTTTGTTTTTTTTTTTTGGGTTTTTTTAAAGGATAGAGTCGAAACGGATCGCTTCGGCTCTGATACCAAATGATAGGAATAAGAACACGCAACAGATAGATAATTTGAAATTAAAAAATAAACGGATAGATCTAACGGATTCTTGTGATACAGAAACACCACACTAGAACACGAAAGGGCAAACTAAACGAGAATCAAGATACAAATACACCACTTGACTCTAATTTAGGCTCCAAGAACACCATCCAAGATGCCACTCTTGAACTAGCATGGAAACAATTAATCCAACTCAAAATCCATTGAGTAAAATTAATCAAAGAAAATAATCTCAAACTCAAAACTCACTATCGTTCATTAATGAAAGGATACAATACATATAGAAAATGGAAAAGAAACTACCCACTACTACCTAAAAACATGCAAACTGACATTGACCACTATCACAAATATATTTTTTTGTTGACCCGGTTGTATATCATTCTCTCCATCGTGAAAGAAGTTTGTCCTCAAACTTGGAAGAACATTTACGAATTTACTCGAAATACAGTCACACCATTTGAATAACTTCATAGAGCAACCCAAAAACCAAAACCAAGATACGGATACACCACTTGATTTGATTTAGGTAGCTTGTAAATTCTCTGTTAGATTGAGGCGGCGGGTAATGGGTCGGACCGGATCTCTTATCATTCTGCCAATCTTCATTCTATGACTCAGATCTTCAAGTGACCACAGTGGCTTGGAAGATGATGAATGTATAACATAACATTTAGATCCACCACTAAAATATATGAAGCTTTTATCCATGAAGAAAATTGACATAGCTTTTATCCAAATGATAGGAATAAGAACACGCAATGGATAGATAATTTGAAATTAAAAAATAAACGGATAGATCTAACGGATTCTTGTGATACAGAAACACCACACAAGAACACGAAAGGGCAAACTAAACGAGAATCAAGATATAGATACACCACTTGACTATAATTTAGGCTCTAAGAACACCATCCAAGATGCCACTCTTGAACTAGCATGGAAACAATTAATCCAACTCAAAATCCATTGAGTAAAATAAATCAAAGAGAATAATCTAAAACTCAAAACTCACTATCGTTCATTAATGAAAGGATACAATACATATAGAAAATGGAAAAGAAACTACCCACTACTACCTAAAAACCTGCAAACTGACATTGACCACTATCACAAACTTTGAATGAAAATGCAAAAAAATAAAAAGAAACAAACGTAGAAATTAAGATGCATAAAATGAAATAAAATAGAAAATAAAATATGGCTGATGTATATCAGCTTCATGCTTATGTTTAAGTGGATACACCCAAAACCTTCTTGAGTAGTCATTAATGATTGATAAGAAATAATGACCACCAAGTGAAATATTCTTGGCAGGCCCTAAAGATCAGCATGAATGTAATCAAGAGTCCCTCGTGTCCTGTGAATTCCCTTTGAAAACTTTACCCTATGGGCCTTTCCCATAATACAATTTTCACAGAAACTATACTCACAATCTGTTAAACCTTCAATAACATCCTTCTTCTTTAACTCATTCAAGCCTTGACTACTCATGTGGCCCAATATTTTGTGCCACAACATGGCATTGTTCACCTTACTTTCACCATCAGCAACCAATACGTGTCCTTGCTCAACACGACCATCAAGAACATAAATGTTATTGGTTCTTATTGTACCAGTTATGACTACCATTGATCCCTTGGTTACCCTTGCCTTACCATTCTTCAAACTTATAGAATAGCCACTACTTTCAAAAGTACCTAAGGAAATCAGATTTCTAGTGAGACTAGGAATGTACCTGACATTAGTCAATTTAAACTTAGCACCATTGTCCATCTTTAATATAACAGTTCCATATCCTTTAATCACACATGGCCTGTCATCCCCTAACTTTACCTCACGAATATCTTCATAGTGTAACACTTTGAAGAGTTCTTTATCAGGGGTAATGTGATATGAAAAACCTGAATTCATTATCTAATTCCATATCAAACTCATCACTGATACATTCAACACAACTCCATTAATGTTCAAAGAATCATTTGTGACAGTCAAAACATCTGCACTATCATAACCATTTTGTGACTCATGAGGAGATGAACCACCATGATTCTTCATTGACTCACCAGTGTATTAAGTCCTTTTTGTTTCTTATTTCTCTTAGGACATTCTATTTTAAGATGTTTCTCTAAATTACAAATGAAACACTTTCTTTTGAATCTTGATTTAGAACTGGCCCATTTCTTTGGTTTGTTAAACCTTTGATCATACCTACCCCTGGCAAACAACCTCTCTCCGCATTCTTCTTGCACATTAGACTTATTTTTCAACTCATTCGAATTCAATATGGTAAGAACATTTTCCATTGATAGGGTTTCTCTCCCATACATCAATGTTTCAACAAAGTGCTCATAAGATACTGGTAATGATGTCAAGAATATTATTGCTTGATTTTCATCATCCAAAGTTATCTCAATGTTCTCCAAATCAAGAATCAATTTGTTGAACTCATCTGTATAGTCTTTAAGGGAATTACTAGGTGTCATATGAAAAGTGTACATTCTTTTCTTCAAATACAATCGATTTGCCAACAATTTTGTCATGTATAGATTCTCCAATTTAGACCAAATCGTTGTTGCTGATGTTTCTTTCGACACTTCTCTCAATACTCTGTCTCCAAGACTCAATACAATCTCACTGTGAGCCTTCTCCATAATTTCTTTCTTCTTTTTGTGTGACAAATCACCAGGAAGATTGTCTTATCCCCTTATAATGCATCAACCACACCATTGTGAACCAACAGTGCATGCATCTTGACTCTCCACAAACTAAATTCGTTCTTCCCATCAAAATTTTCTTTTATTTGAAACCTGAAATTAGGAATTATTTATCTAGAAAATCGTTTTGCATAAATATAGCAAACCATTCTAAATAAATGGTAAAGTAAAAACTCAAACCTCCACCACTAACTCCAAATTATACCTATCGAACCGGTAGATCTTCTTAAGAAGCCTTGTGATAACCACATTTGTCTCTCTTATACCAAAATATCTTACAAATAATATAGAACTATTCAATTTACACGTTTTCTTCCTTAATCTTATGGCCAACATCTCCCATTTTTATTTTCCCATTCCTAAAAACCCACAAACCAATGATCGAGCATTTAAATTATCATCACGAACGTAAAACTTCATCCAAAACATGGATTTGCGAAGCCGGTTGGCATTCATGCTCCTATTGATAGCCATCATATTCGTATTTGTTTCTTCTAATAACAGCGACGACGAGGAATACACCCCTGGACCTGTGACATACAATGCAAGGTCCATTATTGTTGATGGGAACCCAATACTTATATTCTCGGGTTCCATTCATTATCCCCGAAGCACTCCTGAGGTAATATTTGAAATTTACATGTTTGTATATTTTTTTTTTTATAATTAATATGTATTTATAATTTAACAATTTGTTTGTAATTCTGAATTAGATGTGGCCAGATATCATACGAATGGCAAAAGAAGGAGGATTAAACACCATTGCAACTTATGTTTTTTGGAACATCCATGAGCCTGTTGAAGGCCAGGTTGTTTTTTAGTTAATTCTTTTTGTAGGATTTTATTTTTTGAAAACTTATGTTATTTTATTTCTTTTTGGTAGTTTAATTTTACAGGTAATAATGATTTGGTGAAATTCATTAAATTAATTGCTGAACATAAGATGTATGTAGTCCTACGACTTGGACCCTTCATTCAGGCAGAATGGAATCTTGGGTAAAATATTATTTTATATTAATTGATGAAGGTTTTTGTACAAATGGTTCTTATTTTACAAATAACTCTTAACATGAGAATTGAAGGATGATATTTTTTATTTATTTATTTTTTTTTGAATTTTTTCCATATTGTTAAACACGTACTTTAGTACTGAATCTTTAAAAAAAAACAAAACAAATTTTTTTGGTGTAGAGTAATCACGTAATTACTGTTGTAGAGTAATTACGTAATTACTTTAGTGTAAACTACAGTAATTACTTTAATGACGTAATTACACTAAAAAAAGCATGCTTAAGCAGATGGGAAAAAAAATTCAAAAAAAAAAATAATAATTTTTCCCCATTCACTTCTCATGATTAGTAGGTTAAACCTATTTGTATTTGATCTTTACTCTATATTTATTTAGTTAATTTAGTTGAATTTTATTTTCTAAAACATGTTTTTGGTTGTCATGTATTTTTCTGGAAATTTTCTTCGCAGAGGGCTGCCATTCTGGTTAAGAAACGTCCCCAACATCATATTCCGCTCACATAACGAACCATACATGGTATGTAATTGTTTTAAAACGCATTCATCATAACTGGGTGTTTATCGTCTAGTTAGACCGGCTTTTCATTTAAAAAAATGTTAGTTTGTGTTAAAATTTGAAAAATGATACGACAGTTTGTAATATCACAAATTTGCCTAATTGCATGTTATAAAACGAAAAGGAATAAATGATTAACACTAAACGTACCAATTAATTTTTTTCCAACATTATAAACCTTAAACCCGACGTACTAGCATGGTTTCTTTGGTCTTAGTGGTTTAGTCGGTTCGCAGATCTATAAAACAACCTTACCATAACTTATACATGAACTAGTATGATTATCATCATTTACAAAACCAAAAGGTTTTTTATTTCCCTAGAAACATATGAAAAGATACATCGAATATATGGTGAATATGATGAAGGCGGAGAAATTGTTTGCACCTCAAGGAGGCCCTATCATCCTTGCACAGGTATTCCTCCATGTTCATGCAATCAAAACAATCCTCTTTTGACGCTTAACTAGCTACTGTGTTGCAGGTTGAAAACGAGTACAATCTTGTCCAAGAATCATACAAAGAAAAAGGCCTTCAATACGTCAAGTGGGCAGCGGACATGGCAACCTCGTTGTATCCCGATGTCCCATGGATCATGTGCAAGCAAAAGGATGCTCCTCATAGTGTTGTAAGTTATAGTGTCGGATTTGAGACTATAAATCAGTTATGAGATAGACCATGTTTAAACTTATAGAAAAATCACGAAATAAACATTTAGGATGACATTTTAGTTAAAAAGAAATTTGAAAATTTTTATAAACATATCCATTTGATCGATACAAATGATTACACGAAATGCAACATGAATAAAGAGTCACATGGACTTGTGTGTGGCAATTGGCGTGTTTTTGACCTTGAAAGTCGGCATTTGTACAGTTTTAGCTTATGTCTTAAAAATAAAAAATCACCGAACCCAGTCATGTGATGGCATGTCCACCCTAAACAACCAATCATGCGGTAACACACTAATCAATAAGGCTACCCGGTGCACAGACGCCCCACCCCCCGTCCCCTCCTTTTTTGCCCCGTCTCAACTCCCCACACCGCCCCCCTCCCCCGTCCTCTTCCACCCCCGTCCCCACTGTCTCCCTTGCAACATTTGGGACGGACCAATCATTGGTTTTTCTTTTTTTTTTTCTTTTTTCTTTTGTTTATGAAGGTTATGAGCTGGAGTGAAAAAGGGAAGAGAGAAGAAGATGAATGAGATGAAGGAAAGTAGGTAAAGGGAAAATAAAAATATGGAGTGAAGAAGGAAAATAAAAATATAGAATGAAAAAGGGAAGAAGATGAAGGAAAGTAGGGGAAGGGGATACTTTGTGGAAAGTAGGTGAAGGATTTTAAAAAAAATATTATTATCAGTTTTATAACAAAACAAGAAAGAAGCATAAAAATCAGTTTTATAATAATACAAGAAAGAAACAAAAAAAATAGAAATTGTTTAAAATTTAAAATAAAATAATTAAATAATGCAAGAGACATGAACCTTGTGGTGTCTTCACACCCCACCCATGTCTCAAGAATGTTGAGACACCATCTTAATGATGTGGCATCCTACATGGCATGAAGACATGACCTTTTTCATGTCTCCACACCCCATAGTCTAAATCATACATAACTCTAAACAAAACCACACATGGTTTTACACTAAAAAAACATAGTGAGAACTACTTATTTAACCAATCACATTTTGACACTTAAATACTAGAATTGTTGTTTTTTTCTTTAGATGTGACATTTTGACCCTCTACATGATCAATTGTTACATTGAAACCTTTCTTTCTTTTTTTTTTTTTTTTTTGTACGGCTTCTAATTTAATTACAACTCAACTATTTGTGGCTAGATAAGTACATGCAATGGAAGGCATTGTGCAGATACCTTTGCGGGCCCAAATAGCCCAGACAAGCCTTCTTTATGGACTGAAAATTGGACCGCACAGTAAGCTTTAAAGTTTAAATAGTCTTCATTAAAGATTTTCAGACATTATTATTTTCCTACTTTAGAGTGTAATTTATGTTTCTATTGGGCTTATAGATACCGGGTCTTTGGAGACCCACCATCACAAAGAGCAGCCGAAGATATTGCATTCTCGGTAGTTCGGTTCTTTATGAACAACGGAAGCATGAATAATTACTACATGGTAAGAATTGAAATCACTTAGTTTTTATTTTACACAAAGATAAAACATATCATAACTTTGTTAGTCTTGCGATCATTTTAGTATTACGGTGGTACCAACTTCGGAAGATCTAGCTCGTCGTATGTGACCACTCGTTACTATGATGAAGCTCCACTTGACGAATTTGGTGAGCATTTTCCAATTTCATTACGGAATTGTATATGATTCCAGACACCTAAATTTGAAAGATCTTAAAAGTTTTATGATTATATCTAATAAAAATAAAATTAAATAATATGATGAAAATATTACGAGAACACTATATATTGCGTGAACACGCAAAACAAAATAGTTTGTTCATTTTTTTCAATCTTAAGAAGTAAAAACATGTTATAAATGTAATATTTGTTGTTTCTCACTTTGGAATTCAAAAAAATATGAGAAACTTTCGCCAATCATATAACCTATACACATGTAGGTTAAATTACCTATACAAGTGTAAGCTATGTGCAGGTAAAAATACAACTGAAAAAAGAAGATGAAAAGAACTACTTTGATTTTTTTTTTCATATAATATACACATGTAACGAAAGAAACATAAATTAAAAATACATGAACATATAGATAAAATATAAGTGTGATTTACAGTTGGTTTTTTGTTTTCACAATAATTTACTGTTATGTAATGATCCTCACTATATATATATATATATGTATGTATGTATGTATGTATGTATGTATGTATGTATGTATGTATGTATGTATGTATGTATGTATGTATGTATGTATGTATGTATGTATGTATGTATGTATGTATGTATGTATGTATGTGTAGTGAAGAGTTCAAATGAAAAAAAATTTTGGAAGAACAAAAAAGCTAAGAACCAATAAAAATGCGTTATTTAATAATTGTATTTAATGTTAAATAAATGATTAACTTATTGTAGTCCCCTAAATTAGTTAAATAAACATCATAACTCGTTTTCAAAATATTCTTTCAATTTTTTTTTTTCAATTTTTTTCTTTCAAAGCAAACCTAATTTGCAGTGAAAAATAAATATGAAATGTGTAGGATAAATATAAGATGAATTCTATATGTTTAGAATAAATGTATGATAATTTCAATATGTGTATGATGAATCATGAATGTTGACATGTGTAGCAAAATTTTGATATGTATAGGATAAAATTTTTATGACTAATTAATTGGAGAGATGATAATTAATGTGAGCAGGGTTACACGGGTTTTTAGGGTTTTCACAACTTAAGCGAGTTTTTAAAGTAACCATTCCTTATATGTGTGTATGAGAAAAATTAAAATTTAAATTAATATGTATGCATCATTTTTGGACTTATTCATGATGTTTTGAACTATTTTGTCTAGAAAAACACCAAATATAACAATTAAAAACCGAAAACAATGTATTTTATGCTTAAAACTTAAAACACCAGGCCAAGAACATTAAGTTGTGTATTTTAACTGTTAACTAGTGTGTTTTAAACTTAATTACTATAATATATTGCATTGTGTTTCAAATTATTGTGTTTTGTGATTTTCAACCCAAAACATAATTCCTAAATCCAAAACATGATGAATACATGTCAAATCTTCATCCTCTCACACTTCTCATGAAAACAAATTTTCTTACAGGACCCTCTACATATATATAGGTCCAATTAGGTGTGTTGTTTCTCAAAATCCTAGTTAGTATTTCAGTTTAGAGTTTTCCTTGAAATAGGCCAAACCTAACCATAAATACCTAATTATATGTCTCAATCCACAAACATACTTTTGAATACTCATCTATAAATGTTACAAAAGCTAATAATTTATTTTTTTAATTTTGTTAATACATAGATAAGTACTTTATATTCTTGATAATTTTTTTGTATTATGTTAGGGTTGGTAAGAGAACCCAAATGGAGTCACCTTAGAGACCTTCACAAGACTTTGAGAATGACAAAACAACTATTTCTTACGGGTACCCGTAATGTACAAGATATTAACCAGTTTGTCCAAGTAAGTAATTCTCATGTTTGTGATTTGGTTTAACCTACATGAACCGGCTTTAACATGGTGACGTAACGGTCCATTAAACTTTGTAATGACTAATGCATCATTGTACGTTTTATTAAAAAAAATGGACCATATGCATCGTAGATGCTCTAACAATAAAGAACGTATTAAGATAAACCGAAGGATAAACAAATTCAGTATGGTAACACGCTTATTAACTTCTCGTTTTGCAGATTATAACGTATGAAAAACCAGAAAGCAATCTTTGCGCAGCTTTCTTGAGCAACAGGCATAAGAAAGTTCATCGGACCGTTGATTTTAGGGGAAAGCAATATTTCCTTTCTCGACGATCCGTCACGATCCTTCCTGATTGCAAAAATGTCGTTTTTAACACAGAACTTGTGAGTTTTTATGGTCATAGTCGTTATTTATAAATAATTAAGGCTTCTAATTGTGAAACTAACTTCAATATATGAAACAAGAAAAGATCACATCACAACATAACTCAAGGAACTTCGTGCCTTCAAAAAGAGCCAACAATTTAAAATGGGAAAGCTACCGGGAGGCTATTCCAACATTTAAGGATTTGTCGATTCGAAGTAAAACACCATTGGAACTCACCTCCGCGACTAAAGATACCACAGATTATATGTGGTATGGTACCAGGTAAAGTGAACATCTATTATTAGAATAATGTTGTTTTGTCTCAAATTCCTCATATGAAAGCCCACTAGATTTCTTGTTAGGTCAATAAGAAAATCAAAGCAAGAAGAATTTCAAAGGTTGATAAATCTATGATAAAAGCACTTCTTTAGAACATAATCTCATATTAAAGAAGTGTTTTTATCATGTGTCATATGAAAGTCAAATAGCTTTTTGACTTTCTCCTAGTACCTTAACACCAAGTGTCAAAAGAAGGTTCTTCAGTCTCGATATCTTGTAGACACAACTCCACCATTCTTAACTCCATAGGGTTAAGAGCACATGATGTAAATTGTTACGAGATACCGAGACCGATCAACTCTACGCTCCCCTCCATTACCCTTCCAGATTATACCATGTTAATATACTAACAGTAAAACCACAACACAGGAAGTCCTGACCTAATCAACTCCCAAGATACCAACATCGAATAACACTAACATGTTGATTTTCTGGACGTAATAGGTAAATACGTTAGGGTTTCTCGACATTTCTTTAAATTTGGAAATGTTGACTCTAATACCTTAATCAAAGAAGGTAGTGGGTTGTGTTAGATATAAATCTATCTTAGAGCGTGTTTGACATTCTTAGAGTCAACATTTCCATATTTAATATTGAAGCTTAAGTGTAAGAAACCCCAATTCTAGACTTAGTGACAACATGAGTACCGAAAGAGTCATGGGTGATCCACCAAACCAATTCTCGACTCAGTATCTCGTAGACACAACTCCACACCTAATCGAACGTCATTGTTTTAATGGATGGATGGTTTTGACTTTAAGGTAATGGAGTGGAGTGGAACGGATGGTGCTTTGGTGCAAAATCTTCACCACGACCGGCAACCAATATTGGTGATCAAAATAAGTGCTTTTAGCATGTGTCATATGAATAATATTAGAGGCTACCCATGGAAGAGAAGGAGGAGGCTAAGGTGTTAGAGTCAATATTTCCCTATAAGAAATCAAATAACATTTTGATAAAGGTGTTAAAGTCAACATTTCAATATGAAAAGTCAAATAACATTTTGATTAAGGTGTTAGAGTTAACATTTCAATATGAGAAGCCAAATAACTTCTTGATTAAGGTGTTAGAGTTAACATTTCCATATAATAAGTCAAATAGCTTCTTGATTAAGGTGTTAGAGTTTACATTTCTATATGAAAAGTCAAATAACTTCTTGATTTAGGTGTTAGAGTCAACATTCCATATGAAAAGTCCATTAAGGCCCAATATGGTCTATTTAACCATATAGGATCCACTATTGTCCATTATAACCCATTAAAGCCCAATATGGCCCATTAAGCCATTAAAGCCCAAAAGTTAGAATTATGTCCAAAATCTTT
This sequence comes from Ambrosia x helenae, assembly GCA_030844895.1. Lineage (NCBI taxonomy): Eukaryota > Viridiplantae > Streptophyta > Magnoliopsida > Asterales > Asteraceae > Ambrosia > Ambrosia x helenae. The sequence continues at coordinate 15,385,206 of CM061224.1, read as the reverse complement.
GACTTACGCTCTATGGCATATTCATATGTTACACAATGTGGTATGCCATTGGGCTATGATCTCATAGATTATAAATATATTATTTGACTATTAAGTTCCTCGTCATTCACAACTCTATAAGTTTCAAGAGCAACTGATGCAAAGTGTTACAAGTGTGGTAAGAGTAGACACATGTCTCGGGATTTGATCTAGAGTCTGGATCATAGAAAACAAAAATGTTTGGATTCCTAGCCTAGGTTGTGATGATAGGGTGTTATGATTATCATCTCTAAACCTCATCAAAGTTCTTCGTTTCCCATGACTATGAGTAAGAAAAGAAACCATAAGATTCAAGAGCACCTAATGTAAGTGAATGAGACAAAATTATTTGTTAGTGGTTAGGATTTCAAGAATGGAAATGATATTAACCCACATTGTCTAAAGAAGGGTGTCAAAATAGACAAAATCATTTGCCGGTGGAATGTTTACTATGTTAAACTTGGAGTCTGATGGAATAAACTTCAAGAAGTGATTTGGTGGATCAATGTTAAGTCATTATATCAAGATAACAAGAATTTGATGTGGAGACACTACGAGTGTGTTTGACTTTCACATAAAACATGATAAAAGCACTTTTTAGACAATCTTGGATTAGGTTCCTCTCTCACCACATTTATAGAAACTTTAACAACACTCATTTAGCTATACCTCGAGAAACATTTTAACATGGTAGGGTTTTCACACTTCATGAAGTGATTTGGTGGATCGGCCATGACTCTTTTGGTACTCATTGACGTTGACCTATTGTTGCTCTGAATATGCGTCTAATCAAGTAGGATAATGCCTAATCAATGTTAAGTCATTGTATCAAGATAGCAAGTATCTTATGCATAGACATTACGAGCGTGTTTTGACTTTCATATAAAACATGATAAAACATTTCTTTAAACAATCTGGGATTATGTTCCCTTCTCACCACATTTGTAGCAACTTCAACAACACTCATTTAGCAATATAATTCTCCAGTGTGTACATGTTTAAGTGAATAACGAACCGATTTCTTTTGATTACCAATATTGGTTGTCGGTTGATCAAGTTGTTACATATCTCAGGAGTTAATTAGGTGAGAACTTGCTTGTGTTGTGGTTTCACTGGTTTGGTGAAATCAATCGATAAGTAATCAAAATCACAAGCAAACTCCACCATTTTTTATCATCTTGTTCTAAACTTCACAATGATTATCCATAGTCTTAATCAATAAATCTCTTCATTGTTAAACACAAAAAAACTAAAAAAATAAAAAAACATGGTCTTTGTAGGCCTATACGAACCATATTAGGGTAATAATTTTCCTAATACAATCTGTATAGGCCTATTCATATCGTATATGAAGTGTCAATTTATAATAAGGGGATGTTGAAATAATACAACCCTTTTTAAATTTACAATTTAATCAGCGCGCATATTTTCGTGGCATGGAAAATCAATCGCAACTAAAACGTGACATATGTCACAAAACTTGGCAAGATTTGTGATTTTTCACCTATTGGCATAGAAAATGACAGGTGACCGTAGTTTGCATCTACTGATGCAAACCTTAAAGACCTTTTTGTGATATGCGTAATCTTTATTTCTTCCACCGATATCGGCATCGTTTGATGCTTCTTTCTTTCTACTAATCACAAGATTGTGATCAATCCTTGCTACTGCTTTCTTTCACTTTCCATCAATATTGTCCGTTTTGCTTAAAGGAACTCACAAATGCCTAACTATGAAGTTCCGATGAGATTCACAACGTATGCTCCCAAAACGCGTTGGTGATATGTATGTGGAGTCATTTTAGAGCCCAAAAACTCTCATATCCATGGCTGATGTAAGTACCTATGGTGTTAGAGTATCATTGGTATTTGAATCAAGACTCTATGTCACCGTATCATTTTTATGTATGGACCAAAAGCAGAGCTATAGCTTGCCGAGGGGGCGGCCGCCCCCTTAAATTTCTTTAGTGTCATAAGTGTGTGAAAATTTTGAGTGCTCCCCGTAAAAAATTCAATCATCCCCTTAAATTCTTCAGATCTATGTAAACTCGCCGGATCTATGTGAATATTAGAGGACCCGGAACCCCCAACTAAGTTACAAAAACAAGAGCGTATATTTACTTCATGGTATTCTCTTGCTTTACCCCTTAAGATTGTGCTTTGGAAAAAAGGTGATCTAAAAAGTAGAGTCGGCCCCATAGCACAAGTAATGCAAGCAAACCACTATCTCTTAGGATTATGCTAGATTTTTAATAATAAATATGAGTATGGTAACTATGGTTTATAATAATAAATATGAAAAAGGATTCAAAATTTCATTTCGCCTTAAGCCTCCAATAAGGTGTGACTGACCGTGGAAGAAGGGGTGAGGTTTTGTGTTAGAGAGCAAAACTTTAATGGGAAAGTTGAAAGTCACTAAACAAACAAAGTTCATACTAACTTTAGATGCAATTGAGTACTCCAGTCAAAACACAATTGAGTACGTTAGTCAAGTTAATTTAAGTTATCTAATCAATTGTGCTTTGAGTAGAGTACTCAATTGCATTTAAAGTTATTATAATAGATTTAAAACAAAATATGACGTCATTCGGTTCTTAATCCGAGCAGATCAACATGTCCAACAAGTGAACTAATAACGAGTCTGGTTCAAAATCTGGTCCAATTTTTAAAACATTGTTTATGGTTAGATTTCAGAAAATGAAAATCCACAAAGAATGACTTATACATATTTTGATTTTTATTATGCATTTGTAGTAATTACGTTGATGTATTTTTGTTGATTATATAAAATTTAGTTTGATTATTTTTTTATACAACCCAACTGGCCCAATCTAATCCTACCCATACCAGACCTAAAAAAAACTATTGTATAGTGATAAATAAACGAACTCTATATTTTTTTGCACCCCGTAAATAAATTTCCTAGGTCTGCCAATGATATCGACTCAAACTTCAGAACTTTTTCTTCGAGATGTACAACGTTTCATTATCTTGAGAGACGTGTCTTTTTTTTAAATGATGTTTTTGTCACCATAAATTTTTTAAGAGAAACTAAAAAAAATACAAATTCAACGGTTATTTGAGTAAACAAGCTTTGTCAAATGTCTATTACTGTGATTTCCCCATAGTCTTCCAATCAATAGTTAATCATTCATTTTTCTGATTTTGTTTATTGCAGCATAAATCTTGACCCTGATGATCTACCTATGCGACCAAATATCATGCCAGTCATTCGAATTCAAAGCCTTGGTGATGCTTTATTAACTTTTGTTAACGGAGAATATATAGGTGAGATCAACTATATATCCACAACCAATCATAGTTATTAAAAAATATTAACAACCATGCAAAATTATTTAGGGTTTGGACATGGAAGCTTCATAGAAAAACCATTTACATTTTCTAGACCCGTGAGTTTGAAGCTCGGAGTTAATCATATATCGATCTTGGCAATGACAGTTGGGCAACCGGTAAATTCATAATATTGATTATAATGATTGATTTCGTATTGGTATATTGTAACATATATTACCACAGGGTAGAGGTAATAATGCCTACATTTTACTCTACTCAGACTCTAGCTTAGATTTACTATTGGTGAGATTAACTGAGTATGATAATGATGATGATTATAACATGTTCCATATAAACTGATTGAGACATATAATGATTGATTTTGTATTGGTATATTGTAACATGCATTTTTTTAACTTATTTCTTTGGCCTTTGATTTTTCTCGAGTGAAGAACAGTGGAGCGTATATGGAGAAGAGGTTTTCAGGTATTCGATCCGTTATGCTACAGGGTATGAGTAGTGGTACTCTTGATATCACTCTTAACCAATGGGGGCATAAGGTATGTGTATGTTCTACATGTGAAATACAAAGGAAATTGTAGTTGTATGTGTTTACTAAACTTACTATGTAATTAGATTGGCGTCGAGGGAGAATCCCTTCAATTATTCACAGAAGATGGGTCGAAGAAAGTTAAATGGGCACCGGCTACCGGACCAGGAACACCTATTACATGGTATAAGGTAACATATGACTATGACTCACATTCTTGGTGCAAGGCTTCTTTGTCTTAGAGGCGTATGTATCAATAAGTTAGATAAAAAACGAGTTTATTTGGGATATAGATGTTAAATTTAGAAAATAGTTAAAATAAAGCGGGACAAATGTTTATAAAAAAAGGCTAGATTATTATTTGTGTAGGAACATATTGAGGGGTTTATAAAAAAAGGCTAGATTATTATTCGTGTAGGAACATGTTGATGGGTGGCCTAACATGACATGACCTACCCGTATTAAAATATTACACTTTTGGACATGAACATATTTTGTCAAGTTACTTGGCATGTCTCACTAGCTAGTTCCTTCCAACTACATATATTTGTTGGTTTCATGTTTTGAACGATTTCATGTTGTAGACGCATTTTAATGCCCCAGAAGGAACAAATCCGGTAGCGATAAAGATGGAGAGAATGGGCAAAGGAGTAATTTGGGTAAACGGTTATAACATTGGTCGTTATTGGGAAAATTATCGTACTCCACTAGGAGCACCTTCTCAAACAGAGTAAGCATCATAAACGGTCGATTTAAATAAAAATGAACCCTAACAATACATTGTTAACACATTATATGCATTGTCATTTAGGTATCACATCCCAAGGTCATATCTAAAACCAAAGAACAACTTTTTGGTCGTGTACGAGGAGAGTAGTGGAACAATAGACGGTGTTGTAATCAACACCGTGAATCGCGATACCATTTGTAGCTCCATTCTTGAAGATTATCCCCCAAATCTCGACTCATGGAAGATCGAAAATGGTGTTCTCAAGGCTTTGGTTGACAATCCTAAAGTGGGAGCTCAACTTACATGCGATCCCGATAAGTTCATCAAAGAAATTCAGTTTGTGAGCTTTGGCAATCCTTGGGGATCATGTGGTAGCTATATGCAAGGAACATGTCAATCCCCGAATGCGAAGAAAGTTGTTGAACAGGTAAAACAAGATCCACTTCGCTATATTAAAAAGTGTATATGTTTCTCTCCTTATGACAATCCTTTACGCATTAGGCACTTCTTAACATATTATTGGTTTTGAAAATAACGTCCTTAAACGAACCGAAAACTGAAACAGGCTTGCTTGGGGAAGAATAGTTGCAAAGTGCCACTTGATAGAGCAATTTTGGGTGAACCGATAGGTGACGCTTCTTGTGCTCAAGAAAAAGTAAAAAAACTTGCTATCCAAGTAAGGTGTGGAAGAACGAAAAATAGATAGAGTCGAACTCATATAATTTTCGATATTTTAATGCATGTAAATTAATTAGTATTGTAGAATATAACTTCAGTATCTTCTTTGTTAATGTTTATTTTTTTCCTATTCTATTTCTCATCCAACAAAACATTTACATTACTTTAGTGAGGCCTTGATAACTTTTTTAGGATAGGACATTGATTAAGCAACTAAGTTGGTTCTAACTACAGTTTTAACACTTTATTAAATTTATTTTTATATAATACTAGTATTAAGGCAAGGTATGTAAATTTTGTAATGTGTAAGGTGGAATGGATTGGAGCTCCTTTTGGCAAGGTGGTTCATAAGGCAAACGTCCAACAACATGATGGGGATTTATCGTACGAGTATATTGGAGTTTTAGTGGGAGATGGAAGAAGGATAATGGAAGAAGTTGTTCTTCAATGGAGGCGAAGGAGATTTCGGGTGTGGGTAATGGAAGAAATCGGGGATTGGATTCCAGATTTTTTGTTCAATAAACCAAGCTAGTCGAATGATCCGGTCGTTGATAATAACGGAATAACACAGGAGATGGAGAAGGTTGAGGTGCCAAAGGTAAACGATTTTGGAAAGTCCGGTAGGAAAGCAAAAAAATCCATTCCGGGTTTGTTGGTGAATAGAGAGTGGATCTCTAAACCAGCGCTTGTCGAAAGGGAGGTTTTTAGACACTTTCGAAATCAACTCTCTTAAAAAATGTCTTCTAGGCCGAAGCTCATTTGTGGTAATATTAAGAGGCTTCCGGAAGAGTGTTTAGGAGAGTTGACGACCTTTTTCTCCAAAGAAGATATTAAGGTTGCGGTTTTTTATTGTGGTAGTGATAAAGCCCCGGGTCTAGATGGTTTAAACTTTAATTTTTTTTAAACATTTTTGGGCCTTCTTTGAAGATTATTTTGTAGATTTATTGGCAGCTTTTCATGAGAAGGGGTATATAGCTGCTGAATACTTAGGATCGCCTGCATAAACGATCCCAATTCTTCGTTATTTACCCAACCTTTGGTTGGACTTTTACTTAGGTTCTCAATCCCCAAGGACCCTTGGGGACACGTTAAAAATCCTTTTTAACACATGTTTAATGTATCGATTCGCATGATTAATTACCCCTTCAGTTCATCACAATTTATGTCATTTTATCTGTTTTGATCTATTAACATATTTGAAAACCTCTAAGCCTTTACGGACTTAGTATTTCTCCATTTTCATAATTTCACTATCATTAAATCACTTATAAGCACCTTAGCATGCTTTCGACAAAATTGTAGACATGACTTACCGATTTAGCACCCACCCTTCATGTGGGTGGTTCATATCCCCATATACTCGTCCAAGGTCCTATTTTACACTACGGACTTACCTGGTAGCTAGCGTTGAACCATTCCCATACCATTTGAATCATCCATATGAACCATTGGTGTAACACCCCAACCGATGGCGGAAACATCGGGATGTCACGTAGTGATGATTGTTCAGTAGCTCATGGTGAATAATAAATTTCATTAAATGATTTAAATAAATTACATACAGTTGTTCTACAAGAATTCGTACATCAAATTGAATAAAACTATACACATATCTTCAAGCAAATCTTCAAGCAAGTAGAACCTGAAACATGTTAAGTTGAAAATATTTTGGGTCAACAAAAGTTGGTGAGAATTACATAGGTTTTGATAATTGAATAAAATTGTTGTGCAATTCATGTGTCATGGCAATCTAGTCCATATGTGAAAACATACTAGAAGTAAATCGAGTGCATAATCAACCATTGTGACTGTTGTATAGTGGTACATCCATACGCTCATGGTTCACTCGTTTATATTGCAGTAACAAACACCCACGCAACCTTTGTAGGAGGCACGTATCCGGGTGGGATTGTCAGTCCAATAGATCTATCAATGTATACCGTCGGCTGATCAATGTTAATGATTATGCTAGAATTGTGCTTACCCTAGTCATGTTCAAAACATAATGCAACATAGAAAAACACATAGACACATTGATGATTGAATTGCATAAATGATGTTGTAACATGTTTCACCCCAAAAATGGTGATAAATAGAAAAGGGGCTATGTAAAACTAACCTTAGCAAAATATTATATCTGTTGAAAAATTGAATAATGGTGTTGCCCAAATGCATCAAGTATCACCCTATAATAAGGTAATAAATATGTCTAAGTCTATCAAGTCTACAAATGTATAAGTTTCTAGGGCTTCGAATTGGGGATAATGCTTGTTTGATTAATATCAAAAAATGTTTGATAATTGAGGGAATATTAATAAATAAATAACCAAAAATCTTTTTAGGAAATTTAAAGTTAAGATGGTCACAATAAAGTATTTAAAGTGTAAAAAATAATTTTTACAAAATTATTTTCTTTAAAATAGAATATTAATTCTATTTATAACAAATTGTCAAAATTTAACTTTAATATTTAAAAATATTAAAACTAAAGAATTGTTAGTTTAAAATTTATATTTCTGTTCTAAATATTCAGAAATAATTTGTATAAAATTTTGGTGCAAAAATATTAAAAATTGAATTTATTATGATTTATTTATGATTAAAATTAACAAAAATTGATTAAAAATATTAAATAAATGATTTTTCTGAAATAAAAATCATTTCAGAAAATTTTATCATTATATAAACTCAGAATAATTTTTGTGGAAATTTATAATATCGTTTTGATATTTTTATAGAATTTTATAAATAAAATAGTATAAACTTGAATTATTTATTAAATATATTAAATAAATAAATTTTTTGAAAACTAAAAATTGTATGTTATACTATTCTACTAGAACAACATAAAATAATTTTTGTAGAATTTATAAAAGAGTTTTAGTATTTTAAAATGAATTTTTTTAAAAAAATAACATGAATATATAAGTATAAGGGTTTTTAAAAGAAAAGTTTGTATGTGCTAGGGAATGAACCCAAGACCAGAGTAGGTCCAAGGTTTAAAGCACATGCTGTCTCATCAACTAGGCTACACGCCTGTTTGTTGTATTTCCTTGTTTTCAAACGATTTAACCTGTTAATCATTTGAGTCATCTTCCCCAATTAAACCCTAGAATTCTAATAATCGTTAATCACAAACAATAGCCTCTAATTTGTTAGGGCTATTGTCTGTCTATAGCCGATAATCAAAAACCAAGGTGGGAATTGTTACCTATCATGCGTTAATGGTTAACAAAAATGTCAAACCGAGCACGATTACGCAACAAGGACGAGCTGAGAGGATTAATTGAATATGTGTGTGTATTTTTCGGTACAATTAGGTTGTTTAGGATGCATCAATTTATAGTATACCCATATAATTGGAAGGTTTAAATCTTTGACCCGTGGTGGTCAAAGACGAACGAAAAGCTGTTAATCATGCCTTTAATCGTTGTTTTTGGACGCGGATAATCAGGCAACAAGTCAGCAGCAGTTAATTGATTCAATCCTTCCTAAAATTATGTATATTTGATGGTCAAAGAGGGAGGCTTCTTGGTCAGCTCTGTTTTGGAGCTGCTGTTCGTCGACCACAGCAAGCAAACAAGGAAATGTTGGGGTGGGCCGGATCCAAGGACAAAAAGGGACATGGGCCGAGTTTTAGTTTTTTTTTTTTTAGGGGATTGGGCTTTCTGGGTGGCCGCTTTGGGTTGGGTTAAAGATGACAAAAACTCAACTAATCAACTTTATTGTTTTACATCAATGTCATTATTTATCATTATTATTATTATTATAAATCTATATATATATATATAAAAATTGTGTGGTAGTAAAATAAGGACTTAGGCACATTATGAATGATAAAAAAAAATATAATATGCATTTTAGAATTTGGGGAAAATTTTGCGATGTTACAATTGGCATCACATGTCCTTTTCCTTCCAATTAATCAACATGTGGAAATCCTCAATTCACACATACTAATACCCCGGAATCCAAATGGGATCTCACCCTAATTGGTTCGCGTAATATTTTTAACTCTTAATGCTTGGTATAAAAGCATTAAGTATTGGGTTAGAGTGACGTTCACATCATCATTGAGTCCGTTTAATTTCTTGTTCGACTATCGCCAAGATTCAAGTTTCATACATGAGTTTCGATGTGACGAACATATTTATAACTCAATTGACCCAACTATGACAACACTTATAATATTCAAATTTCTAATCTTTGCTTAAGTGATTATAACCTTACTTGACCCATTTACTAATACTCAATTGCTTTTAGGCATCCCAAACCAGACATAACAACTTTCATTCATTTGGATGATTCTAACCCATCTTGAGTTAGAACCCCATATTCCCACAACCCCCCCCCCCCCCTTTTTACACATTACTTACCGTTTTTTTACTAACAACATAAAATTCCTATTTTATTGTGTTTACACAACCATTTAATTGCTAAGAGACTTATTTGAGATAAGTCACTTACCTTTACACGCAGGAAAATCATCATTAATTCCACTTGTTTGTCAAGTTGTCCCCCAAGCTTTGCCACACATAGCTTGAAAACAAGTTCATTCCTTCAATCATTAGAATACACCTTGTGGTTGTACAAGCCATTCACAATATTGATAACAATTCACATACTTTCCCGTGTATTCATCTATATTAAGACTTATCTACTAGATTATTGACTATATAGTCAACCCGTTTGACCCATTTAAGTGAATACTTGTACAATCCATTTTCATGCATACAGACACCTTAAGCACACCTTAACAATCATACACATTCATCCGAAACAACATTTAATGTGTAGGAAGTAGGTATCTAGCCAATCATAAGTGTTAAGTTCATAAAACACATTCTTTTCATTGCTGCATTTTTTGCGCAACAGCTGCTCTTGCCCCATTTTCACCACTTTACAGTTTGAAATGGCTCTGCTTGTTCGAATATAAAACGTAGACGACTCTGATAGCTTTTCAACCATATATAAAACGTCTTAAACCGAGCTACGGTTAATTTTATACATTTTTTTAAAAAAAGATCAGCAACTTATTTTTTTACCCAACAACATGCTGTCACTTTGACCTAGCCACTGAATTCGATCTTTTTGACCCATATAACATCCGAACCAGGTATTCGTGTTCAAAGATTGTTTGAATAGGACTTAAAGTCATTTCCAAGCATATATGGTACACCTTCTAACGATTTTTCTATGACTTTATACAATTATTACAAAACAAGCTTGTAACCTATTTCGTTTCAATCATAAACTACAATTTCTAACTTCCACATTCTTTTAAGCATTTTTCACAAACACTTGGTGGACATCATTTTTCTAAGGCTAATTTCATAGCTAAAACACCTAAACACTTAGCCTTTTTCATGTTTCAAGATTCTAACATACTAATAATCATTCAACCATGCAATTTCATCATCTAATAACTACTTTAATGTGGGCTTCACTAATCTAATAACTACTTTAATGTTGGCTTCACCAAAAATCCATAAACCCATGTTTTACACGTAATCCTTCTTCACATAATGTAATAATCACCTATAAGTATTTTTATTCTTTACTAAATTAGACATGTTTGAGAACCCCTAAAGCTAGGGTAACATCTAATAACTAATAATTTCACGTTTTTACCAAAACTTATGATTTCCACCATGACCTAACATGAATATAACCCCAAATTATATCAAATAAAAGGTACCTTGGTGTTTATTAGACCTTAGATGACCCATGTTTTGGCTTCTAATTTCTCTTGATTTGGGACTGGAAGTGAAGAATTAAGGGTTTGGTATTGGGTTGTTGTCTGGTGATCGACATACACAAGATGTGTATGTTGACATCCCATTTTCCTCATCTATAACCCATTGTTTTGCCCCCTTGTTCAATTCTAGTCCCTCTAGTTCATTTCAATGTTTTTTTCATATAAAAACTAACTAATCAAGTTAGTTTCTAATATTATATGCTATTTTATAATAATAATAATAATAACATTAACTAGGTTATTTCTATACCAGAGGATAACCCATATTCATATTGTCTATATCCCGTTTTATTACTTCTAATCACACCTAATGGCGTAATTAGGCAAAACGGGGTTTTAGGGCGTTACATTATGATACAATTTACTAGCGGAACCGTTGTTGTATCCATCTAAAGTCCCACATGGTTGTGTTTATTTAATTATCTCCTCAAACTGTAATCGAATCATTGGTTTGGGATTTATCCTTTCTATGAATTTATTGTCATACTTTTGCAATTTGACAAATCAATAATTGTTATAATTTATATATTTATAAAATTAAAACAAAACAGATACCTGGTTTCCAAAAGGAATTACACAACACTACTTACTTTGTATTATTACATGACAATGTGATTTTGAACGACCCCTTATGTAACACCCCAACCGATGACAGAAACATCAGGGTGCTAGACTTGGTATGAATGAATCAGAGAATTCCAAGACGCTATGTGACAATATGATTTAAATAGTTTGATTTCATAACATAATAAAAAGGGTACAACTTGTTAAGTGTGTTTCTAAGTCCAATCCTAAGTTAATTCTTGGATCATCAAGTCGAGCGTTTCCTGCAATATGTATAACATATCCCTCAACACATAAAGCATTGGTGAGCATACTTTTGTTACATACATAGTAAAAAGATTGCTTAACTCAAATCCTCATGTTATAGTTTGCTTGTCTAATGCGCATACAATCATACAACAGGCATACTCAAACCCTCGATTCCACTCGTGTACATTTATCACGCATGTGAAAGACCGTTTAGATTACTTAAAAATACCAATAGGTGGCGGTGTGCTACTCCTATAGCGCTATACATGTTAAGGTATGGTTGCAAAGTTAATGAGTTATGCTTAAGGCATATAAGCATGATTTATAGATTGAGGTTGTGTGCTTAAAAGAATCATCGAGTGATTTTAGTGTGATTTAATAGAATACATGTCGAGTCCCAAAAGTTAATGAGTTATGCTTATGGCACTTGTATCTAGTATTTGACATATAGCATGGTATAACAAATAAGCATTATTTATAGATTGAGTTTATGTGCTTAAAAGAATCATTGAGTGATTTTAGTGTGATTTAATAGAATACACGTTGAGTCCCAAAATAGGGATAAAATGGAAAAATGGACAAGTATGAAATCACGGTTTGCAAATGCTTTCCACAAAGTTGAGCTTGAACGGGTTGTTGATTGGCATCGAAGTTACACTAAAAATGGGAAACGAAGGGTGTAAGCTTATGGAGTTGAGGATAGAATATATTCGGGAAACGAATAGTATGATAGTATGAAAGTACAAAAAAAAGTTCATATTGTGTTAGACACTCATTTCGACACTTTGTTTTATTGTGTTTCATGGGCACCAAGTCATCCATTAGAATCCAAATCGAGAAATCTAAAACTAAGACGATATCCACCTTAACACATAATGTTCAAACCATCATTTTGGTTGGCATCATGGTTTGGTTTTCGGATTTAGTATTATACACACACACACACACACACATATATAATAGTCATGTATTGTCATGTATGTGAGATAGGACGAATTCCATCCATTTAACCTCTAGTATTTACCATTGCACAAACCATCACAAGGACGATTCGGATGGTCACGAGTACAAGAAATGAAATTGCATAAAGTTAACTAAGTAATATAGTGAGGTAGGTGGAATCCAAATTGTAGAACCAAAGTTCCATTGTTCACACCATTACCTTAACTCAAATCTTTCAATATTACAAGTTGAAGACATGGTTTGGTTTCTCTCACCATGGACGTTACCTAGAGTCTTTGAAACACCAATAGAAGAGGCATATGAGCCTTTTATTCTCTGGATTATAACTTAACTCAAGTCCTTCAACATAGAGATTAGTTAGGAACAAGGTTTGGTACAAGTTACTTGAAAAAGAACAAGTAAAAGAAGAGTAAAGAAAGAAAAAAAAATAATCCTACTTTGGATCTCTTAAATGGTGATGTACCAACTTTGTTCACCTTAGTAAACACGTGGTAACACTCCTAGAGGTCACCAAGGAAGGAGAAGTAAGAAATAAGAAGAAAATGAAGAAGTAGCTCAAAACTTGCTTGTTTTGAACTTAATCAAATTTGTCCAAAATGCAAAAAGTTGAAGGATTTAAGACTTTGGAAGTGATTAGAGAGTGTGAAAAGTGTTTAGGACTTAGGAGGTAGTGGAGGTTGGTATTTACAAGGAGGATGGGGTGGGGGTAATAAAGAAGGTGGTTAGAAGTTAGAAGGTGGGTGAACAATAGTTAATGAAGGTGGTTAATAGTTGGTAAATATTTATAGAAAATGGTCATAAATAAAAACCTTTTATAAATTATAAATATTGATATTAATAAATGTATATATGCATGTATTTTCGTATATAAGTATGTATACGTGTAAAAAATGGATAAAACAAAAGTATATAAAAGATCTGACGATTTTATTTACCATTGAATCTTAATTATAACAAGTGGAAAAATGTGGATATTACACCTTATGCGATTTACATGATTTTCATTATAATATTATATAAATCCCCACTAAGGGTATGTTTGGTAAAATTAGTTGGTGGCCGGTAGCTGGAAGCTTTTTAAATATATTTTGGTGTTTGGTAAAGTAGCTGGAGCTTTTAATAAAATGTATAAAATGACCAAAATGAACATAATTAAAAGTTTGTAAAAAAAGTTTTTATTTTATTTTTAAAATAGAATGGGTGTTTGTGTCATTTATTAATTAAAAGCTTGTAGCTAGTAGAACTTTTCTTAAAAGCTAGTACTAGTAGCTTTTCACTATAAATCTTTTTCACTAACCTAAAAGCTTCCAACCTCTTCAACCAAACAAGGCTTTTTATTGAGTATGAGCTTTTTCTTAAAAGCTTGAACCTTTAAGCTCCTAAAAGCTTTTAAAAGCTTCTTACCAAACATACCCTAAGGGTGCGTTTAGTTCATGGAATGGTTTGGATTTGGAATTGGAATTTGTGTAGGAATTCGAATTAGAAAGAATTGGATTTGAAAATTAAACATTCCAAAAGGATGGAAATTGTTGGAATTGAAATCTCAAATTCTTTATTATTGTGTTTGGTTGGTTAATAAATTGGAATCTATCAACCTTGCCCGCACGACCAGCATCATTGTAACCCGTACCGGCCTAAACCGTTTCGACCCGTACTGGCTTGTACCATTTCGACCCGAACTGTTTATACTTCTATCGTTTCGACCTGTACCATTTCAACGTGCACCGTTTCGACCCATACCGGTTCGGGTCGAAACGGTACCAGTCGAAACTGGTACGGGGCGAAACGGTACCGGTCGAAACTGGTACGATCCAAAACGATACAGGTCAAAACGGTATCGGTCGAAACTGGTATGGTCCGAAACGGTACCGGTCAAAACTGGTATGGTCTGAAACAGTTCGGTCTGAAACGATTCGGTCCAAAACGGTACTAGTTGAAACTGGTACGGTACGAAACGGTACCGATCAAAACTGGTACGGTCCGAAATGGTTTGGTCCGAAACGTTACAGGCCGAAACTGGTACTGGTCAAAACTGGAACGGTTCGAAACGGTTTTCGGTCCGAAACGATTCGGGTTAAAAGTGGTACGGATCTAAACGGTTCGCGTTGAAATGGTACGGTTCGAATCGGTTCGGGTCAAAATGACGTCAACCGTTCGAAGATTCCAATAAATTGAGTTGAATTCCTTCTAATATTGGAAGGATTTTGAATTCCCTTAGTTAAAGGAATTTGAAGGAATTCATACCAAATTCCAATTACAATTCTTTTGTCAACCAAACATACAAGATGGGAATTGAAATTCCAATTCCAACAAATTCAATGAACCAAACACCTCAAAAGTTGGAATTCAAATTCTAATTCCATTGAATTCCATTCAATTCATGCGAACCAAACGCACCCTAAGTGATTCCGCAATTCATCCGAGTAAATAATCACATAACATTAAGGGGTCAAGCCAGAAAAGACGATCAAGTAAATATACACTCATGTTATTAAAAGTTCAGTCAACTCGAGGGTCACTGGCTTCCCTAATTCTGCCGGCATTCACACAAACCCAACAAGTTACATAAATTCGATGAATTAAATTGGGCAATTACAAAATTTCACAAAACCCTCAAAATTTTCACACACGTGTAAGACTAATTTCTTTTAAGAGAGGCAGTCACCCCCTTGTCAAACTCCCTGGGAGGTTAAAATTTTCACTTTGCATTGGGCAATTTTTGACTCTTGGCATGTGAGGTCACTAGGGGGATGAAAGGGGCTTGAAATTTATAAGGAGTGTACTGGTGAGGTGAAAATTTTCATAAGGCATAAATCATTTAATATTAAATATTTTTTTTTGAAAATAAAAACAAATAATAAAAAAAAGGAAGATGGAATGTGATTGGCCCAAACAAACAAACAACGTGTTAGGATTAAGTGGCGCAACGGAGTAACCGATTCACAACGAACACGCAATAATAAACGAGAAAATATAAAGCACGACACACGAACACGAGAATTTTACGTGGTTCGGTTTCAGTGGGGAACCTACGTCCACGGGCTGTAACTAGGGATTTATTATTAAGCTCTGACAAGTATTACAATTACATAGACAGGATATATATAGAGACTAATCTAGGGTTTAGGCTTGGTGAACAAGAAAACCTAAATGGGCTTTCTAAACATCCAATAAAACAAGCCCAATAGCATAACTAGCCCAAGGACTTCACACCCAACAATCTCCCACTTGAAGGCCTTGCGATAAACACCAAATCCGCTAACAAGCACAAAGCAATCCATGTCTTCAGTAATCTATAAAGTTCAAACATACACAGGAACAGAAGTCTTCCAGGTCCAGCTCCCAAGAACAAACCAAACTTCAAACCATGTATCCCCAATCAACCTAGTTACAGCCGACCAATCATCATTAGTAAACAGAAAGGCTCGTTGAAGCTCCAGATGGCTTCAACCCGGTCTCAAAAGACCCTGTCTTCACATCCTCAATCCCAACTGATTCCCATAGACACAAACCATCAGATACAGGGATTCTCAGAGGAACACTCCCCACTAGCAGAAACTTCTCAAGAGAGATTTCATTTGGAAACCTAGTCTTCTGAACCCAACGTCGATTTCCAGACGGTGTCGGAACACTTCCTATGCTCCCACTGCTACAAAAATCTCATACATGTTCAGACCTTCGAATACGCTCAAGCTGATTACCTGAAGTCCCGGAGTCCTTTTCTATAAACAGGACTCGTTTAACTGTCGAATCGGCGAGCCCGACTTTGGCGTTCGTCTTAACAGGGGCAGTCACTTCCCCAGACGGAACAGGCACCATATACAACGACCCCTTCTTGAAACCGCTAGCAACCACGATATTACCTTTAACGACCTTCCACTTTCCACCACCAAACTTAACGTCCAAACCTTGTTCATCCAACTGCCCAACGGAGATTAACTTCGTTTCAAGCCTCGGAATAATCCTGACGTCACACAAAGTCCAAGTAGTGCCCCAAGTAGTAACCAGATCCAAATTTCCCATGTCAGTCACATCAAGAAATTCACCGTTTCTTAGCCTAACCTTGCCAAAATCGCCCTTTTTTAACATTCCGCATGCCATCATTGCTATGGGTAGCATGGAATGATGCACCGGAATCCATGACCAAAGATTCCACACTTCTTTCAACACACAGTATCAAAGCGTTATCCTCAGAATTGCTTACCGCAACAGTGTTCAATCTACCAGAATTCTTCGATCCTCCATCAGAATTCTTGTTCGGACATTCATTCCTATAATGCCCCTTTTCGTTGCAGTCCCAACAACGCACACTCGGACGAGCCCTAGACGAGCTCCTGCCCCGACCCTTGCTGCTCCCACTGTTTCTACTATTCCCCCTTCCCCTGCCAACATGCAACATCTCAGAATGGCGACCCTTTAGTATTCCTGCGGCGAACATCCTCACCCAATACCAAATCCCGGATCCTTTCAAATGTTAACCCTTCAGGCCCAACTGAGTTAGTGACAGCAGTCACTGTCCCGGACCAACTATCAGGCAGTGAAGATAGCAAAATCACAGCTTTGGTCTCATCATCGAATCTCATTCCCACAGACGATAACCTGGACAGAAGAGAATTCAAATTATTTATGTGCTCGGTCACCGAGCTTCCCTCTTTTCATTCTCATCGTGAACAACTCTCTCATCAAGAACACTTTATTAGCTGCAGACGGTTTTTCATACATGTTTGACAGAGCCAACATCATACCACGAGCCGTGGTTTCAGACATGATGTTAAATGCAACGCTCCTCGTCAACGACAATGTAATAACACCTCTAGCTTTCTTGTCCTTGGCATTCCACAGAGCTTCCTCAGCTTTATCCATTTTCTCCGGTTTTTCTTCCAGTATCATATCCAAGACTTTTTGACCCAACAATGCATCTATTTGCATTTTCCACCAACTAAAATCCGAGCCGTCAAACTTTTCAATCACCAATTTTCCGTCTTCAGCCATAATGACAAACGGAAAATAAGATTAAAGTAACCCGGTTCCAAGTTGATAATAACAAGTCAAAAACTGACAAACTCCACAGAATTTTCAATCCAATCCTGTAAACCTAGTCGAACAAACGCTCCAAAAAACCCCGATCGAACTTAAACGCAGTTCCGGTTGAACAAAAAACCCAATTCAAACAACCAAATCACAATATAGATTAAATTCAACTTGATACTTTTATTTCTTTTTAGTCGATCAACAACCTACCAAGAAACACCCCAAACAAACCTCGAAACCTAATCGCAATAATCAGGTAGAAATCAAACTAGCGGCCGCGTTTTTCCCTTCGGAAAAAAAAATTAGCTGAGCTCCTTTTCTTATTTTTTTTCTTCGTTGAACCACAAATGTATATTTGCAAGTCACGACAAAAAAAAAAATAATAATAATAAAGCATGCAACCTCCAGTTAATTATTTCATCTAGAAAAAAACATGCCACACCTTTCTTTTTAATTTGCTTCTAGGGTTCTCGATCACCCGACGTTAAACCGATCGAACAACAAAAAATATTTAAACCGAAGATGTTGCGAAACGTAATGTGAATCCAACGAACCTGGCTCTGATACCACTTGTTAGGATTGAGTGGCGCAGCGGAATAACCGATTCACAACGAACAGACAATAATAAACGAGAAAATATAAAGCACGACACACGAACACGAGAATTTTACGTGGTTCGGTTCCAGTGGGGAACCTACTTCCACGGGCTGCAACTAGGCATTTATTATTAAGCTCTGACAAGTATTACAATTACATAGACAGGATATATATATAGAGACTAATCTAGGGTTTAGGCTTGGTGAACAAGAAAACCTAAATGGGCTTTCTAAACATCCAATAAAACAAGCCCAATAACATAATTAGCCCAAGGACTTCACACCCAACACAACGCGGTGAAAATTTTCACCTTACCCAAAAAAACGCCCCAAATAACCTCAAGGGGGTGGTGTACAAATACCCTAAGGGAGTTTTTTGCCCTAATCACGCCCCAACCCTCTTCCCACTACATATGGTCTGATAGGTTACACTAGCCAAGCTTCACTCTACACGACTCGTTTACATATAAAAATACTAGTTTATATCCCGGGAGCGTCCCGGGTTAAATATCTAATATAACATAATAAAATATATTATTATTATTATTATTTTAAACAAATCTTTGCCATAAGTTATCATATTTAAATATAAAAAAAAACCGAATCTTTGCGCCGGGGTATAAATCTAGTGCCATTACAAATGAATTCGGAAGTTTGTAATCGATCGTTCTAAAAAGAACTAACATGAAATAAGAAAAAAAAGTTAATTATTGAAATATCGAACGCATTAGTCTAAGAGTTATGTGATGCGTTAAAAATTCATGGGTATATGATCGGGTAAGTAGTTCGGGTATTTGGGTATGTTGTTTCGGGTAATCGGGCCGGGTATCACCTAATCCCAGACCCGACCCAAACCCACAATTTTTTTTTAAACTAATCCTAAACCCGGCACAATACCTGTCGGGTTACAAAAAATAGTCATTTTTTTCTTCGATTTTTATATAGCACTATGGTACTCGTTGGAAAGATAATAAAACGCTCGTTAATTTGGTGTAATTTTTTTCTTTAAAAAATCTCGTATATAAAAGATATTAACGTTTAAAAAGTTATGGGAGGAAACACGAGAGATAAAATAATAAAGGTTTAATATTTAGATTTAGTAGATTAGGTTAAAGATTATAATAGATTAGGTTAAATCATACTTATTTTTTTTTTAATTGGTTTAGAGTTGCCACATCACATCCTATGTGACATATATCAAAGGAGATATTGCATAAGAGTATGACATGTGGGATTAATTCCTTTGCAATATATATATATATATAGATAACATGCGTAAATCATTAAAATTCCTTACAATATAAAAATATAACATGTGTAAATCATAAATTTTCTTTTACTAGATAAGTACAAAAAACTCAAATCTTTTAGTAGTTGGTAGGCACGCAGACAAACGACCGCTGGTTTGACGATTAACCGACAGCTGGACACATTTCTCTCTTTTATTACAATCCTACCCTTCGTTCAATAATAATATTCCGAATAACAATAATAACATTTCAGCACCTTTTCTTGTAGCCGGCACAATACAAGAGCTCCGTCACGTAAGCTTCTCTTCAAACAGATTTCAATATTCTTGAAGAACTCAAAAGGATCCATGTGGGTTCGATCTGTTTCATATTATTAAGTGAAAAAGATAATATCTTGAAGAGGTGTTGAGATGGGTGTAATCAGTACTTTGTTGGGGTTTTCTGGGTTTGGAATTGGGATTTCTGCTGGCCTTGTTATTGGTTATTATCTGTTTATCTACTTCCAACCTACAGATGTTAAGGTCTCTTTCTTTCTTTTATTTTATTTTTTATTTTTTTTATGTTTCTTTTATGTTTCTTTTATGTTGGTTTTTGATTCTTGTTCTGTGCTGATCTTGTTTATGTGTTGTTGATTGATTTGACTGATTGAAAACTCTTTGATTTTGGATGTGTTTTTTATTTGACTTAGTGGTTAAGTAAAGATTGGATCGATGATAATGGATAATGCGCTCAGATTTATTTATTTATTTTTATTAAAGTTAACTTTATGTTTCTTTTTTTTTTTTTTTTATTTAGCTAAAAGGGTTATGATTTGGGGTTTTAACTTAATAACTTGATGTTTCTAATGTTTTTTTTTTTTTTTTTTTTTTTTTTTTTTTTGTTGTTGTTGTTGTTAATTGTTGAACCAGCTGATTCTGTGTGTGTGTGTTTTGTTTTTCTTTAAAATTTTTTATTTTGTTTATTTTATTTTGTAGTCTATAGGTTTTGAATATATGATGGAATATTTGTTCACTTGAGTTTAAACTGCATTGTGGGAATTCTTTAAATTTATCATTTAAAATGATGAATTATTTGGGCAGGATCCTGTCATTCGTCCGTTGGTGGAACGGGACTCCGAAACTCTGGAACGAATGCTTCCCGAGATACCAATGTGGGTTAAAAACCCGGATTTTGATCGGGTATGTATATCTATTTTCATCATAACTATCCTACATTCTAACTGATGGATGCATGTTTGTAATCCGATATGATGTTTTCGTGGATTAATGTAGGTTGATTGGCTTAACAAGTTCATCGAGTACATGTGGCCTTATCTTGACAAGGTATATTAGTAACGCTAGTTATGTTCGTTTTTTGCGGTTTCTTTTGTAACCTTTTTGTATTCTTAGGCAATATGCAAGACTGCAAAGGAGATTGCGAAGCCCATTATTGCCGAACAAATTCCAAAGTTCAAAATTGATTCGGTTGAGTTTGAGACGCTTACCTTAGGGTCTTTGCCCCCTACTTTTCAAGGTAATCATCTTCCCGTATTAGTTATTATGTCATCTTGTTGTTTGTCTTCTCATTTGTAATGCTAGTTAGTTTCTAGACCGTTGCACATTTTGTTAATCTTTGGGGCTTATAAGTTTAGCATTAAGGTTTTTCTTGGCAAGAAAAAAAAAACTCTTTTAAGTCGTCAATAAAAACCATAAAGTTTAATTTGTTTATTCATTTTCTCTGTTTTCCTTTCCTTAATTTGTGGGCCTTCTTCTAACTTCAAGTTAATGGGGCCCACAATCATAATCCCACTTCTTTTAACACCATATACATGAGATCCGCTTAGCTGTATGCCTGTATAATTATCAAAATAAATCTAAAGGATATGCACCTGCTGTTCCTAATGGTTTTTTCAATATCAAAATGTAACTCATTAGAAGTCACAAGTGTCTTTGTCACTTTTATTTCATGTAAACTACTTCAGAGTCACAAGTTTGACTATGATCAGAGCCGATCCAACGTTTTTGAAGGCCCTAAGCAAAATACAAGTCGGGGGCCCTTTAAATTTGTATAGTTCACAAAAAAAAAAAAAACACCTTACACTAGATGGACATTACAAAATCCTTTCTGGTAACTATTAATCAATTAAAGTATTCCGTATTCATTTTATCTACTTACTCGCATTAGGTATATTGCAAATTAAAGACATTTTCTCATTTAAATTTTGAACCAATTTTGTGGATCTACAATTTACTATGTATTTCTTTTGTGCTTGATTTAATGGTTTTCTCAACATCTACTTTGGTTGAGAAAGTAGATTAACTTTATATCGTCCAATCTCTCTTGTAAGACTTCAATCCTTGATAACCAAAAAAACTATCAATGACAATCGGCAATAGCAAATGAAAGTCACAAATTTTAGAGATTCAATCATTGAATACTTGTTTGTTTTTTTACTTGGGCCAATACAAATGTAATACACGAAAAAAAAAACTTAAACTTTCAGGGCCCTTAGTTTTTGGAGGCCCTAGGCCTTAGCCTAGGTTGCTAACACAGTAGGTCCGGCCTTGACTATGATGTATGTAAAAAGAATTAAAACTTGCCAATGATGTTCAAAGTACCAAATTTAAATCCAAGGTCAAATCATCTGAAAAAATTCATTAAGCCGACTACTTTTAAAGAAACGTGTTTTTGTGCTCCATGCTTTGAAGCTCTAGCGAAAAATGGATTTTATCCTAAGGAAAACAGTTAAGTTCATCTATAAGTAAGCGAGTTTGCCACATTATATTTTTATTTTGTTGGAAGTTTATGTCCAAAATCAACAATTAATGTGTTACAATAATATGGAGGGTTAAACATGTCAATATGCTAAAGTGATATGTGAGAGAAATAATGTTCGGGTAATAAGTTCACTGCTAGTGAAACTTCAGGGACTATTAATGTAAGTTTTTTATCTTTAGCTGTTAACCTGATCAGAGTTCGTTATATAAGCTTGATCAGGGTTCATATTAGGGCTAAGCTTTTCTTTGTAATTTCTCAATCGTTTCCTTTCGTTTTGCTTTCTTTCTTTTCGTTTGGTTTGACATAATAAAAGCCCTAATCATTTGGTTCGAATTGTTCTTGATTGTTTCTTATGATTTATAGTAATTGTCAAGTCTTTAGATTGTGTTGTTTCGATTAATTTCTCAACATATTTCAAATTCAAGGTTAAGTTTGTTATGTTAATGCAATGAGTTCGTTAATGCCTACGAGCTGTTTGATAAAAACTTATTAGAGATGTGATACTGAATAGAGAGGGGTCATCCAAAGGTAAAAAGAATGCAAAAGGCTATTAGCTACTAACCATTTTCATATCACGGGTTCCGTTGGTAAGTACACGAGAAATGAAGATGTGATAGTGGGTCCCACTTGTTTATGTGATCATATAAAAAAACAAACAAAATTGGGACACAAAATGGAGAACGGGGAAAAAATGGTATGAGAGAAAGTAAAACCTTATTTTTGCCGCCATCTTTGTTAGTTAACCTCATTGCAATTTTTTTAGTCTATTTCTAAAGATCTTCTAGTTGGTTATTATTGAGGGACGTTTAGACATTTGACTAACGGTTAAACGTCTATATCGTCTATGTGTTTTTTTAAAACAATGAAATGGTCATCATACACGGTATACAAGATTGATATGTAATATCAAGAACCTGTTTTTTTAGGGATGAAGGTCTATGTTACCGATGAGAAAGAGTTGATCATGGAACCATCCTTAAAATGGGCTGGAAATCCTAATGTTGCTGTTGTTGCTAAATCATTTGGTTTAAAAGCAACTGTTCAGGTTATTTATTTTCTTCACTTTTTAAGGAAATTGTTTTGAGAAATATCATTTGTGGATTTTATGTAAAGTGTTATAATTTCAGGTAATAGATTTACAAGTCTTCGCTTCACCGCGTATCACACTAAAACCACTTGTTCCCAGCTTTCCTTGTTTCGCTAAAATCTGCGTCTCTCTCATGGAGAAGGTGAATCGGGTTCCTTTTGTTAGAATCCAAAATATGTAAAACAAAAATACACCCTGTTTGTGTCAAGTGGTAAATAAATCCTGAACATTTAAGTCTTAAAATTTTATTCATTAATATAGGAAAATTGACTCTAATTTTTGTAACATTTTTTTTTTCTGCCAAGGAACATTTGTAAATATTTATTCACATAAATTGTCATGTCTATAATCTATTTGTTAAATTTAGAGGGTTGTAATTTCTTCAAATTTTTAAGCAATGACCTTCGTATATTAATATGCTCTTTTCATCGGAAGGATTATAATTTACTTTGTTTCATAATTTAAGAAACAATTACTGAAAGTATGCAATTTCATATATCATCCTATTATTCTAATAAAAAGATTTGTTTTAGAGCCACATGTTGATTGGTAACCAAATCTACATATCATACTATTAATTATAATAAAAAAGGTATTGATTGTATGCATCCTTTTCTAACTTGTTCTTTCATTTTTGCAGCCACATGTTGATTTTGGGCTCAGGCTGTTTGGGGCCGACCTTATGTCAATTCCTGGATTGTATAGGTTTGTCCAGGTAAATGTAGATGTTATGCTTAAATTATTTTGTATATGTGGGGCTTAAATTAACCGCTTTATAACACAAGATACATATTTTTTTACAGTTTCAGTTTCTAAGAATGGGATTATCAACTATCACTAAATGAGTTGTGTTTTCTCTTAAGTTCCAATTTATATTGCGAATATTCGTTTTGCGCTTTTTTTTGTGTGTGTCATAAACCTTCATGTTAATTTGTTGACTTTTATTATCAAAACAAATGATCATGAATGCTATCACGTGCAGGAACAAATCAAAGAACAAGTTGCTAACATGTATCTTTGGCCTAGAACTCTAGAAGTACAAATATTGGATCCATCCAAGTATGTTCACATAATTAAATTTGTTTATTATGCGTAATCGGTGGACATATTAACTTATCTTTGTAAAAGTCAGTGTCTTGACTATTTTGAATCATGAACAATTTGCAGGGCGCTGAAGAAACCCCGTCGGAATCCTTCATGTAAGGTTTTGAAGGCAATGAAGTTGAAGAAGAAAGATCTTTTAGGTGCTTCTGATCCTTATGTGAAAATAAAGCTAACGGAAACTAAGCTTCCATCAAAGAAGACATCTGTGAAGCATAAGAATTTGAATCCAGAATGGAACGAGGAATTCAATATGGTGATTAAAGATCCCGAATCACAAGCTGTAGAGTTCCTAGTGTATGATTGGGAGCAGGTATTGTTTTGCCATATTTTTTTATTTACAAGTTTAACTCCTTTTTAGTTTACTCATTATTTACGAAAGTCAACACAGTTAACAAAATTTTCCTTAGAACTAAACGCCTATTGTTTCCGAATTGAGCAATATGACACTAAAAAGCATCTATTTGGAGATGCAAATAGTGCCTTTGATGAGCCACGTCGTTGTGATCCCTCATCTAAATAACGTCAAGAATTGTTTATTACTTTAGTTATGATTTATTTAAAGGTGAACTTTTACGATAATTTTGATCATGTACAAAGTTCAACATAATAACTATCTTAAGTGTTTCAAAATGGGTTCATATTAACGCTTTGTTTTCAGGTTGGCAAACACGACAAGATGGGCATGAATGTTGTTCCCTTGAAGGAACTTGTACCCGATGAGCCCAAAACCATGACGCTCGACCTCTTGAAAAATATGGATCCCAATGATGTCCAAAACGAGAAATCGAGAGGCCAAATTGTGGTAGAGTTGTTATATAAACCATTTAAGGACGAAGATATGCCAACTTTCGAAGATGCTGGTGCTGTTCAAAAAGCATCTGAGGGGACACCGGAAGGTGGCGGTGAACTAGTGGTTAGAATTCATGAAGCTCAAGATGTTGAAGGAAAACACCACACAAATCCTTACGTCAGGATTCTTTTTAAAGGAGAGGAGAGAAAAACGAAGGTATCGTTTGCAAAACTTAAGTCATTGGTTACAGTGATTTTAAAAATGTTTTTGAGTTCTGATTTCTTTTTTTTTTTTTTTTTTTCGGGTGCAGCATATAAAGAAGAATAGAGATCCAAGATGGGATGAGGAGTTCAAGTTCAAACTGGAGGAGCCCCCAGTGAATGATAAGTTGCATGTGGAAGTGGCTAGCGCCTCATCCAGGATCGGATTACTGCATCCTAAGGTAATTGTGACTTAATGGTCGAAAGTTGCTATTTTAAGCGGTTTGATTGATTATTTGGGTTGATAGTTTTCTCGATGCTTCTCTCTGTCAAATTCCATAAGCTCTACAAAGGCGTTACTTTTCTTCGGGTCATGGGCTGGGTTGGTTGGGTAAAGAATCCATATGAGTAATTAATTATTGTTTGTGTCGGGTTGTCCTGCATCCTTTTGTCCATTTTCTGAATTTACACGCTTAGGTAGACGGTAGTAACCATTTTCTGCAACCCCACTTACCCAAAATAGGAAAACTGAAATTTGGTCACGTTAAACGAGAAAATAAAATAAAGTTAGTTACCCAAGGTGAGAAACGGTTTAAGTGCCTCATCTTGAAAAAAAAATATTTTTGAAAATTTGTACCTATTACTCAAAATAAAGATATGAAGAAAGTTCGGTAACAATTTATTTGGTTTTAAAAAGTATGTGCGGGAAAGTAGAACACGCCTCAGGGTCTTTGGGCGGCGCTTCATGTACACATTGGTCACTATATGAAAGTGTAGCTTTTGGCTGTACATAGAGCGACACCTTGGGTAAGTAATGTGTGTGCCTCGGCTCGTAGGACCTAAATGCCTCAAGAGCGCCTCACACTTCTAAAAACCAATTTGGCTCCCTTCTTATTCAATCAACCCGATACTTAGGGTTCAAGTATTACAAACAAGATTGCAAGCATTGGATTCTGCGAGTTTCGACCCGTTTCAGTTTTAGCTACATTTTAGCATTTACCATTCGACTCACGGGAGATAAAACATTACCTAAAGCGACCCGTTTTTAGCTGCATGATTTACTAAAACTATTCATACTGATTAGGCTACTTCATTGTTGTATAAAAACAGGAATCGTTGGGATATGTCGACATCAGTCTGGGGGATGTTGTGCACAACCGAAGGATCAATGAGAAGTACCATCTTATCGATTCAAGGAATGGGAGGATCCAGGTTGAGCTGCAATGGAGGACTGTAGCTTGATGCCATCCTTTTTAAGTGAGTGAATTGAGTGAGAGACATATATAGAGGCATGATTCACTAGTCCCATCCCTTGCATCAAAACATTACTATTTCTTGTTTGTTGTACAAAACATGTGTACATTAAATATTAAAATGGTTTTCTTGGATTGGTGGTTTTGTTCACCTTTTGTTTGACTGGTTTCTTATTGGATGGGTTGTGGATTTGGATGCTAGAGTAAAGTAAACACACTATCTACCTAAATAAATGGAGGTAATTATTACCAAAATATGTTGCACACCGTACATTATGTAGCACCATAATATAGGTCAAAAGAAAATTGTGTGATGACATAATTGCCACTTTCTTGGTAGTTATCAACTTATTATATTGTTAACCTAGTTAGTTTATGAGATCATGTTTGTGGTTGTTCGATTGTACACTTCCAGTACAATTCAGAAGGTCACCCATTTTAGTACTGCTTTTACTCATCCGTAGCCATTGCGGCTAAAAGGCGTTGATGATATTAGAGGCGAGACATTTTGTAGCCTAAGATCTTTCCCGTGGACAACACAAAACATAACGATATACAATTTACCTAAGGTGTTAAAAGAGGATTAACAAGTTACATTTAGGATAATTGATTCCATTGGTTTGGATACCAAGGACATGCATAACTAAACTACACGATGACGTGGAGTGATCTTAGTGGTGTATATATACATGCCTCGTATACACTTTATCAATTTTCTAAAAGTCGAAACAAATTGAACGGTTAAAAATGTTAACCGGTGCATTCGATCAGTTCCTAATTAATGGACCACACGTAAATACACCACAAGGTATTAAGTAAATTAGACAAAACACCAACCAGTGTTTCTACCACCTGGTCAACCATCAAATCCATTAGTTTTTTAGTCCAGTTTTAAAAAACATTAATATTTATAAAAAAAAAAAATTACTACACACTTCATAAAAGAAAAAAGAAACCAAAAGCGAAATGAGAGAAGAGAGAGAAGAGAGAGAAAAGGGAGAATGGGAGGAGCCACACCGGAGAGAAGAAGAAACACAACCAAAACCTCACACAAACAAACCATCGGCGAACACATAACCACCTTCTATGTTGCTAACTTACCTGGTGACTGCACGTTAGGCCTACTTTGGAGATCTTTTAAAAACCATGGGATGATGACGGATATCTACTTACCAAGAATGAGAAACAAAGCAGGGAAGTACTTTGCTTTTCTACGTTTTGAACATGTCAGGAATACGGAAGCTATGGTAAAAGCTTTGGCTAATGTTCGTTTGAGTGACCAGAAGTTATTTGTAAACGAGGCAAAGTTTAAGAAAGATGAATCTACCAATAGTAAGGAACAACACAACAGCAAAAGTAACGGAAACGTTACTAGGGGCGAGACACAATCTCATTCGAATGAGAACAGATCGTTTCGGGCAGAAAGAACGTGGGGAGACGCCGACAACTTCCCTCCGTTACGTAACAACTGGGATAGAAGACCAATTATAATTCCGGACAAAATTTTCACCACTCAGTCGGCTCTTGGTAGACTCTCACTCATCGGCCGAGTGAGAGATGTTACACGCCTGTGTAGGTTGGACGATTTTCTCAAAGCAACTAAGGTGACGGACGTCAAGTTGAAATACGTTGCTGGCATGACGGCTATACCGTCCTTCATGACTTCCGGACTGGCTGAATCTTTTCTAAAAGAGAAGAAAGAGGAATGGGAACAGTGGTTCACCAATTTAGAGATATGGAATGGACAAGTCCTACCTTTTGAAAGAATTGCATGGTTAAAGATTGTGGGTGTTCCACTACATTTATGGGATAAGGAAGTTTTTGATACTATCGCATCCTCCTATGGCGAACCTGTCCAGGGGCCAGTAGTTAGCTCCAGGGATGGAAACTTTGCAATGGAACAGGTGGTTGTTATTGTTAAGGATGGTAGACGTATTTCCGACACGGTGGAGATTCAATGGAAGCGTAAACAAATTCAAAATTTGGATCGATGAAACTGAAGAAATTTGGAGCCCGGATTTTGTAAAAGCTGATTTGGCATCTGGATCCTCTGATAGAGTTATGCATACTGCTGGGGACGAAGAAGGGGATCTCTTAGGTATCAATACGGAGCCGGTGACAAACTCGGAACAGGTTGATACGGTGAATAACCCGAGTAATGACGGTCCGGTGCTGGACGGTGGTATTCAGATTCCGGTTGAAGATCACATGGATGATGATACGGTGAGGAATTTTAACGGTTTGGGGGAAGATCAAGGGGTTGCCACTTTGGACGTGCATGGGGACACGATTACAGTTAATGCCGTTACAACTCCCGAGGACAACATAATTATTATGGAAGATACCAATCAGGAGTTCCCTCTTCCCAATCATGTGGGTGGTCCCAGTGAAAAGTCGGCGTCTGTCAGTAATGTTGGGCCACAAGTGGAATCTGATTTAAATTATGGCCTGATGGGCTCCTCAAGAAAACGGGTCAGGTGGGACTTTGGGCCAAATGATGATCTCATTGACTTAAACTCACCCCCATCTCATCGGCCCATTTCCTCTTCCAATTTGGGCAATAGTGCTGGGGTAAGTTCCCACAGACGAAAAACCTCTTCAACAAGACGTGATGTGCTACCCCCGGCCCCACCGTTTATTCAACCTGTTCATTTGTTCACTAACATCCCTAGACCTCCTTCCTTTGACCCTGAAAACCTCCACGCTCCCACACATGAAACTCCGGATCCCACTCAAGTCATACCCAACCAGGCGGCTGTTACGGAAGTGTCGCTCACGACTGATTTGGGCAACGCAGTCGGTATACGTATGGCCGGTTTTGAAGACGATTTGCTCCAATCGATTTCTGAAGAAGGTGAGTTCTCTGTGGCCCAATGAATTTCTTGTCTTATAATGTACGGGGGATCGGAGAGGATCAAAAGATCTTCTCCGTAGGTGAAATTATTAGAGTACAGAAACCAAATTTTGTCGGAATACTGGAAACTGTGTTACAAGATGGCTCAAAAATACAGGTACAAAAAATGTGGGGTAGACGCCCGATGGAATGGGAATGGGTTAATTCTGAGGGCAGATCGGGTGGTTTAGTGTCTTGTTGGGATCCGGGGGTTTTTCACAAAACGAATATTATCCGTCAACAAAACTTCCTGGTGATCACTGGTATCATTAAAAAATCAGGTGTTAGACTAAACGTTGGGAATGTATATGCCCCACAGGGATTAAGACAAAAGATTGATTTATGGGACGCTATAACGGGTATTGTTGCTGCAAATGATGGGTTATGGCTTTTATTGGGTGATTTTAACGCTGTCCGTTCTCCGGACGAGCGAATGAATTGTGAATTTAACTCCAACTGCGCGGCTGCCTTCAATGACTTTATTGAGACGAATGGTTTGTACGAGTACCCGATGGGCGGCAGGAAATTTACTAGGGTCTCTGATTCGGGGGTTAAACTTAGCAAAATAGATCGCTTCCTAGTGTGCGACTCGTTTTGGAACATGTGGCCTGACGCAGCGTGCACTGCCTTACCCAGGGTGGCCTCGGATCACAGCCCAATTGTATTATCTACTGATATCGTCAACTTTGGGGCCACACCATTCAGATTCCTCAATTATGCACTTGGTAAACAGGGTCTGGATAATATTGTGGTGTCGGCTTATAATGAAGCCGAATGTAATGGGCCCGCCGACCTGATCTTTGCTCATAAACTTAAGCATGTTAAAGACAAAGTTAAAGGTTGGTTTGCCGAAGAACGAGACGCAAGGGGGCTGCAAAAAAGAACCATTGAAACTCGTATTGTGACACTGGACGATCGTTTGGAAAATGGTGGTCTGTCTACGGCCGAACTCTCTGAATGGGTTGATAACAAGAGTAAACTGGGAGACATCATTTTGGAGATCACAATGGATTTGAAACAACGCTCTCGGGTAAAATGGTTGATTGAAGGGGACGAAAATTCCTCTTTTTTTCACGGTATGATAAATCACAACGTTGGCTCAAATCGGCTTAATGGGGTTCTAATAAATAATAATTGGGTGACGGATCCGAATCGTATCAAGGATGAAGCCTGGAAATTCTTCGTGTTCAAGTTCCGTGAACCAAAACTGAATCGGCCTACTTTCGTTTGTCCGTCAATTAAACAGTTGCTTCCTGATGATGCTGATCGCTTGCTTTTACCTTTTTCGGACCATGAAGTGAAAGCTGCAATATGGGATTGTGAATCCGATCGGGCACCCGGTCCGGATGGATTCACTTCGGGTTTATGAAACATTTCTGGATCCTCCTTAAGGATGATATTATGAGTATGATGACCTCCTTCTTTGACACCGGGATAGTTAATCGGGGCTGTGCGTCCTCTTTCACTGCTCTTATTCCTAAATGTTCCGACCCCATCACCTTCAACGAGTTTCGTCCAATTAGTCTCATCAGTGTTATCTCGAAGATCATTTCCAAGGTACTCGCCAATAGAATCAAACCTATCATGGACATGGTTGTTTCTGAAGTGCAGTCCGGTTTCTTAGCTTCTAGAAATATTCTTGACGGCCCATTAATTTTGAATGAAGTGTGCTCTTGGCCAAAAAAATCTAGCGTGAACGCGTTTGTTTTAAAGATCGACATGGAAAAGGCTTACGACACCATAAATTGGGGGTTTATTTTATCAGTTCTTTCACAAATGGATTTCCACCGAAATGGTGTTTGTGGGTCAATGGCATCTTGGAATCCTCTAGAGCCTCGATTTTGATTAACGGCTCGCCGTCTAGGGAATTACAAGTTTTCCGGGGTGTTCGGCAAGGGGATCCCCTCTCTCCGTTTTTGTTCATTTTGGCGATGGAGGCGCTCACTTGTTTTATCCTAAAGGCCAAAGATTTGGATTTCATTAGAGGTCTACAACTCCCAAATAACGGCCCTTCTATCACACACCTCATGTACGCGGATGATATTGTTTTTGTGGGTGAATGGGGTGACTCTAATCTAAAAAATATACTTAGACTTATGCGTTGTTTTGAGCTGATTTCTGGTCTCAAAATCAACTATAGTAAGACCTCATTATTCGGTGTTGGTGTTAGCATGTCAACTGTTGAGAATATGGCTGCGGCAGTTTGTTGTAAAGCGGAAAAATTTCCTTGCAAGTATTGGGTGTACCGGTTGGAGTTAACATGAATCAAATAAAATTTTGGGATCCGGTGGTGGAGGTCTTCAAAAAAACGACTCTCGGAGTGGAAAGCTAAGCATCTCTCCTTCGGAGGTCGAGTGATTCTAATCCGGGCAGTTCTTGACAGCTTACCATTATACTTTTTTCACTATTTAAAGCTCCCATTGGTGTCATAAATACATTGGAAGCTCTAAGACAACGCTTTTTCTGGGGTGGCAACGAAGACAAATCGAAGACCAATTGGGTCACGTATCGTGGGACCTACGGAGAAAGGTGGTCTTGGTTTCGGGTCACTTAATGCTATGAACGAGAGCCTACTTGTGAAATGTGGTGGCGTTTTAAGTTTGAACAACAGTCTTTATGGTGCCGAGTAATTTCGTCAATTCACCGCTGTAATAATTCCGCTTCTTATCTCCCGGTTCGAAGGGGCGTTGCGGTGCATTGAATGCCATTTATAAAGTGGGTAGTTGTGTCCTGGCCCATGATTTATACGTTCCAGCCAAGATTAAAGGTGTGGTGGGTGACGGCCTGCAGATTAGATTCTGGATTGACTGGTGGACGGCGAACGACCCCTTAAAAGACAGATTCCCAGCTCTGTTTGGTTTAGAGACACATAAATCCGTTTCTTTGGCTGCTCGAGTCTAGAATTGGGGCTGGATTCGGGCACCAAGCTCTGACCTCGAATTGACGGAATTGCAATCATGCTCCGCGCTGATTGCTGGTACCTTCTTATCATCTAATGGGATAACTGGGTCTGGGTTGGGGCTCCTGATGGACGTTTCTCGGTGTCGCATTGCAGGAAATCTCTTCAGAATTATGCGGTCCCTTACTATCCTTTTCAGTGGGTCAAAGGCGTCCCGAAGAAGGTCTCTGTGTTCGTATGGAGGGCTGAGCAAAACCGTTTACCTACCAAGGAAGGTCTTTTGAAAAGAAAAATTATTCAAGGCTCCGCCGATTGTAAGCTTTGTGGAGACGCAGTTGAAGACACCGATCATCTCCTAACATCATGTTATATAGCGTCGTGGCTTTGATACAAGATTAGCTTGTGGTGTAGGATTCCTCCTATTTTCGCTTTTACCGTACGTGATCTGCTGAAGGTTCATAACAGCCAACACATTCCGAAGCATAAACAGAAGTGGATTCAGATTGTTATATTAGCCGCCTCATGGTCTTTATGGAAAGCACGTAATGCAGCAATTTTTCAAGGTAAAAGGGTGGTTTTGGATAGTCTCTTCGGTGAAATTCAGGCGACCTCGTTCAGTTGGGCAATCATAAACTCAAGCCGTCTGGATGGTCATAGGAGAAATGGAAAGCGTTTGAAGTTCCAACTACGTGAGCAACATATAGTTTTGACTATAAGTTACATTTGGGTGACGTTTCTTTGGTTTTTCACGCGTTACAACTAGTGTGTTATTAGTTTAGTAACCTTGTAATGCCTTCGGGTGTTGTTTGTGTATATATTTTGAGTGAATGAAATGAATGATGTTTGCCGATAAAAAAAAACACACTTCATAAAAGTTTGCAACAAAATGTAGCTTAATTAGAACTTAGAAGTTAGTACAATGCAACAACCATCATTTTGTCATTTACTCTTTTAAATTCAAAAATACAATTACAGAATAATTATTCCCATAATCTACCAAATAAATAATCATAATTACCAATCTTTTTCGTCATCATCAAACAATATATACCGTAGATGACAAACCAGTCTTGTAAATACCATTACAGTATAGTGGTAGAGACATTAGTGAATAATGATAGAAGACCTGGGGATCCTGGGTTCGATTCTTAAGCCATACCAGTTTTATCTGTAATTCTATTATCATGCCTACGGATGGATGGGTTACCAAGTTTTTCCAAAAAATTGGTGTTTGACAACTTGAGAACCCTAGAAAAAAAATTGAATTTATCAAAACGGTACCCCAAGAGTCCTACGGTTTGATTTGTTTAAACGTCTAAAAAAACCAGTCAAACCACGTTGGCGGACTTTCACTTGCGATATTCGCGGGTACACAAGAACTCCACCACACAGGAACATACCTCCTCTTTATCCCCTAGTTTCCCTTAATTCTATCGATAATATAATATCTTCTTCAATCACCTGCTCTTTCACTTCAGAGTCCACGAACTGTGTGCAACTTCATCAATGGCGATGCCTATTGTAGACACCGAATACCTCAAACAGATCGACAAAGCTCGCCGTGAGCTTCGTGCCTTCATCGCTAACAAGAATTGCGCACCGATCATGCTTCGATTAGCGTATGATTTTCATTTCATTTTTTTATTATTATTAATCACGTGTTTAGGTTATAAGGTTTATTGATGATATAGATGGCATGATGCTGGAACGTACGATGTGAACACCAAGACTGGAGGACCTAATGGTTCGATTAGAACTGAGGAGGAGCATAGTCATGGCTCTAATAATGGATTGAAGATTGCTATCGATTTTTGCGGTAATTTTGTTTGTTATTAGTTTGAATTGAAGTTGTATGTTATTATTATTATTATTATTATTATTATTTTATTATTATATTGTCATTTTAGATGTGATGATTCTGTTAATTGAAGTGTTCATTTTGTTAAATTTAGCTTAGCAAAACTGTTACTCTCTATGTTCCATAAAAAGTTACAAATTAGGCTTTTGTTTGTCAAGTGACTCAAGTAGACTGATTCTGTAATGGTAGGTTTTGAAATTCGAATGACTTGGATACTTTCTAAATCATGTAAGATCACCTATAAGATTAAAGTGTTTTTTGTGTACACGAAATTACTAATCGAATAGGACAGAAAAGGTTTTCTCTAAGAACGAGGTGTTCTGTTTTATGAGAATTCGATATCGTTTAATAAGAATCCTTTATATATGGGGTCAAATCAACACAATGGTAGTGCCGTAGTGGTGCAACGTTACAACCTTTGGGTATATGGGCTGCAGTTAGGATTTAACTGCCATAGTTACGTCAGTAGGAAATTTTAACACTACCGGTAGCAACTTTGTTTCCACTGAAGTACTAAATTGGTACCGCAGCTCAGTTGCTACTTGGTCACTGTTTCCTACCGAGCAGTAGGAACTTGCCACCAAGTAGCATCAGCTTGCTACCGAGCAGTGGCAACCTGCTACTTATTTCCTGTAACTTTGAAGATTATTTATTATCCAACTTTTAGCCACCTATGCTGATCTGATGCGTTTCCAGTGAAGCTCAACCGTTGGACCCCATCGGGTTCACCCCTTGTCCTAACTCGTATCAGTAGTTATCATGACATCTCATTTGATACAAAAAATCACCAACAATAACTTCATTAATTAGTAAGGTTTATATTCTTAATAGCTTTTGGCCTTCATGAATTAGATTTGTGTTCCTTCCGATGTTAAAGTCATGAAATCTTCACCCTAGCAGGATATACTTAATATGCCGTGTAGGATTTAATAGATCTAGGATTTGGGAAATAGCCATGCTTGAGTGTGCTGTAAGGTTTTCCTTGAGAAGGTATTCATCATGCAAACTTGAACCGAGTTCAATCATGCACTGGTTCATATATTTTTTAAAAGATCCAAAAGTTAAAAAATAACGTCGTCCCTAGGTGCTACTTCTTTTATGGGTGAAATAGGGAGTGTATTGCTTATTCTTCCACTGTATAAAAAACCTAAGGTTACAAAAACTTTAGTTTAGTGATTTTAGGCTGACTTAGATTACAATCAGATATCGCAGAGTCGTCTTGGAAATGCACCCATACCTTCATCATCTTGGGTAGGCGATACTTGTAAGTTTTAGTTTAAAGAACTACTTTTGAATCTTAAAAGCATTCTTTTTGCTGTCCAGATTGAAAATTAACTCCTTAAACTATTGCTTTTTGTGTTTTAGTTCTAATTAGTTGTGGGCCAATATTGCAAAAGCTTGTGTTCCAATTTCAATCTTGACATAATTCTTCTTGCTAGAACTGATAGTTTCTTCTACAAGAGAAAATACTGACTTAAGTAAACCACTTCTCCTATTTGTGACTTTTAATGGGTATCTTCTTTCTTACTGCAGAAGAAATAAAGTCCAAACATCCAAGGATTACATATGCAGATCTATTTCAGGTGAACTCAATGATACATTGATACTTTATAATTTTGTTTCTATCCATTAAGACTGAAGGGTGTTTCTTGGGGATTGAGATTCCTGATAAGAGATGTAATTCCTCATTATAATTTGGGGCAACTTAACTACTATTCTAACAGGCACGTGTATAACGTGTGGAGTATAAATTACTGCTGATCAAGTAAGGCTTTCTGTTTGTAGCTTGCTGGAGTTGTTGCTGTGGAGGTTACTGGTGGCCCTACTGTGGACTTCGTTCCTGGTAGAAAGGTATCTTGATATAACATTTTTTTCAACTTTCTGTCTTATCCATCTGTGCTTAATTCATATTGAAAAATTTGAAATCTTAGTCAACAAAAGCATGTAAATAAGAATGCAATAGGAGTTCTTCCCTTCAAAAAGCTTACTTCTTCTGTCTTTTTCTAGGATTCGAAGATCTCTCCTAAAGAAGGAAGACTCCCAAATGCTACCAAGGTTTATGATCTTACTTCTATAGTTCTATACATTAATGATTATCTTATTTAACAAATGGGGTCTCTTTTTAAATAGCTTCTTGGTAGTTACAAGATGTTTGAAGGGGCAACTTTGAAGTTATCATTTACACACATAGAGATATGATGTTTGTAGGGGGATATAATCATTTTAACTAATAACTCCTGTAACAAACCTAACCACCTGATGGTTAATGGTTTCAAAACATAAAAGAAGTTTGATAATATCTTTTTGGACTTTCCAACACACAAAATTTTAACAAGTGGAAACCCCTAAAAATGTGAATGCATTACTCTTTAGTAGGGCAACTACCGAATTTATCAAATAATCAGCTAAAGAATTTATTTTAGAAAAGAAAATAAAATCATAACCCTGGAAATAGTTATAACTGTTAGGCTGTTAGCTTTTGATTTGACTCGTTGAAGTAAATATAGATTAGTTATGCAATTGGTTATCTACTACGAAAGGAAATTTTGGTCCTAGTTAAGCTGAAACACACACTTCAAGATATCTTGTCCAAAAGACTTGGGCAAGCTCAACTAATTTCTTGGTGCTTTCACCTTCAGATAGTGTTCT
Organism: Ambrosia x helenae; assembly: GCA_030844895.1. NCBI lineage: Eukaryota > Viridiplantae > Streptophyta > Magnoliopsida > Asterales > Asteraceae > Ambrosia > Ambrosia x helenae. The sequence goes on along the minus strand of CM061224.1, from coordinate 15,348,036 downwards.
TATTTACCGATCTGGTCATATCACATGATGCTGGAATTTAATGTGAATAGTTGTAAATTGTAATGACATCGCTAGAACTAAGGGTGTTTTCAGTTCATCACCCATCAGTGCAAGACTAGCTGATCGGTCATTGGCAAAATGTGTGTAATCCTTCTTTCAACTACATATCAGTTTGCATCTGGTACATTGTCTGACTTATGCATTATCCTTTGCATGATCATTAGTGTACTGTGCAAGTGTGCAACCACTTCTTTGGTGCGTAAAACATATTTTGCATCATTGTCTCATCCATGGTTATGGCCAGAGGCGTTCCCGAGGATTTACGTGCCCAATCCGAACCGTTAAACAATATGCCCCTTAGGCAACAAAACCCCGATTCTAAATATGTAAAAATTACCTACTTAAGTAATTACACTCAATTTTAATGCACAACAAGACACCTAATTGCAATAATAGTTCATCAATCAGCCGACAAACATAAAAAAATACACAAAACCCAAGTATCCAACAAAGTAATCATGCTCAGTTGGAAGTTAAAAAAACCATAAAAATAGTTTTTACAATTAAAATCTTAAAGATTAAACTTAAAATTACAATTTAGATGGATGGGATATGGACATATGGTAGCTATAGAGGAAGATTAACATTCAACTCACAATTGTAAATTAGAATTTGGAATCTTGATATTTTTCTGCAGGTGCCACCAAATAGAAAGAAGAGCGTAGTTATTGTTTTTTTTTTTTTTTTGTTTTTTTTTAATTTAGTGGGTTAAATAGGGATTGGGCTTATAAATGTTATGGGCCTTGGGTTAATAATTTATAAGTTTTAAGTTGATTATTGGGCCACACTTTAAATTGTTAAATAGGCTTTCTGTTTTACACACATATACATAGGAATTTTTTTTAATATATAATAATATTTTTTTCATTTCTAAAACTTGCCAAGTTACATCAAAATAGAAGGTAGACGGTCAACAAGCTGTCCCGCCACCCCTTTCTGATTCGCAAATCCTAGTCTACCAAATACAAACCCTACTCCCACAAGCATGTTTCCTTCTTAGTAGAAATCCCAGCTCTTCTCAAGATGTCCCATAAAACGTCTTTCATCCAGTCATGCCGGTATTTGAAACCGGGAAGCTCTTTGCAATGAGCTTTTTATTAAAAAAAAAAGTTGTGCCTCAATAAAAAATAGGCCCAAGCCGGCTTACAACAGAATTTAATTGAAGGAAACCCGAATTGTGTTCTTTGATATTATAGAAACTAAAAAAGATTAATCAAAAGAAATGCTGAGGGACTTATAGAGTTATAGTTGGACTTTGAGAATCAATACTTTAAGAGGATTATTTTAAACTGTCCGTATGCTAGACGATAAAGTTCAATAAGGATGATAGATCCTAACCAAAGATAAGTAAGGAAATCAGAGGTTGAACTCTAAAATAGAGAAATTGCAATTGAGACCTTAAATGATCCCGAATGTCTGAAAACATAAATATGTCATTTTGTTTATTGGCTCCTTTCGGGATGACCATGTGAATTTCATTAAATTCGGACACCAAAATCGAGTTTGGCAGAATTAGAAAGATGGTTGTTTGTGATGACATGATCACAGTGCTTCATGACATGATCAATATCTTTTGAATTTGGATCCCCTATATCACTTTCTCCATGTCTATGCTGATATCATTTGGGCTACTGACCCCATTGATTACAGTTCAGCGTCTTGCTATATTTTTATCATGCCCGTAATCCCTGTTTAGCGGTCCTTCAGAAAACAAAAATCCATGTTCAGGTCCTCTACTAAAGTAGAGTGTTGACATGTTTTCCAACACTTGTTATGCATGTTACTTTGATCAACATGATAGCCTACTGATGTAAATATCAGCTGCATTGTTTTACTGAACTTGTTATACTAATTTAGGTGCACCACACTTGCGGGACATATTCTATCGCATGGGTTTATCTGACAAGGATATTGTAGCCCTGTCAGGAGGACACACTCTGGTAAGTTGCTACTTGTTAGAATAATATCTTATGTTCTTCCCGAAGCTTGTGTTTCAACTTTAAATCCCTCTAGGAGAGATATGCTCGAATCCAGCTGCCACTGGTTTTCATTTTCTAACCCCCTTGAAGGCTGCCTGCCCAGTGCAAGCTACGTTTTATCTGACCCTCTTGGTTAGCACAGGGTATTGGGACTATTGGTGGGGTCCCATGAGTTTTTCGGTAACGGATTCTCTTGGTTACCAAAAATCTTGTGTTTCATTTTTCCAAGTCATAGTCTTGAAACTTTGGTGATGCAGGGAAGAGCACATGCAGATAGATCAGGCTTTGAAGGCCCTTGGACTAGAGAGCCGCTGAAATTCGATAACTCATATTTTGTGTAAAACTTACTGAAGCTTCATTTTTCTTTATTCTTTCTGGTTAAATAATAAACTACTATTTTGTAATTAAATGAATTAATATTGTGGAACCAGGGAACTTCTGAAAGGGGAATCCGAGGGGCTTTTGAAACTTCCTACAGACATTGCATTACTGGATGATCCTGTGTTCCGCCATTATGTTGAGCTGTATGCCAAGGTATGTCGAGAATCCGAACTGTTTCCTAAACTCGCGTCTATAGATTGTGTCGATAGCAATGGCAGAAGTGTAAATCTAACTAGAAATTTTAAAAGCTAACTATAATGTTAGACAACTAACCCCCACCCACCAAACCGACCTTTAATAGGGTAGGTAGCTACTCTCAACGACTAAAATGGGAACATATGAACAAACAAACACTAAATCCAAAATACAGTTGTGTGATTGGTTATGCTTAGATTGACAGTTGGGACCCTATCTGGCCTCTTGATTACTGGTCTGCTCAAATTCTTCATTTTTTAACTGTCCCTACCCTATCAGCTTTGTAATAATAGCAACTCACATGTTGCCAACAACCTTGCAGAGGTTCTGTTCCTATTCTGGTACAAAGTTTGTCATATAAAAATAAATCCTCCTGGATATAACATGACTTAGATTCCATCTCAAACTAATAGTTGTACAGTACAACCTCTTCATGCCACACTTGATCTCCCTAATTCATAATAAGTGAAAATCACAAAAAGTGAACTTTTTTATTTTTGGGCAAGCATGTACCGCCCGTCGTAAATGTCTCAAACTATACAAGCTTGAATCTATATGTGAAAACTTCGCTAAATAAAGTGTGTACATGAAAATGAGTTAGATGAAAAAAAGTATGCGCTTAACAAAAATTCCATGTAGATAAACAACAATAACTTTACCCGGTAAATCCCACAATTAGCAAAGCTAAGAGGGGGGAGGGTGAGATGTAGGCAAACCTTACCTCTATCCTTGCGGATAGAGAGGCTGCTTACAAAGAGAGACCCCCCCCCCCCCACGGCTCCGCAAAAATTCCTTGGAGATGAACCTTTCAGTTAGTTTGTGCATTCCAAGGCATTTATGATGATACATGAAGCCAGTGTGCGGTAGCTCACTTTGTAGAGGCATATGTCTCTTAGAGGGGAGATCCAAGGTTCAATCCTTGGCAAGAGTGTAATTTAGATTTATTGGTGTAATAGTGTAGGAGATTTAACATTTGTCATTCAAAAAAAAAAAAAAGTAGACACGTGAAATGTGTAATTCCTAGATATCAATTTTAGTTGTCATATTAAATTGGTATGACTAATGCGGTAGTCTTTTAACTTTCTTGTGTCACTCACCTGTACGGTTATACTGTATAACATAATATTACACGCCAAGTATACAGTCATCCTACGATGCAGGTGACACAAATGCAAGACGAAAAACCTGTGACAACGTGTCTGATCTTAATCTTACGTTTGTCTCATGTTTCAGGATGAAGATGCATTCTTTAATGATTATGCAATATCACACAAGAAACTCTCTGAACTAGGATTCAATCCAAATGCTAAAAAAGTAACTGATGGCGCCGTATTGGCACAAAGCGCGGTGGGGGTTTTGGTGACTGCTGCTGTGGTGATTCTCAGTTACGTTTATGAAGTCCGCAAAAAGGCCAAATGAATAAACCTTAATAGCGTCACCTTTTAAACAAGGTCACAAGTTTCTGTACAAATATTTTATTTACCTGAATTATGGATCTACTTAATGGTTTACCTTAACATATTACCGTTATTAATACTCGATAGTTTGACTTTATGTTTGTTTAATTAATACGTAAAATAATTGAGTGTGTGCACAGCATTTTAATGTTTTCCACCAGAATGTACGAACTTAAATTCCTTTGTGTCGACTTGGGATTATTAATATAATGCGTTTTAGATCTGATCACATGCTGGTTTAATTGGTTTTAAGCTATGGTTGTTAAATTATTAGTTTCTTCATTTTTATATTGTCAGATAATGAGTTGTATTATATCAAAAGTGTTTTGTTGTTGAACTTATTTAAATTTAATTTAAAAAAAACGCGGTATAGCATTGTTTTGAACTTTTAAGATTTATTACTATTCATCGGCTAATAATACCTTTACGCCGTGTTTCCGAGTTAACAGTGGAGAAAAAAGAAAAAATAGACGGAAAGAAAAATTTGTTTGTGTTTTAGAGGTTTTTTAGAAGGAAAAAATGGAAGGAAAGAGATAACGTGTGTTTCAGAGCTTTTTTTTTTTTTTTTTTTTTTAGAAGGATAGAAAAAGAAGGAAAGATTAGGCTAAAATCTATGCTTCCAATTTGTAAAGAAATGAAGTGTAAGGAAATTAAAAAAAAAGGAAAAGAAATGAAGAGAAAGGGAAGGAAATTTATTCCTTTCTTTTCTTTTCCTTCGTTAAGTGAACTCGGGAACATAACGTTAAGCTATTTTTCAAAGAAGCATGTCCATTGTGATTTAAATTGTTTTTCCTTTCAATCATATTATTATTATTGGAATATCATGAGAATAAATTTTAACCATGTGCTAAAAGCGGGAATAAGCATCCCTGGCGTCTAATTGTTAGGGACTTCACATAAAACAAGAGCCGCTGAGCATGACACATGAACAAAGAGGCTAATGTGTAGAGACTTTCATTGTTTGATGGTCTAAATAATGACACATTACGCCAAAAGTCTAGTAGCCGCTTCGCCTTCCACTAGAAATCTCTTGATCCTAGCCGCTACCACTAAACGACTAATGGGTCAGACTGAAACGTCTAAACCACACCAAATCCCAAAGATGCAGTTGCTACCATTTCGGCTCATATGGCTAGATGCGTCTGTCCTAAGGCTCTACATGGCTTAGACAGCTTGCATCTTATGTTTAGACGCATCCTCCTAGTAGGCTCATGTTCAAACTCCATCTCATTTAGACGCAAGTCTTAGACACGTCTCATGTTTAGACGCTATCTCATTCCACAAATTTTCAATCGTTTTAACAAATCTAATTCATTAAAAAAAAAGTATAAGCAAACGCAACCTAAAACTAAAACACAGATTAATCTAATTTGAAAGCATAGTTTTGCTACAATCCGATTGCGTAGAAGCAAAAAAAAATTGCTTCTTCTTCCCAAACACCTCCATTAGCAATCCCAATGTACAAGTTTTGATACATAAGCTCATATTGTTTAATAACAATGTACAAATGTCAATGCATAAGGTACATACAATTGAGAAGAATATAGCCATGTTGGTGATGTGTAAGTTGCAAGTTAGTAACAAAAATAATTAATATATAATTTAATAGATTAGGTTAATTCCATTTTCCAGAGAGTGTGGCATGTGCAAATATTGAATCTGCCAACTTCCCTCCATTATCTACCTAAACTCATGCTTTTGGTCTTTCCTAGTTTGGCGGTGTGTGTTTGGTACCTTCAACCTTCCTCTTTAAGTTTTTGTCATATGTTTATTCCACCAAAAATATCAACTTTCCTAACTTTGCAATGTGCACTTTAATTTTTTCCTTATAAATCAATTTTATCTTATCCAACAAATAACCTAAAGTAACCAAAGGTTGTTTGGCTTAGTGGTATCAAGATGTCGAATAAGGCTTTACCTAAGAGGTTCAAATCTTATGAGTGACAAAAAATTTTGCCGTTAAAAAAAAACCTAAAGTATGCATAGATTAAGATTGCAATTTCTCATATTAGGACATTAAGACTGGGTATGGTATGGTGTTGAAACGTATTAAATTTAGTTACATACAATTTAAATAAAGTACACAATATGTGTCACACCCTCAAATCCACTTGCGGAGTTTTACCGCGAGGCGCATGACAAACCAGGATCCAAACCAACGATCACAATAAACAAGTCTAAATGAATTAAAATGCAATTTCAAAACATAGTTTAAAATCCCGTTTACAGCGGAAGCTTATTCAAAAACAGTACTCAACAATGAAATAATAGTTCAATGTTCAAAAGACCATGCAACCCTAGTAAGACGCCGTGCAGACGCGTGCGCCCTAGTCCAGTCGTGCTACCTTAGCGACCTGAGAAAACATGTAAAAGTTTACGTCAGCACAAAAATGCTGGTGAGTTTACAGGTTTTGTATCCAAGTATCAAGTCCACCTGTCCATACTATATGTGACATCCGTCACTTTTCCTTTTACATATATATATATATATATATATATATATATATTTATATATATATATAATAATTATAATAATAATAATAATAATATAATAATAATAATAATAAACACTAAATCTCTAAACCTTACATTTAACCCATTATCAAACCATCCATCATAAACCATCTTACCTAGCCCTTTGTCCAAACATTGAGCCCAAGCCTGATCCACAAACCGGCCCAAGACAGGCCCATCAGCGATGCCCAGGTCCAACTCCCCTCTCCCCTCTCTTCTGTTTTAAAAAAAAAAAAAAAAATGTGGGACGCTGCTGACGTGAATCGAACCCGGATCACGAGCCGGTCAACCAAACACACACATACCATAACCAGCTGGGCTAGACCTCAATCTTGTTTTAACCCCAACCTTAAATGTATAAAAGCCATCTAGCGATCCAACTTTTTCTTCTTTCCTTGTGCTGCTGTTGAACGCACCAATCAACAAAAAAAGGGGCTGATTGATTTTTTTTAAAAAAAGCTAAATATGGCATATGATCAGTGATTGACTCGAGATATGGACTAACAAACTGATTTCACGTATTAACACGGTCAAGGCAATTCAATTCTTACACAAATCACGCGTATACATTCAAGCTTGGTCAAACCTTTCCAATCCATTGATCCGAACCTTTAACTATAAATTGAACATTGTTTAACAGTCCATAGATGCCGAAAATCATATCCCCACTCTCACATTCTTCTGATATTATCTCATTCGTGTTCAATCAAAGGAGTTTGACTTTTCTGTTGACCGGGCGTATAGACGCGAATTCGTAATTGTAAGTTATGTTTTCTTGATGAGTTTTGTTCACCGAATACTCACAAACAATAGCCCCATCATACCAGGGGCTATTGCTTGCTAAATCAAAGTATTGAATAATCTAGGGTTCTTATCATTTAAATTGGGGATAATCATGATTTCTGCATTATTATTTATTTTAAATAAAACAAGAATCAACACAACCACTGGTCTAGACCAAGTGGTTGTGTCTGGTGCCTTGTAACCTGAACCACACAGGTTCAATTCCCACCATATGCATTTTTTTTTTTTGGCTTTTAAATTTGAAGGTTTAAATTACACAATTATTTACTTTAATTATTTAAAATACTTATAAACCTTCAAAAATTCCCAAAATTTTACATAATGATGTTCATGCCCTGAATATTATTATTCAGATTTTTATATCCAGAAATTTATTTATTTAATATTTATAATAATTAAATCAAGTTTATTCTATTTTATTTATAAAAATCCATTAAAATATCAAAACGATCTTATAAATTTCCACAAAAATTATCCTAAGTTTTTATAACAATAAACTTTTCTGAAATGATTTTTATTTCAGAAAAACCTTTTATTTAATATTTTTAATCAATTTTTGTTAGTTTTAATCATAATTAAATCATAATAAATCCAATTTTTAATATTTTTGCACCAAAATTTTATATAAATTATTTCTAACTATCTAGAACTAAAATACAATTTTTAAGACAGAAATTCTTTGATTTTAATATTTTTAGATATTAAAGTCATATTTTGACAATTTGAAATAATTAGATTAATTATTCTATTTTCAAGAAAATAATTTTATAAAAATTATTTTCATACTCAAAACCTTATGTTATGATTATATTCAACTTAAGATTTTACAAAGAGACTTTTATTTATTTATTTATTAAATTCCATATATTTAATAAACAATTCATTAATTAATCAAATAAGCATTTATCCCCAAATTCGAAGCCCTAGAAATACATATATCCTAGAGTCATTTCTCTTACACATTATCGAATACTTTAGGTTGATCATTTGGGAGTAATCTCAATTCATATTTCGTTGTCCAAATTCAAATTCAAGTTATTACGTAAACTGTGAGTATTCCTACCCCTTTTTGCTTTTATACATTTTTGGGGTGTTACATGTACACTATTACAATTTCAAATACAAGTTTACATTTTTACAAATACAATTCTAGTACTATGTGCATTGCTTACAACGTGCTTTATGCTTAGACAATACATGTGGATTACATTTGTACTTAGTGAAATCATTAACATGGTACAAGCCGACCTTAACATTGGATAGCGCTATTTGGATTGACAACCCGCCTAGATTGATTCTCCCCCTTTTTCATCGGAGAATCCGTGGCCAGTGTTAAGTTATCATCCATTTATTGGTTGAGTACACTACAGTTCATACAGTACATTATACAGTCACAGGGTTGATTTCGCTCATTTGTTTGATACATGGTTTACATATTTGCACGGTAGCTTGCACTTGAATTGTATAACTTTTTAACCTACTATATATATCAAATCTAGGAATGCTCACCAACATTTCAAATGTTGACCAAACCTATTTTTGTACATGTTTCAGGTGCAGTTTGATCTAGTGCTTTAGCAAGAGACATTTAGTGCTTTATTTCAATTCAGTTATTTCAATATTTACATTTCATATAGACAATGTAATTTCCATTTTCATGTAAGACAATTTTGATTATTCAATAAATATTTACATTTTAGTACCATGAGCTTTTGAACAATCGTCACTACGTGGCACCTCGATGATTCCGCCATCGGTTGGGGTGTTACAGATTGGTATCAGAGCCATGGTTATAGAGAACTAGGTTATTAGATAAAAAGGCCTAGACTATAACCGAACTTCAACTTTCATGCATTATATTTCCTGAATCACCTTACCCCTCATTTCCCTCTACTTTCTTTCTTCTATCTTTCCCTTCTTCTCTCTCTCCATTCTTCTCATCCTTCATCATGGTGCATAGAGATGGTGTCCTACAGGGAGTGGAAAGTCTACATCATCATGGAACAGGGACAATACCTTTCATGAAGACACTCTTAGGCATAATGCCTACTCTTACTTTTGTTCCTTCAAAGTTGTTGAACATTAATGAGTGTGATAAGGACACGTGCAATCTGGAAGGGTGGACGCCTGTACACTGGGTTTTCTGGCATAGGCAAGCATAGCGCATAAATCCATTTACGGACCTGTTATGCTTACCTGGGGATTCCTGGAGTGAGTGTCCACTTATAGGCTAAAGCATGTCTTCTTTGATCACCGTTGGGTTCAATTTCTTTGAAAAGTCAACGTTCTTGTTGGGCTTTACAGCTAGACAGGGCACTCCAAGCATTTCATGCAAACTTTTTCAATAATACTCTCTCGGTTCATATACAATATTTTGTATTTTACGATTTTCATATATTGCTTGCAAGTTCATACTTTCATAACCATCTATGGATTTCACAATCACACTTCACCTTACCCTCTTAGCCACTTTTTTAAATATTCAACACCCTACCCAAATCATATTATTTCTTTTCTCCACATGTTATTTATTTTAAAAAAAAAAAACTATAACCTCATACTTTAGCACAAACTAAAGATTTCTAAAACTAGTTGTATTACCTAGCAACTTTACAAAGTACATATTTTCCTCGAACTTAAATTGATTTATTTATTGACGTAACAAACGATTTTCTATATAATGTTTTAAACTATTACAAAGCCTACTTAGCTTGTACTATTTAACAACTTTTGCCTTATGTACAAAACCAAATTTTGAAAATATTTATTTATTTTTTTTATTTTTTTTTTGGTATAATATCTAGTCTCTAGATTCTACATCAACACTCACTCAATTTCAACTTGTTCAAATTTTTACAATATTTGGCGTACACCACAATCATGTTTTCTTATACACTTGATTATAACCTTTGATCCAAACCCCAAAAATTTACACTGCTATACTATAAAATAAACTCTTTATCAACTATCTTCACATTCACCATTTCTCACAACCTTGATTCTGCTTCAAGATTTTTCATCATCCTCTCAAGAACTAAATTCATATCCTTCACCTTCTCACACGTGAGCTAGTTACCCATGATAATCAAAACTACTAAAAACCTGATACTTGATTCTACAGGATTTTTCCAAAACATCATTGTTTATGAAACTTGATTTTCCCTTAATTTGATTATTCACTGGACATTTAATTATTCATGATACTCGTGTTTTCATTTTCTTGATCTTATTGTACCCAATTGTGACATACTCATAGGCATATAACATCTAGAGATTTCCTTGCATACTATTATGTACGAACACAAATTGGTAATCTATCATATTGGTTACGTTTATTTTAATCGTACACTTACACTTATTTGAAACGTTTAGACTTGATACTTGATCTTACAGAACTTTTCTAAGAAAACATCATTGCTTATTATATGAAACTTGATTTTTCCTTTAACTTGACTATTCATTAATTATTCATGATACTCGTAAACATTTAATTATTCATGATAACACTTACACTTAATGGTTGTAGTACTTACAAACTTGCTTGCATAAACATGCTATCAATTTGCAATCTATGTGAATAATAATTGTTGCACTTAATAGAGGTCATCATGCCTTTTTCACCAGTCGGGAGAGGCCCTACAACCTGCTCCACGACTGGTGAAGGCTACCGAACATACTCAACGATTGGTAGAGGTCACTATGCCTTTTCAAACAGTCGGGAGAGGCCCTACAACCTACTCCACGGCTGGTGGAGGCTATCGAACCTGCTCAACAATCGGTGGGGTCATAGAAGGACATAAAACCCTAATGTAAGGTAAATTGATGATTCCGGTCCGGAACGTAATCATGAATTTACAGGTACATTAGGGTAGTGTGAAATTCTATTAGAGTTTTTGGAAAGGCGTCCAGTACGCTTTCAAGGTATCAAAGGTGTGGTGGGTTAGCTGCGGTACACCCTGTATACAAGCACTAATGATGCATTGAAAGTGAGATTGGAAGTCGGACCCGGAACAAACTCTGGTTATTTGGTAGTCTATTTAGTCTTTCTGTAGATAATCAACACGTACATATATCTAAGGATTCCTAAAACTTGAAATTTATTGATTTACTAGATTCTTATTATCTTTACTATTCGAGACGAACCTAATCCAATCAAACCTCATATCCAAATCATTCGAACTTTCCAAACCACAGTATCATAATTTTTACCCAAGCATCCATAACCCTATGTTTATAATAACTTCGGGACGAAGTTTCTAAAAGTAGGGGATGTTGTGACATCCGTCACTTTTCCTTTTACATATATATATATATATATTTTATATATATATATATAATAATTATAATAATAATAATAATAATAATAATAATAAACACTAAATCTCTAAACCTTACATTTAACCCATTATCAAACCATCCATCATAAACCATCTTACCTAGCCCCTTTGTCCAAACATTGAGCCCAAGCCTGATCCACAAACCGGCCCAAGACAGGCCCATCAGCGATGCCCAGGTCCAACTCCCCTCTCCCCTCTCTTCTGTTTTAAAAAAAAAAAAAAAAATGTGGGACGCTGCTGACGTGAATCGAACCCGGATCACGAGCGGGTCAACCAAACACACACATACCATAACCAGCTGGGCTAGACCTCAATCTTGTTTTTAACCCCAACCTTAAATGTATAAAAGCCATCTAGCGATCCAACTTTTTCTTCTTTCCTTGTGCTGCTGTTGAACGCACCAATCAACAAAAAAAGGGGCTGATTGATTTTTTTTTAAAAAAAGCTAAATATGGCATATGATCAGTGATTGACTCGAGATATGGACTAACAACTGATTTCACGTATTAACACGGTCAAGGCAATTCAATTCTTACACAAATCACGCGTATACATTCAAGCTTGGTCAAACCTTTCCAATCCATTGATCCGAACCTTTAACTATAAATTGAACATTGTTTAACAGTCCATAGATGCCGAAAATCATATCCCCACTCTCACATTCTTCTGATATTATCTCATTCGTGTTCAATCAAAGGAGTTTGACTTTTCTGTTGACCGGGCGTATAGACGCGAATTCGTAATTGTAAGTTATGTTTTCTTGATGAGTTTTGTTCACCGAATACTCACAAACAATAGCCCCATCATACCAGGGGCTATTGCTTGCTAAATCAAAGTATTGAATAATCTAGGGTTCTTATCATTTAAATTGGGGATAATCATGATTTCTGCATTATTATTTATTTTAAATAAAACAAGAATCAACACAACCACTGGTCTAGACCAAGTGGTTGTGTCTGGTGCCTTGTAACCTGAACCACACAGGTTCAATTCCCACCATATGCATTTTTTTTTTTTGGCTTTTAAATTTGAAGGTTTAAATTACACAATTATTTACTTTAATTATTTAAAATACTTATAAACCTTCAAAAATTCCCAAAATTTTACATAATGATGTTCATGCCCTGAATATTATTATTCAGATTTTTATATCCAGAAATTTATTTATTTAATATTTATAATAATTAAATCAAGTTTATTCTATTTTATTTATAAAAATCCATTAAAATATCAAAACGATCTTATAAATTTCCACAAAAATTATCCTAAGTTTTTATAACAATAAACTTTTCTGAAATGATTTTTATTTCAGAAAAACCTTTTATTTAATATTTTTAATCAATTTTTGTTAGTTTTAATCATAATTAAATCATAATAAATCCAATTTTTAATATTTTTGCACCAAAATTTTATATAAATTATTTCTAACTATCTAGAACTAAAATACAATTTTTAAGACAGAAATTCTTTGATTTTAATATTTTTAGATATTAAAGTCATATTTTGACAATTTGAAATAATTAGATTAATTATTCTATTTTCAAGAAAATAATTTTATAAAAATTATTTTCATACTCAAAACCTTATGTTATGATTATATTCAACTTAAGATTTTACAAAGAGACTTTTATTTATTTATTTATTAAATTCCATATATTTAATAAACAATTCATTAATTAATCAAATAAGCATTTATCCCAAATTCGAAGCCCTAGAAATACATATATCCTAGAGTCATTTCTCTTACACATTATCGAATACTTTAGGTTGATCATTTGGGAGTAATCTCAATTCATATTTCGTTGTCCAAATTCAAATTCAAGTTATTACGTAAACTGTGAGTATTCCTACCCCTTTTTGCTTTTATACATTTTTGGGGTGTTACATGTACACTATTACAATTTCAAATACAAGTTTACATTTTTACAAATACAATTCTAGTACTATGTGCATTGCTTACAACGTGCTTTATGCTTAGACAATACATGTGGATTACATTTGTACTTAGTGAAATCATTAACATGGTACAAGCCGACCTTAACATTGGATAGCGCTATTTGGATTGACAACCCGCCTAGATTGATTCTCCCCCTTTTTCATCGAGAATCCGTGGCCAGTGTTAAGTTATCATCCATTTATTGGTTGAGTACACTACAGTTCATACAGTACATTATACAGTCACAGGGTTGATTTCGCTCATTTGTTTGATACATGGTTTACATATTTGCACGGTAGCTTGCACTTGAATTGTATAACTTTTTAACCTACTATATATATCAAATCTAGGAATGCTCACCAACATTTCAAATGTTGACCAAACCTATTTTTGTACATGTTTCAGGTGCAGTTTGATCTAGTGCTTTAGCAAGAGACATTTAGTGCTTTATTTCAATTCAGTTATTTCAATATTTACATTTCATATAGACAATGTAATTTCCATTTTCATGTAAGACAATTTTGATTATTCAATAAATATTTACATTTTAGTACCATGAGCTTTTGAACAATCGTCACTACGTGGCACCTCGATGATTCCGCCATCGGTTGGGGTGTTACACTATAACAAATAGAAAACCAGTATACGCTAGCTAGGCGTACGTTTTGTTACTACCACGTTTGGAAAACCATTACTAACGCGAATACCAAAAGTATGCCCGATGTATGTTCCTGTTGTTCCTGTTGTTCCTGTTTGAGACAATATGCACCCGCCGACCCTCCAAGTCGACGAGCGGGGTTGGTCACTCCCAATAGCGCTATTCACATTTCCCCGTTGTGCAAACCCGCACATTCATGGTTCCCCCCGGGACTTCCAAAGATCGTGTAGTACACAATAGAAACCCATAGTATGACAGTAGTTCCCAAATACAGTTTTAACACATGTTTTCTCCCCCGAAAGTATAAAACCAGTTTAAAAGAGGGGCCGTAAACTCACCTTAAGTTCCGTTACTCCTTAACCCGAGTAAACTCAGCTGCTATGCTAGTCCCGTAAAGCGGCGACCTAACATACGACAGTTACAAGTACTTAGACTAATAACCCGCAGGTTAATTAGTCCCTAGATGTCCAGACCATAACCAAGTTCGTTTGAAAACACCGTGACTGTTTAACCAACCCAAAGTACAAGACTCGACATCCCATTGGTGACCCGAGACTCCCCGTGTTATGTTTACGCTCCAAAACATACAATAACGCAAGTACACTTAACATACGTTAACGCACAACAAGTTATAGCACATAGTTCACGTATCACCGAATTACATCCAAACATATGTTACCAAGTTACCATATATGTTACGAGGTTCCTAGCATGTTTCTACATGTTAAATCGGGTCTCGGAATGCTAATTTACACATACAGCAGCAGTACACGCGATTAGGAAAAGTCAACTAGTGATTAGGAAAGTCAACTAGTGATTAGAAGCCCTATTCGCCCCTACTATAGGCGAGTAGGGGCTACTCCCCTTTATTTCATGCGATTAGGGGCTACTCCCCTGAACTTACTAGTGATTAGGGCTACTCGCCTGAACTTACTAGTGATTAGCCTTCTACTCGCCACTTTATAGGCGATTAGCACCTCTACTCGCATGACTATGGGCGATTAGCACTGCTACTCGCCTGTAGTCATGCTGTTCCGGTTTTTTCGCGCGTTTAACGCTCCAAATCAGATCCAGAGCGTGTGTAACTACCCAATATCATCCCAAACACTATCCTAAACATGTTTAACCCAAAACCCTTCGTTCAACCTCGTAAAATCAGTCCTGCATGCAACCAAAGCAATCCAAACACCATTCACATAGCATGCAACATTCAATTAACGCATGTAATCATAACCCTATTATCCAATTACTGAGATTTCTATCATCATACTAACAATATAAATTCTGACCTAGCATGATAACACATCAAAACATCATCAAGATTCATAAAAATCCTATCTTTCTAATCATACATACCCATAACGCATGTTTATTAGTTATAATCCGATTAACAACCCTTATTGACGATTTTCAGAAAGCTTTTTCGTTTATGAACAGGTCTGGACCATTAGGGATTGATTAAAAACGTTTACAAAGTGTTATGGATGAGAATCAAACCTTGGAATTGTAAAAGAATGATGGTTAGACCTTGAAACCTTGTGTTTTTGATCAAAATCGCCTTCCAGAGGTTGTTTAAGTGTTTGGGGCGGTTATGGGACGACTAGGGTTGATATTAGGGAGTTTAGGAGGTTAAGTATTGTATTTATAGGCGTTTCTAGTCGTCCAGCACGTTATAGGCGAGTATGCAGCAGCTACATGCGATTAGGCTGCTAATCGCATGAGATTGGGCCTAATCGCCCCTATGTACACACGAGTAGCCTCCTACTCGTGTCTAATGTTCCCTACTCGCCTCCCCTATGGGCGATTAGGCTTCCTAATCGCCTGTAGGGGTTCCTTTTGTGTGTTTTGCGCGTTAAACCCCGTTTTAACATATGTTAACACATATTAATGTACCGACAAGTCACATAATGATTATAAACACATACCACAAGTAAATACACATATTTACACTCGTTCACCAATTCCCGGGACTCGAGACTCGTACGTTCCGTATGCCCTGACGATCCTACAAATCGTCACCGTTTGTACACTTGGTTAAGGACCGACATCTAACGAACCTCTAGACCAACATCCAATGATCTTCTAGACTAACCAATAGTTCCCGAACCATATCCCGACTTAAACTAACCCAGTTAAGTACAATATACGCGTGACTCGCTAAGGTAGACTTTCATCTAGACAACGTTGTTAACCCGAATTTGCCAGGTGTCACAATATGTGAATTATATTTTCATATGTGCTTAATAGATTATCGGGTTACAGGGTTTTCAGATTGCGATGATAGTGTAGATGGCAATACCATGGCAATACCCTTCTACAAGCGTTAATCGTCCGATTAAGCATTTGGACTAATCAGATTCATCTTCTTTCTTTATTTTCATCATTTGTAGGGTTCACGGGGATTGATGTTTAGGTTTTATATACGATGACAATTCTTAAAATGTTAAGGTTGATGAATGATGGTTCAATTATTGAAGGTTTAAAAGTTAGGGTCGTCGTCGTATCTTGCTAGGGTATTGAAGGGGTAGGGTACTAATTCTGGCGCGCAGGCGCACCCTACCCCACAACATAGTTATTATAAATACATCCGCGGAGAGTTTGCCATTCGGAATGATAACTTCAAGATCATAACACACCTCCGCGGAGTTCAGCCTTCACGAGCATCACATGCGGAGTGCAATCCGTCCGCGAGAAACCAGGCACCAGTCCTGGCAATGGTCACCCGCGGAATGTAACAGTTGGCTGCGCCAAGGTGCAGCTCCCCTTAAACCCCCACTTGTTGCACTACCTCCCATGTGTCAGAGGTCACCTCAGCCAATCTTCTAGAGGAAGCTAGCCGCCTGACACCATTTGACAGCAGTAAGAAAAGGAGATCCCTGCAGTCAACCATAAGGCGTCACGTGTACCATTGGTAGGGCGCCGCCCCTGACAACCAACCACGGCGCGCCATGTGGACAAATGGTAGGACACCATTTGCACCCAGTTTGCTTTATGCAAACTCTTGGTCCAAACCCAACCGGATGGGCTTCTCGAAGGCAGGCCCAACTCTCGGGCCCAAGCCCATTACGCCTGTTGTGGGCCGCGATAGCCGACCCACACATCCTCTATAAAAAGGAAGACTTCTTTACCTTTTTAGAGGTCGATTAATTCACGAATAAAACACATACACTTGTATCTCTTACTTGTATCTTTGTCTTTACACTTGTAACCTTTCAAAAAATAAAGATCATACTTTTACAGTGGACATAGGTCAACGAGACCGAACCACTTATATCTTATGTATTTGTGTACTATCTCTTTACTCTCTCTCTATCTTACGGGCCATGGATCCAACCTTGGCATGAGCAAAGGATTATATCCTGTAGTGAATACGAGTAGCGACCCCCCGGCTATACCCCGAGTTATACCCGTTGTTTCTTCAGGTATAGATGTAATAAAGCCAACCCGTCAACCCGTTTACAATCTTATAAACCAATTTGTTATAAGTACTTATAACTCATCAACTCATGCAAGTGATCCTTTCTTGTTTCAAATAACATCAAAACCTTGTCATAGAAAAGAAATCAAACTCAAATCTCTCATTGACTACCACCATAATTCTATTTTTCAATCACGCCACATAATTCTTGACTTTCGGGTATATATGGCCAAATCGGCGAAAGTGTTGATTGCTGGTTTCAGACTGGATTTTTCATCAAAATAGAAAGATAAAAAAGTCACCATGCGGCATACATACACATCACATATAGTAGACGTGCCGTGGTGGAATGAACATGAACATGAATAACTACAATACAGAGCTCTACAACTAAAACATCTACTTGTTAAAAAAGAAATCTAAAAACGAGGACTCGATAATTAACAACCTTAATGTGAAACACTGAAATGAGATGGAAAGTTTGTTAAAAGATGAAAGACAGTTTAAAGATAAACACGTTTTTAGCTAAAATATAGAAATGAAGATGAAGGCAAACTAAATTAAACCGCATTATAATTATGCATCTATGGGCCAAAGGCCATCGGGTCGGCACCCTGTGTTTCTCGTAAATGGGGAGACGTGGGTTTAAAATTTTGTTACTAGCAAATTTCTTCTAGAAAGCAATTCAGGGGTTTTTACGAGCTAGTTAGTTTCCTTCTGGGACAGTTTAGCGCTATCCTCGTGCGTCAAACTAACAATTGATGGTTTTAATTCCGTTTGAGGTATGGATATATACTTGGGCTATGAAGAGGCATGCTACTGATCATGATTACGTCTCAATTAAAAAGAAATTGTGCACCAATGTAGCGTTGCAAACGAACCGAACGAACATGAGCAAGGTTTTCATTGAGTTCGTTTGTTAAGGAAATAGTATGTTCACGAACTATTCATAAACATTTACCGAACACATTTTTTTGTTCGTGTTTGCTCATTAAGGAAATGATGTGTTCGTTTGTTAATTGTAGGTACCAAACAAAAACGAATGCAAAAATTTGGTAAAATCATCTTAATTTAATGTACGTGATGTCTAAAGTTCAGATCTTGTCTCTAATACTAAGATCTTTTTTTTTAATTCATTCTTTCTTAACAAAAGTTTGAGTCCAATTTTTTATGTCGTCCGAAGTCCAATTTTTTTTACGATTCTAAAAGACAGACATGATAAAAATGGAGCTCCATTAATAGGAACAGTACGAAGATAGAAAAGTTGTAATAAAGTTTGATACACCTTTTTTCCTAAAAAAAAAATGCATTGAACGCCATTAGACAATTTGTTTTTTTCTTAAAAAGTAATAAAACAACGCTCATATCAAATTAAACAAAGTAAATAGTATAAAATTCATAAAGCCTTTATTAGTCAAAGAAAAATATGGATGAATTGAAAAAGGGCAAGTAACCCTTCCTTCTTGCCCGATTATTCTTTTTCGCCTACACACATGCATATACATACATGTATCTAATCTAACTATTATAATTAGAAGTGACCCCGCACTATGCGGCGGGACAAATCAATTTTAGATGAAAGTTAAATGGAAATGTAGACGAAATAGCAATAATAACACTAATAAAAAGAACCTAAAACTAAAATATTATAAAGAGAAAATTGCTCGAATGGTCCCTGTGGTTTGCACTTTTTCACCTATAGTCCTCAAGTTTTCAAAATTACAGACATAGTCCCGAAACAGTGCGAAACAGTGAATTTTTTTAACTCGGATAGTCCCTGGAGATAACTGAGGTTAAATAATCCAGTTAAGTGGGTGTGAAATTACAAAACTACCCTTACTTTAATAAAAAATAATATAACACTAGTGGGTCCCACACTTCATCTTCTTCACCTCATCACCTCATCACCTCCACAAACCACCACCACCCATCTCCACCTTCCACCACCACCGACCCCCATCTCCACCCATCCCACCTGATTCCAACACCCAAACCCTACCTATAAAAGCATCGCTACACACACTTCTACTGCTGCTTCTTAGAGAGAGCTCGAGAGATGAGGAGGAGCCGGAGGTGCTCCTGCCACTGCCTCCGGCGGAGCTCCTGCAGCCGAACACCACAACCAATCCCTCACCTTCACCCTTTCACCAATTATTATTATTATTAACTGAGAGAAAGAGAGGAACGACGAAGAGACAGAGAGAGATGCAGAAGGAAAGTAGAGAGAGAGAGCTTGGGAGGAGGAAGAGGAGGACGATGACGGTTCACGGTGGTAGCTGTACCAACCGGGTCAATTCTGGTCAAGGAGGTAAAAACCCAATCTTTTCTCCTCTTCGATTAACAATCTGTGGGTTGTGGTAGTTGTGATGATGATGATGGCCGATGATGTTCTGTTGGGGGTTTGGTCTGGGTTCGGTGGGAAGATGATGTGTACGGCTTTGGTGGTTTATGGTTGTTGGGTGAAGGTGGAGCTTAGTGGTGTTTTGGTCCGATTGGCGGTGGTTAGCTTTGGTTCGGGTGGTTGTTGGTGGTGTTTGGCCGATGATGATGGTGGCTGTGGTGGTTGTGGTTCGGTTCGGGTCGGGCAGACCAGACCTGGTCTGGTTCTGTTCTTCTGGTCTAGTCCGGCCATGGTGATAGGGTGGTGAAGTTGGTAGTGGTGGTGGTGGTGGTGTAGGGATTAAGGGTTTTTTTTTTATATAGTAAGGGTAGTTTTGTAATTTCACACCCACTTAACTGGATTATTTAACCTCAGTTATCCTCCAGGGACTATCCGAGTTAAAAAATTCACTGTTTCGCGCTGTTTCGGGACTATGTCTGTAATTTTGAAAACTTGAGGACTATAGGTGAAAAAGTGCAAACCACAGGGACCAGTCGAGCAATTTTCTCTATTATAAAATAAAAAAAAATCTTTAGTTTTCCCCAACGCCATTTGGTTCTAAGAGATTTGATTTATTTTTGCCCATCGTGGTTTCTTGCCCGTGTCAATTTGGCCAAAGAACTTAAAAGAACCAAACTGGTTTGAGAAAAAAAGAGTTATCTCTAGGCTAATTTAATGTAATTGACATTTTTCAGGCATTTTTTTCTCTATTTTGTTGTCAAAGATGTTGAAATATAAGTTTTTTCAAAAACACTTCAATATCAATTTAGTCTCAACTACTCCATTTATTTGGAAGCACGAATAGAAAATTTGAACCAATATGAATATTCAGTAATAATTGCAACGAACTCATCTCCTCACGTACCCTCAAATTATATTTTGTGCAAGGGTAATTTTTTATATATTGTTCCTAATAAGTAATACAATGCTTTTTAGGGCCACCGGTAGAAAAAGAAGTATAATCTATAATTGGATTTAGTCAACAAATTATAGTTTTTAAACATTTGATAAACAGTTAAGTAACTTAATATTATTACATATCATATTAAATATTGTTATTTTAATTAAAGAAATATAATGCATTTGATAAAATTTAAATAACTTACTCTTATTACATATAATTAACAATATTATTTTAATTTAACAAATATAATATTTTCAATTTTATGTGTCGTGTCGACGGTATGATATTTAGAAATAGATAACATAATACTATTACCTGTTTTGTTTTTATAAATTTCTTTAATTTTGTTTTGTTTTAATTATATATGTATATCTACCTTATTTTTTTATTTATAAGTATAAAAATTATTGTTGAGAAAATGCATCTAGTTCATTTAATTAGAATTATAAATTTATTAAATAAAGTAGTAATTAGTTAGAAGTTTATATTAAATAATGTATTAGTGTGTATTAATAATTTGATGTAAATTACAAATATACCCTTCTATAATAAAGTTAAATTACCTTATTACCAATTTAGAATGCACTATATAATAGTATACATATAGATAATTGAAAACAATAAATCCCACGTTACACTCAAAGAAGGCATCCTCTCTTAAGTGCGTCATGTGACAATGACATAACATGACATTAATGATATAAAATTAAACAACTGGCATGAGCATTAAGTGATTTTATGAAGAAAAAAAAAAGTTAAAAACAAAATTGGATTTTTTATCTCATATTTTCTCCCATAATTTTTAAATGTTAATATCTTTTATATAATAGATTTTTTAAAGAAAAACAAATACACAAAATTAATGAGCGTTTTATTATTATTTCAACGATTACCATAGTGCTATATAAAAAAACGGAGAAAAAAAACGGTTATTTTTTGTGGGGTTTTGTTCATACAGAAAAAAAACATAAACTATTCAGATAATTCATTAATCATATATAGGCAAGTCACTAATTATGTTCAAACCAGTAAATATGAATTCTATTTTCAACAGGTGTTAGCATTAGAGTTGTACATTGTTTTAGGTTGGGTCTTAATATTAGAGTTATACATTGTTTTAGGTTACATGTTAACATTAGAGTTATATGTTGTTTAAGGTTAGAAGTTAACATTGGAGATACATTGTTAATTGTTTTAGGTTAGGTGCTACCTGAAGATTTCTTGCATGGAACTGTAAAGCGCATCAGACTATTGATCATATGTAAAATTGATATATTATATGTTAGATTTCTCAACCATGTGACGCTCTCAGGGTATAATCTAGTATGTATATATTTACGTAGTTAAAGATCCTACAAGAATGAGCGGATTTATTGGTAGAAAGATTTTCACATGGAGGAAAGAAAAGAATAAGACAACTCTCCACGGGTCTTGTTATCATATCACGGTCACACAACCTACTAATTCGGCCCTCATCATACTTATCTTTTGATTATTGCTAATACCTACTACCATCCAACATGTGACTCTTCAATGCATATGTAGTATAAAGTCGGCGTTGATCAGCTAGTTTTAAAAAAACACATAAAGATATTAAAAAGTAACTAGATACAAAATAAATGTGGTTGGTTGTGCATATCTTAGCGAGTGCGAGTATGCCTTGCATGTTTGTGCAGTCACTATAATAAGTCTATGAGGTTAGTTACGCTTATAACTGTGGATATAAAAAAAAATATATTAGGAAAAATCACGGGAATGACTAGTTGACTAAATACTATAAAATACAATCACTTAGACCTTTACAAATGATGATTTGAAATTATAACCTAATGGCACAATATGGACATGGATATACCATTTGATCATTTTACACTAAAGAATCCCACGCTCTTTATTTTGATCTTATAATCGTCATTGTTGAATTGTCACGTTTCATATTCCTATCGCAAGAAGTATCATCTCCTTATTCTTGGCGTAAAAACATTTGAAAATGTTCATTTGGATTGTCAAATGTCATCTTCCAACTGGCTTGAGTGTGTAACCGCGTCATTTACATGAATGCCTCCATTTCCACAAATGCGTGTTGTCATATCACTACAAGAAAAGAGAGTTTTAACGATGACATATAATAATTTAAATTTGGTCAAATTGTAATGTAATGTTTTCAAGTTGATTCTAAATAGGATGTTGATTCTAACATCTTTAAGAAATTAAGCAATGTAAAAGATTATTTTTATCAGATATCCGAAGTATTTGAAAATATTCAAAATATATCCGTAAAATATCTGAAACAATCAGATTATCCGAAAATTTATATTTTTGAATCTATAAAAACATAAAATAAAATAAATTATAAAAAATGGATATTCGATATCCGGTTTTAAACACCCCTGACTATTTGTGTAAAGTAGAGTTAAGAGTAAACCTTTCTCATTTAAGACAATTAGGCACAACCTACCCTATAAATTTTTGGTTGGTTAACTCAATATGGGGGGTTGTGGCTTAATAATTGTAATACCAACCATTTGCTCTTTTAAGGCTACCAAACTTTAATCAATCAACCTAATTCTTAAATTACGATATCTTTCGATTTTAAACTTGTTTTTCATAAGTTTTATTTTTGTACACCCAAGGTCTTTTAAGAATTTAAAAGGTATGAGTGATTATCGCATGTTTATCTACGATCTGTTAGACTTATTAACCGACTAATTTGGAGAAATTATTCAAGAAGGTTTATGTAGATGGAAGAAAACCATATGCTAGTATGAACCTTAAGTGATCACAGATGTGTCAAATATGGGAAATAGTAGGTGTTTTTGTGGTAGAGTAAAGAGGTGCATTTGACATTATTTCATGCATAGTCAACTTATTCACGAATGATTTGAATTTAAACAAAACATGTAAACTTCGAAAGTAGAATGCTAATCTCTAGAAGTGAGGAAAGAATTATAACCAACTTCGAGCCTTGTTGTCGAAAACAGAAATTCAAGTGAAGGAGATGATAACACTATATCATCTTCTGTCACATTGAAGTTCATAACACATATGAAAATGTATCTATATGCACTATTCATTTAAAAATAAATGAGTTAATTGCTAGGATACTCCCTATGATAAGGCTTTATTCTACGCTTACTCCCCATTTTCTAAAATGACACTTACAAAATTTAAAACACGGGTAGTTTGGTCATTTAGAAAAATCTAAGGTAGGGTAGTTTAAATGAGTCTTGCTAGTTTTTGAGGGTTTAGTACCGGGCGGATCTAGAGTGCAAGCAGGGGTAACGTCCGTTACCCCTCAACTTTTTTGGTGTAGTGTATTTTTAATTTTTTTTACGTGTTTTTGTATTACGTTACTCGTGAAAAATTATGTAACGTTACCCCTAAAATCTTGGTCTGGATCCGTCACTTTACAGTAGTTCTTGGTTAAAATGAGGTGAAAATATAGATTTGAGGGACCCATGGTGCATGAAAGGAGTGTTCTCCTTAAGCAAGTTCAAATACCATTTTCACTCTTAACACATGTTAAATGTACATGTCTAAACGTATGCATGCATAACCACATATGGACAGTGGCGGATCCACTGCAAGAGAAGGGTGGGCAGGTGCCCCACCGTCCAGCCAAAGGCGAGTTATGCTCTCTACCCACCGGAATTTGTCGAGATGCAGTGCAAAAACTGAAAGTTTGTTTAGGTGCCCTTCCCAAAATCAGAAAAGCTCCTACCAAAAAATTGAAACACTGATATATAAAGAAGATAGAAGGGAAGATGATTGTATTCTTAAAATTTTCCATGGAAGCTTTTACTTTGGGAATGGAGAAGTTGCAGGTATAGGTGGTTGGTGATTTGATATTAGAGAGACTTTTTATATTTCACCCTTTAAGTTTAAGGAAAGTTGTAAAATATATATTTTAGTTTGATTTAAATTCTAAACAATCCTAAAGTTAAAATATCTAATTAGATGATATTAATAATAAAATTAGGTATCAATTTGATTAATTAATAATAGTTTGGTTTAGCCAATGATCTCCAGCTCAGCTGGTTTGAGGTAGGGTGGGTTTTCCCTTAGAGGTTTTCATCCTGAGGGTAGGTCACATGTTCGATCCATGCACATCACAAAAAATTCCCCGTGACGGTTTGAGCTTAGGCAAGGAGGACACGGTGTGTGGGTAGGGATTCGAATTTGGACCGCTAGGTTAGAGTTGTACAGGGATTTCCACTGAACTAATAAGTCTTTAAAAAAATAGTTTGATTTAAATTTTAAAACATTTAATATTAGATATTTATCATTACAAATCAAATGAGTACATAAATAATTTGTTTTAGTGTTAAGAATTTCTTCATTGTTCTTTGTTTTCTTAATTTTTAATTTTATATGGTTAACACTAGTTATTACGACTTGATTTTTATTCAATTGCCATTGAGCGGATAAGGATGAATAGGGTTTAGCCAACCCATTTTTATCCCGACTTGATTTGTTAAAAAAATTGTTATTGAGCGAATAAGTATGAATTTGTTTTACCCGATCCATTTTATCTTAACTTGATTTGACCCGCCTTTTTTTAACCTATTTGTGCCCCCCGTATAAAACATTTCTGGATCCGTCACTGCATATGGATGTATATTTATAATCTATACGTACATTGTGTAGAGAGAGAGAGAGAGAGAGAGAGAGAGAGAGAGAGAGAGAGAGAGAGAGAGAGAGAGAGAGTAGAGAGAAGAGAGAGAGAGAGAGAGAGAGAGAGAGAGGAGAGAGAAGAGAGAGAGAGAGAGAGAGAGAGAGAGAGAGAGAGAGAGGAGAGAGAGAGAGAGAGAGAGAGAGAGAGAGAGAGAGAGAGAGAGAGAGAGAGAGAGAGAGAGAGAGAGAGAGAGAGAGAGAGAGAGAGAGAGAGAGAGAGAGAGGAGAGAGAGAGAGGAGAGAGAGAGAGAGAGAGAGAGAGAGAGAGAGGAGAGCGAGAGAGAGAGAGAGAGAGAGAGGAGAGAGAGAGAAGAGAGAGAGAGAGAGAGAGAGAGAGAGAAGAGAGAGAGAGAGGAGAGAGAGAGAGAGAGAGGAAGAGGAGAGAGAGAGAGAGAGAGAGAGGAGAGAGAGAGAGAGAGAGAGAGAGAGAGAGAGAGAGAGAGAGGGAAAAGTGTGGGTGATGTGGAGTGGGGTTTGATATATCACTAATGTGCAAATTGGGAGGAAAATAACAAGAAGATAGTGAGCAACCTTCCAATTATGAATCCTACTTGAACCTAAACTTGCACCAAAAGGTTAGGGAAAGAAAGTGGAAGGTAACCAAAGCCACACCACAAGCCACACTCCATCTTTTCTTCTCTTTTCCTTTTCTTCTTTTAACAACTTCCAACTATTTCCTTCTAGAAGCACTCAATATATATATATATATATCTATTTATATATACACACGATATATATAGAATAATTTTCATGAGATATAGTATGTGCTTTAACTGATTCTAGTTGATAGAAAAGTTAAAAATAGTTGAAAGGGAAGAAATCAAATCGACGTAAATGTTTTTTGTTTAAATATCTAGGCTGACAAATCGGGTATATCCGACCTGTTAAGACACGAACATAAAACATGTATACACGAACACGACATGATAACTTATCGTGTCATTTTTTCGATATCCGAACACGAACCTGTTTATACCTGGTTTACACGATAAGACACGATAATACCAGTTCATACCATGTTAACACGATAAGACACGATAATAATACCTGTTTATACCAGGTTAATACGGTAATACACGAACATGTTTTCAAAATCAGACACGTTAAATAGGTTACTGTCAAGCATTAAAAATGTAGAATTCCACTTAACGTATAACTCCAATACTCCACCTCCACAACCTATGTTTAAAAAAAAAAAAAATCCTTAACATATCTTAACAGGTACTAAATAGTTAAACAAGTATTTAACATGTTTAGTCACGAAAATTAACAGGTATATTTCGTGTCTACCTGTTTAGGGCATGAAACCTGTTAAGGTCATACCTGTACATGTTAAAATCGTGTAGGTTCGTGTTGAACATTCGTGTTCGTGTTTGAAATTTCCAGCCCTAAATTTTTAAACTCAAATAACTTATATACATTATACTATTATCTTTTTTAAATATACCGTAAATCAAACATTTTGTATTTTTAATTTAGTTATGGTATTACTATAATGTTGTACTAAGCAACTTTTTTTAAGTACGATCGATGTACTAGTAATTATAATGATCCTCTCCTTTCTTTTTGGTTCCTGTTTATCACTATAATAATATCAAACCATGTATATAGTAGATAAGTTTTCATAAGTTATTGTCACAAATTTACAAAAGAAGTATAACAAGTCAAGGCCTTTTTTTTAATTTCCAAACAACGATCATGCTTAAAAGTCTGCAACACTTTTTGGTTATAAGGTGGTTAGCTTTCAACTATATTATACTTATCCAACTAATTAAATCTTTATTTCGGCCATATAATAAAAACCATAAACCTCTACTTTTACGAAAAAATAACTTGTGAAGGGTCAAAATCAGAATAAAAAGGATTGCCACCATATGTATAAAGCAGTCAAAAAGTTAAGACCCTGGGATAAGAAAAAGCAATTATTGGAGTAGCTCGTTTAGCATGGCATAGATATTTTACATCTTAACAATCTTAATTGATAATGTTCATGCATAAATTAGCTTAACAATTAAAAACTACAAATATAATAATTAATTATTACCTTTTATATTAAAGTATTTTCACTGATAAATATAGTTGTCGCTTATCAATCGATGAAGATAGGGATAGGAACTATACGTGAAGTTTCATGGGTAAACCAGGAATGGCTAAAGAAACCCAATAAATCTGGAAACCCCCTCATGAGAACCGAACTCAAAACCAAATAGTCCTTAAGCCTTGTCTCACCTAAAAATGTCATTAGGCTATAATCTGATAGGCCAATATTACTTCCAAATAGTTGAAATAATTCACTCATCAAACACCATTGAAAGGTAATCATTTACTTTACCAATGATCGATAATTAACTATTTATTAATTCGATGGTAAAGTTATATTTTCCGGTGTTAATTAATAATAAAACATAAGTTAGATATTATATGCTAGAGTTTAAGTTTTTTTTTCCGATAAAAAAAAAAAGTAATTTCCGTCATAAAAACTATGTGTAAAGTGCATGATAGAAGAAAGGTTCACCAGAAAAAAAAACAATGGGGAAGTTAGTTCCAACAACATAATTAAATAAATACTGGTAGTGAATTAATGCAAATGTAGTTGAAGAATTTGGGAAGGTTAGCTAATTACTCTATTAATTATTGACCTAAAAGTTGTTCAAAAGGATCACACTTTGTGCCATCCATACTTTATTACCTACACCTCACTTTACACCAACTTGAACCTCATCCTACTTTTTATATTTTTTATTTTATGTGAAATGACGATAAATAGTGTTTTTATCTATCAATTGTTGGAGGGTAGGTTTGATTTCATTCTCGCTGAAATTACATATCAAACTATTATCATTTTAAGTTAGGATTGAACCAAGTAAAAATGAGAGTTAAAATCTTGTTTTAATATCCATCCATCCATAGTGGTGGAGTGGCTTTTGTTTCACCTATGTGCTCAAAGGTTCAATCCTCACTTTCAACATTTATGGTTTGGTATCCGGGTGAAGATCGAATACGGGTGGCGCCGGTTCGAATCTGACGGGCGGCGAGGTTTTACCAAGTTCTATAACACTGTCGTGCCTTCGGGGGGGTGGAGCTTGGGTTTCCGCGCATCAGGAGAAGGCGGGGGCTGCTGGAGGTCGAGTAGTCGATTCTTGGGCACGGCGCCCGCAAGGGTGGTTGCCACACAGTTGTTCACCGATCAAAAAAAAAAACCTTGTTTTAATACAAACAATAAAAATAGAGTAAACTACCAAAACCGTCCCTGAGGTTTGGGCAAATATGCATGTCCAGTCCAATCTTTTAAAAATTGTTTGAGCACTCCTTGATCTTTCAGAAAATAGGCCTAAACAGTCCAACGACTTAACCCAATTAAATTTTCTTAGTTAACTCAGGGGCATTTTCATCAAGTCACTTAAAATTTTAAAACCCATTCAACCCTTGTCCCCCCTTTATAAACCCTGGTTTTTCCCCAAATCATAATAAACCCTAATTGTTCGTAACCAACGATCCAAATCCTTCTTCCCTAACAATTCGATCTGTAATCAACATGGTTGTTTGCTAATGTGGTGTTGGAACTGTTATCAAGACTTCGTGGACATCAATAAACCCTGGACGACAGTTCTATTGTTGTAATCGAAAGTTAAGTTTTCGAATTGAAAAGTTTAAGTTGTTAATTTTTCAATTTCTAACAAATGTTTACTGATAGGGAGGTGATTGTGGCTTCTTTGCTTGGGTGGAGCATCATTGTGTGCATGAGGTGGCCTTTTCAAACTTGACTGTCGAAAATGAAAGGTTGACACAATGCAACAGAAGATTGAAGATGTATTTGGGTGTAACTTGGGTATTAATCATTTTGTATTGTGTGTCATTTGGGCCAGACAATTCAAGTGGGTCAAATAGTATGTAGTTATGGTTGTATTTGTTATGAAATTCTCATGTATCAGTTTCACTCAAGAATTAATGAATGAATGTTTGTTCTTTCAATGCAATTGTTTTGATCTATTTGTTATGTACCAGTTCATGTATCAGTTAAACATTATAATGCATCCCATGAAGTTGAACAAATGGGTCATGCAGGTTTGTATTCTTCAAATGGGTCATGCACTTTTTAAAAGATTGTGCAGTTCAAATGGGTCATGGTGCAGGCTTGTGCATTTCAAATGGGTCATGGTAGATGTTGTATTCTTTAAATGGGTCATGCAGGTTTGTGCAGCAGCAGAAAACAACATAACACAATCAACCAAATGGGTCATTCATACCATTCAAACCAACATAACACAATCATTCATAACACAGTCAACAGAAAACAACATAACACAATCATTCATACCATTCAAAATTTGACCATAATGGTCATAAATAAATAAGTCAACCAAGACCGATAAGTTCCTAAACATAAACATAATATTGTTCAAATTTCATGACAACCTACATAGCCTACTAATCAACCACTTGTGATCCACCATCCTGAGTGCCACTGCTACCAACCCGGGAAGTCTTCTTCAGCTTGCATGACCTCCTGTTATGCCCCTTCTGCTTGCAGAGAAGACAAGTCACTGTCTGACCTTTTCTTGGCATTTTACCCTTGTCTGGAATGGTTGGCATGGCAGACTGATAGGCCTGTAAATGAACCGAACGACCACGAACAAGAACACATAATCGAACACATTTTTGTGTTCATGTTCGTTCATTAAGAAATTTGTCATGTTCGTGTTCATTTATGTTCGTTCATTTAAAACTTAAACGAACTGTTCATGAACATAAACGAACACAAATGATCAAAATAAATGAACATAAACAAAAAGAAGTTAATAATGATTCATCATAATTCAACCAAGTCTAATACATCACAATGCAACCAAAACCAAATTACGAGGATGAGAAATACGATGACGCTATGGTATGTGGAGACGGGGATGTGGGAGACGGTGACGCTACTGAGATTGGAGAGTGGAGACAGGGTCGTAGAGGCTGGAGGCGAGGCTGTGAGGTAGTCGACCAGAAGTAGAAGTTGGTAGGGCTGTGGAGTGTGGAGAAGAAGGGAGGTGGGGTTGTGAAGTATGGATAGTGTCTGATAAGTGATATGGTTAGAATGTTAGGATTAGTGTTAAAATTTTAGAACATATGAATTAAGATACTTAACAAAAGAAAATAAATAATAAATAAATAATAAAAATAAAGTAAAGTTTAATTAAACGAACATAAACGGACGAACATAAATGAACAAACATAAACGAACATAAATGAACGAACGTTCATGAACATAAATGAACGAACAAAACATGTTTTCATGTTCGTTTGTTTAATTAAACGAACAAAATATTGTGTTCGTGTTCGTTCATTTATTTAAATAAACGAACACAAACGAACTTCCCGCCGAACAGTTCACGAAAAGTTCATGAACGCTCGGTTCGTTTACAGGCCTACAGATTGAGAAGCATTATCAACCTGGCTAGCTTGACTAGACTCAGCCATTTCTTGTGCAGATCTCTTTCTTGCCTTTTTTGGCCTGCCTGGTTGCTTGTGATGCTTTGGTGGGGTTAGGGTGGTTGGGCATCTTGATTCTATCCACAAATCCATACC
Source organism: Ambrosia x helenae (assembly GCA_030844895.1). Classification (NCBI taxonomy): domain Eukaryota; kingdom Viridiplantae; phylum Streptophyta; class Magnoliopsida; order Asterales; family Asteraceae; genus Ambrosia; species Ambrosia x helenae. The sequence continues at coordinate 15,316,768 of CM061224.1, read as the reverse complement.
ATTGATTGGAGCAATGTTACATTCATACACTCTCTTCTAGGTTTCCAACCAGTAAACCTCATCAACCCACCTCTTAGGTATGCTATCACCTCCATGCTCTGCATAACACCGTATGGCAGCCACTGCATGCTTTCATGGCATAGCAGTCAGGTCCCACTTCCTACAAGAGCAACTCTTTTCATCAAGGTTAACAACCCTCTGGTTATGTGTAGCATAGCAAGTAACTTGGTACCTAGATCCACCTGTATAAAACATGAATAGTCAAAATGGTTTCCAGCAGCATTAAAGATCATATCGAATGAGTATTGGAAACATACCTGTCCAGATCACATTGTATTGTAATGCCTCAGTTTTTATCTTCTCAAATAACTTGGTTGCAGCAGGTGTTAAAGGGCCATCAGTCTTTGCAATCATCTTCTTAACAACCACAATCTTCTTCATAAGGTACTCCCTTATGTACTCAAGGAAAGTTATGATTGGTTTGTCCCTACCACCAATGATATGCCTGTTGAATACTTAACATATATTATTCAACACCATATCACACTTTGGCCTTCCTGCGTGCATTATCAATCAAGGACATAGTATATTTCAGTTTTCCTAACATACATTCTAAGCACATGAAACATAAATAAGATGAATCATACCATTAAAGTGAGATCTTGACCAGTGTTTTGGTGGGATCTGTTTCAGCCAATCATGCAATGGTTTATCAGTTTTGGCTACTGCATTCATAGCCTTCTCCCAGCCTATTGATGTGGTCACACTTGAACAACTCCATAGCAACTCCTTAAACATTGCTCCCCTCTATTTTGCTTTCATGTTCTCATGGATATGCCTAAGACAGTACATATTTTTTGCCTTTGGGAATAGCCTAGAGATAGCTGGTATGATACCCTGCATAAATACATATGGCAAATCATCATTGAACTATTAGCATAAACAAGATACTAAGGAAACAAGAATGAAAGTTACCTTCTGCCTGTCACTTATAAAAGTGAAATCTGAATTGGGACCAATATCCAAATCATCTCCCAGGTTCACCAAGAACGAACTCCAAGTCTCCATTGTTTATGCTTCCACGAATGCATAAGCCACTGGATAAATTCCATTGTTACCATCCACACCCACAGCAGTTAAAATCTGTACGTCTAGGGAAGGGTCCCTTTATGAAACAACCATCCAAACCCAGGATTTCCCTACCACATAACCTCCAACCTTCTTTCTGACCACATAGACAAATGTAAATTCTTATAAACTGCCTTGTAGGGCTATCTGGACTGTATGCTCTCTCTACATCAATTTTGATTGATGTTCCAGGGTTAGATCTCATCAACTCCTCACAATAATCCCTAAGCTTCTCATACTGAGTTGTATAACAACCTACCATTTTATTGTATGATTTCACTTTTGCCCTAAACATCTGGTTTTTGGTCACCTGAACCTGCCAATTCTTTTGAATAATATCAACTAAAGCATGCACTGTTATGTTTGGACTTGCCTCGACAATTTGCTATATCTCCTGATCCAACCAAGAACCTGTGCATAATTTAACACCCCGACATTGAAGACAAGAATGATTTGTGATTAAGGTCTCCACAACCCAAGCCCCAAGTACATGACTACAGGAGATGTGAAGGGCAAAGGGACAGGTGGGTTTGGGGTATTTCTTTCTAGGTTTCTTGGGTTTTGAGGTGGAGGCTCCTGCCTCTCTCTCTTTTTTTTTTAACTATTTTGGGTGGGTTTACAGAAATGCCCCCAACTTTGACTTATTTGCATGAATGGCACAACCACCACCAAGTTGTGGATAACCCTGGCAAACAACCCTGAACCTATGCTTATCATTCTTCACTATTCTCAGCTGCCTCCCGGTTTCAACAGCCTAGTCCTTCAACATCTTCTTCATAACAGATCTAGAAGTAAATGTTTGAGTAAGATAAAAGGGACAATCATCATTTTTTGATCTGCTTCTCCTCTTCTGTTTCTTCTTCTTCCTAATTGACTTATGCAACTTAGGCTCATCCTCATCACTCAAACTGCCAAAGTCATCTAAATCTACTTCAACCTCATCTTCCATTCCATCCTCTGATTCCTCACCTTCACTACCATCTGGGTCTATTACAGCCTTGTAGTTTTCCATATCAACCTCATAATCCTCTACTAAAGTGTCATCATCTACAATAAAGTCAGAGTCCTCATCATCATCATTCTCTGCAGTCTCCATGTCATTCTCTACAGTATCCATGTTTTTCTTTTTCTTCCTAGTGTTTGCATCAGCACTATCCTCACAATCAGATGATTCATTGTCCACATCCCTATCAGGCTTATAAGCACTATCTTCACCATCAGTACATTCCCACATATCCAAATCTGTCTGATATGAGAATTCGTCCTCATCAGACTTATTAACAACTTCACTAACCCTCCTGTTTTTTAAAGTTTCATAGTCTGGGACTATATGTTCAACATATACCTAGACTTTTCTCATGGCTGCCTATAAAAAACCTAACTTCATCACTTTCTAGGTACCATAGTTCAGACAAAAAGTCATACAAAGTTACCACAGGAAACCAATAAGTGTGCACATGATCAATGTAGTTAACCTTGGCATTTAGATACATCATAGCTACATCAGAATCACTAAACTCACCAGCATGATAAATCTTAATCGAAAACTTCTCTTTGCTTGAACCTGTATAATCATAGAAACAGAGGTTATGAAGCTTAATCAGAGTGCACATTATCATAGAAACAGAGGTTACTAAGACAACATAGACAAAAACTGTTGTACTCACCATATTTGGAGTCGTGATCAAATTCTTCACCGTCTTTCCTGATACGCCATCTTTCGACGTCGTCCATGATCAACGGGGGTAGTAAGAATTGCAGAGGATTGTTGATTTTGGAGGGAGATGAAAGCAGAAGGAGGGTTATGACATAAAAGACGAACAATTAGGGTTAAAAGGTTTATAAAGGGGACAAGGTTAACTGGGTTTTAAAATTTTAAGTGACTTGACGAAAATGCCCCTGAGTTAACAAAGAAAAGTTAACTGGGTTAAGTCGTTGGACTGTTTAGCCTATTTTCTGAAAGATCAAGGAGTGTTCAAGCAATTTTTAAAAGATTAGATTGGACAGGCATATTGGCCCAAACCTCAGGAACAGTTTTGGTAATTTTATTCCTAGAGTCTTTTGAAGCAGGTTTTGAATTATAAAATTTTGTGGTATGTCAAAATTCAACTTTTTTATGATCCAATTTATAAACCCAAAATAGTTTAAATACAAAGGAAATGTACGTTCCCTTGATCCCAAAGACATACTCCACAACCCTATTAACTGCCTTAACTACCTTCCATTGTGTGATCCCCTGAACCCAATAGATAAAGAACCCAATAGATAAAGAAATCATGCGTAACGGCGCTATAGGGGCATGAAGAGGAATTGACATTTCTATTATAATGCCAAAAGCGAAGAAAAATATGAAACGTACTAATTAAAAAGATATTAAGGTGCGTTAACCATTACATATTTTTAAAAGGACGTTATGATGTTGATGTGGAGGAAAATGCCTTTTAAAAGCATTAACCATTATAGATGGTCTGAGTTGAAGGGTGTCGAGTAAGATGAAGTGATATGACTTCATAAGAGAGATGAAAGTCATACAAATTTGTTGAATCGATATTTGCTGAATCAAACCTTTTAAAAGTGACTAAAGTAGTCACTGATCATGAAGAACCTTATCCAAACCTACACAAATATGGCGTGGGCTCAAATCTTTTCAAATACAAGTTGATTAGGTGTAGGTGATATTTAGGAGGAAAAAAAATGTTAAATGAAAAAAAAAAAAAAAAGAAAAAAAAAAAAAGAAAACTAATTTGTTTTCGGTTCTATGTAATTGCATTTTCATTTACTTATAAAGTGGTTTAATTGACAACCAATTCATCAATATAATTTTTTTTTTTATATTTTATAACTAAGGAATCAAAGACTAACCACATGTGCATGATGGATAAAACCTTCTTACATACATTATTTAATTATAATAATTAAGGCGTTATTATTTGTTGAGACTTTGGCACCAATCACCATCTCACAATAGATCTCTTTTCTCCCTAAGATTTAAGTGATATTAGCTCGGTCGATCAGTGGATATATGTGTACAAGCCATGTTTTATGGGACTTAATCCATAGAGGAGATACTTATCAGTTTTGGTTTCAAACCAAGTGTATTCTTTCGAATTTAATCATCAAGTTACAAAGTTTCATATATACGTGTTTTCTTGCATGATGAACTAGATCATTTATGGTTTCTACGTATTGTTTTTTTTTTCTTTTAAGATCGAAAATCTTGATATCAAATTTTCTGTTTAATTAAAGGCCTACAATGCTTAAGACGGTGACAATTATTCAAAGCCGTTTTTCCTACTCTAAATGTAATAAAGTCACTAGATTACCTTCGTTGAATTTGAAGGTGAGACCTTAGAGAGGTGTCAAGAAAATTTTCATTTACATCCTTTAGGATATGATATCCTAACAAGACAAGTTCATAAACTACCACCATGTACAGATATAACTAGTTGTATAAAATCACGTGCGTTGCGCGTTTTACAATCAAGATTTAGATGAGGTGTTAATCAATCAATTAATTATACTATCGAGATTCCATTTTGGTTGTAAACGTTTAAAAAAAATAAAGAAATCTACATATAAGGTAACACATGAAATTTGTGACGAAATCATATAAGATTATGTTATTTATCATCATCATCATCATACTCAGTTAAGGTAGGGTCTGAGTAAGGTAAGATGTAGACAGCCTTGTTTCTATTCCGTGGGAATAGAGAGGCTGCTTCTAGTGAGACCCCCGGCTCAATAGTGGTTTTGTATCAAGCCTTAGACATAAGGCACATAACACTTAGCAATCGGGACAAACCCGATTGGTGCATGTACCCCTTGTCTTTTGGCTATCAACGTAACCACCTGATGCATGATTAACCGTCCGTCATTTTTAACGTTATTTTCACGAAATTAGTAAAATAACGTTAAAATTAGTGCAACTTTACTTTTGCCCCTGAAGGCAACACATATATACATTATATGCGCACAACCGTCAGCAGCCACATTATGTTATTTATATTAATAGTATATAATATAATAAATTTTTTGAATAAAATAATATGGATAAAATAATAGTATATAATATATTAATAGTATATAATATAATAAAATTTTTAAATATAATAATAATATAAATAAAATATTATTATTACTATTCATTAGCTTCTATTATTAATATAGTATATAATATATAATATATAATAACAATATGTTACTGACTGTATTTAGTACGTCTTAACGTGCGCCTTGAACTAAGACTATGGGGTGTGGTTGCTTGCCCACCGATCATCTATGTCCTCCACTTCACCACCTTTCTCTCCATCCCCATTCCATCCCTATCAAGCAGGATGGTGCATTCTCATCACCGAACCCAACCTGTAGAAGAAGAGAAAGCAGTCGGGGAGGTGGGGGAGTTCCCACAAAGAGCACCGAGATACAAAAGGAGGGGGTGGTGTTCTCCATCGGCGTTAAAGACCGCATCAGCCTTGCCGATGGGTTTACCGACCCATACCCTCCAAACTAATACATCACGACATCTTTGTAACATGTGCTAAAATTAAACAGACGTTTTTTTCTGAAGACCCCCCACATTATACATTTCCTACCGTATGCTATAGAACTCGATTTCCGTGTAGCCTTCTAGCACTGTATTATGTAGGGCTGCAAACGAACTTAACTTTCAGCGAACGGTTCATGAACCGTTCGGCGGGAAGTTCGTTTGTGTTCGTTAGTTTAATAAATGAACGAACACGAACAAAAAAAAATTATTCGTTTAGTTAAACGAACGAACATGAACAGAGGCCGCGTTCGTTCGTTTATGTTCGATAGTTTAATAGGGTTTACAATTTTTATAATTTTTTATTTTCTTTTATTTACCCAAATAAATAATAGGGTAAATAAATAATATATGTGAGGTAAATATGTTTGGATAATTTAGTTATATTTTGGGTGGATCTAGCTGATATCTTAAGAATTATATTTTATTCCAAAGTTAATATATATTCGTTTGTGTTTGTTTATGTTCATTAACATTTGTGTTTTCGTTTTTGTTCATTAATGTTCGTTTGTCTTTGTATGCGTTTAAGAACAAAATTAACAAACGAACACATACACAAGTGTTTTCTTAGCGAATAAACACGAACAAAAAATCTCGTTCGACAAGTGTTCATGAACTGTTCGTGAACACATGATTTCCTTAACAAATGAACACGGACAAATCCTTGTTCATGTTCGTTCGGTTCGTTTGCAGCCCTACTATTATACATTTCCTATCGTATGCTATAGAACTCTTTTGTATCTTTATCCAAGATTCAAACTAGAACATATCACTTGGGAGATTCATTCTCAATATCTTTTTCCTTCTTTTCTCTTCCAGGAAACCCCACAACATCCCATGAAGAAATCCCCTTGCACTCTCATACATTATTTTAATATTTTGTAACATTTTTTTTTATCATATGTTATGTTTCATAGATAACTACAACAACCGTCACTATATGCCTTTTATTTATTTTTTATAACATATATAATATTATTTATTGATATTGCAATATATATCATCATAAACAGAAGCCCACCAGCCACTCCCTCAAACCTGTCTCACCAACTCGCATCTAGAAGCAATTATTATATCTCTCCCTCCCCTCTCTCTATCTCTCTCTAATATATCTATATCTATATATCTATATATAATCACACACACACACACAACCTCTATATAGTCAAAAGCTTATCAAATCCCATATCAACAAAAACAGCGGCTTCTCTCTCTCTTTCTATAAAGTGAGAATATAAACAAGAAACAAGTTGGAAGCAAATAAAAAGATAAAGATGGGAAGGTCTCCATGTTGTGAAAAATCACACACAAACAAAGGTGCATGGACAAAAGAAGAAGATGACCGGCTTATTGCATATATAAGAGCTCATGGTGAAGGCTGCTGGCGGTCACTGCCCAAAGCCGCCGGCCTCCTACGCTGCGGCAAAAGCTGCCGCCTCCGGTGGATCAACTACCTCCGACCTGATCTTAAACGTGGCAACTTCTCTGAAGAAGAAGATGAACTCATCATTAAACTCCATAGCCTTCTTGGTAACAAGTAGGTTTGCTTTTTCCATTCATTTATTTCTCTTAACATTAATTATTTTCTTCAATTTACTTTTTTTTTTGTTAACATCTTCAAATTCTTGATTTTTATTTAACTAATTTTTTAAGTTCTTAATTTTTTATATTTTATCAATTTCTTAAATTTATTTACTAACTTTTTCAAATTTCTAATTTTTTAGTTTATTCATATTCTTAATTTTTTTTTTGTCTTTTTTTGCTCCCAATGTTATTTATTTTTTGAAGTTCTTAGTTTATTTTTTATTTTTTTATTATTATTTTTTGTTTTCCAAACTCTTCATTCATATTTTGTCATTTATTTCTCTCAAATCTTAATTTCTTGAAATTCTTATTTTTTTGTTTCTTCAATTTCTCAACGTATATTTGATATTTATTTCCCCCATCTTAATTTCTTAAAATTCTTATTCTTATTTTTAGTTAGTTTCTTCAAATTCTTAAATTCTTTTTTTTTTAAACTTCATTAAATTTTTAACTTTTAATTTTCTTTTAATTCCTCTAAGCTAAATTTCTTCCAACCCTTAATTTCAACAATTATTTCCTTAATAATTAATTTTATAATAATAATTCTTTCAAAATCTAACTTTCATTTATATTAATTCCAATAATTCTTATCTTACTAAATAATATCCATTTTGTCGATATATAAACAGGTGGTCATTAATTGCTGGTAGATTACCTGGCCGTACAGATAACGAGATAAAAAACTACTGGAACACACACATCCGTAGAAAACTCTTAAACCGAGGCATCGATCCAGCCACTCACCGACCTCTTAACGACCCCAACAACCACCAAACCACCACCACAAACCACAATGTCACTACCTCACACGACGTCGTTCCCACCATCTCATTCTCCACACCCACCACTCCAATCCCAACCCATCATCTCATCAAACCCGAACAACAAGAAGACACTAAAATACTAAATAATAATAATATTATTAATATTAATAATATTATAATAAACACGTTGCCGGAAAATGTTCAAGAAAGGTGCCCGGATTTAAACTTGGAGTTGAGAATTGGACCGCCACATCATCATAACCAAAACGACGTCGTGCCGTGTCATAGGCCGGGTTCATGACCAGCGGAAGAACTTCTTCTGGTGGTGGAATAATATGTTTTAATTGTAGTTTGGGAATACAAAATAGTAAGGAGTGCAGTTGTAGTTGTACCATTAGTTTTGAATGGTACAAGTGGTAACAGCACAGGTTATGATTTTTTAGGGTTGAAAAATGGTGTCTTGGACTATAGAAGCTTGGAGATGATGAAATGAAATAATTTCATTTAGTCAAGTTATGCTAATTTTTTTTTAACACAAAGTATATTGTATTTTTTTTATAATAAGATATTTATAGCTCTTTTAATTTTTTTTTTTTTTTTGTACAATTATGATATGATGGTAAAGTTGATAGAAAAGTAAATAGTGATTCTTCTCTCTCTATGTGGTATCAAATTTTGTAAGATGTATTTTGTTACTTGTGATATGAAGAAATTGGTGTTTTTAAATAAGGGTTGGTGTCAAAGTCATCTGTGTGTACCAACTAACTTTTCTGTATGGTATTTACTATTTAGTTTATTTTTTCATGTTAAAATATGTGTGACATTTTTATACCAAGCCAAAATAGTCTCTTTGATTTAAATGTTGTAAGTTTGAAAACTCGTTTAAATGTTGTGTTTGAAAAATTAGTTGAAGTAGTCATCCGGGCTGTTAAGTTTAGGCTGACCGGTACCTATCAACGTCCCTGCACAGGAACTTGGGTATTAGCGGCGACGTCGCTAATATGTCGTCCCAATTTGTCGTTAAGGCTAAAATCTGCGTGCAATGTTTTTTAGACCGGATCGGACTGGCTGGTCCGACCGGTTGGACCGGGAATCGGACCCCCGGCCAAACCGTGTCGCATGGTTCGATAGGTATGTTGTTGAACCGGGTTGGTTCGGCGAACCGGTTCGCCGAGGTGTCCGAATCGACGTCCGATTCGGCCCTGAAAACATTGTCTGCGTTACATTTATTTTTGAATTATTTTCCCCACGTGCCATGCCACGTGTGAGTTACCTGTACAATTTGGGTTGTTGCCTTGTCGCCCCTAATTTTTTTTTCTTTTTTGGCTTTCATATTCAATTTTAACGCCCTTGAAACACAACAATTGAATGAATTTATAGGTAAAATCTGATGGTGTATATATGAATTTATGTTTGTAGTTGACCAATTTATGGCCACACTGAGGCGATTTGTAGCCTGCTGATTCATTGGAAAAGTTATCCTAAACGTCTCGCTATGGCCAAATCGAGACGCTTTGGGTGTAGAAGGAGGGGGTTAAAATAGAAGTCAGGGAAGTTTAATTAAGAGACCCTTTTGAGATCCCTAAATTTTGATGGTGGTCGATGCGTGGGAAGGAGGAGAGCAGAAGACGTCGACCGATTAGAGGGAGAAGAAGGAGTTTGGCAGAGGAGTATTGTGGCTCGGGAGGTGGTTGCCGCCGCTGCAGCTCTACTGAGGGAAGAGAGGAGGTTTAAGTGGTGGTGGTGGCTAGGGTTATGGTAGGTTTGGGGCTGAGGAAGAGAGTTTATAATATATTTTATTTTTATTTTTTGAAAGGGGTATTTTAGTAATTTCACATAGGCTTAACTGAAAAACTTAACCTCCATCCAAGTTTGGGACCATCGATGAAACAAAATACAAACCACATATCCCATACGTGTAATTTCGAAAGGCTGAGAAGCAGAGTTTAAATTTGAGTAAACCACAGGGACCATCCGTGCAGTTTACTCTTATCAAAACTCAACAAACAGATAATGACCTATTTAAACCGATCAAGCGTATATTATATATCAAAACCAAGACAAAAATGTCGATCAATCTTTCAATAACGATTATTAAAGCCAATGCTGATTGAAAGCTTTTTTAATTTCGAAAAGGATTAAAGTTCCAACAATCACACGTAAGGTACTACTTATTCAATGATACACGTAACATAAGAGTGGAACGTTTAAATGCCTTTGAGTAGATGCCACCCGTCTACCAAAGGGGTGGTCACGCTCTAGCAATCCGTATGACTTTCTCTATGGTCACATTGAAAGACTATATAAATTTCAAAATCCTATGAGACCAATAACCAGCTGTACAAACGAAGACAAAAACGCTTAATAGGACCGGTTACGTGCAGTGGCGTATCCAAGACGGATTTACAGGGGTTCCTTTCGTAGATTTTCACTGATTTTCACTAACTTTTTGAAATGTTCCACTAATTTTTTCAAATTTTCCCAGACCGATGGGGTTCTAGGAACCCCCTAAAAGCCCCTAGATCCGCCCCTGGTTACGTGAGTGTTCTTAGTCGGGCAGACCGGTTAAATACGATTCTGGTTACATTTTTTATTAGAAATTATGTTTGCTTGATTGAAACTTGTTTGACCTTTCTATCTAAATTTACGTTCTGTGTGAATTGAAGCACTTCTTTTTCAAAGTAATCATGCAATTTTGAAAAACAAATGTGGGAATATTAATTAGGTGTTAACTAATTATAAAAAACTAAAATAAGAAGGAAACGGTTCATATTTTGTCATGTTACGTGGAAAAAACATGCATATGTCAGAGAAAGAGTGAGGCATTTGGAAAGGGTTTGGTGTTGTTGCAGAGATCAGAAGGTTGCTTTGGACCGATAGATGAATGGATAATACTTTGTTTGAGAATATCTCGATTATTTGACCTTTTCCAAAATTAAATTATTAGCTTTAGAAAAATAGATTACACTAATTTTGTTTGCTTTTAATCAAGTTGTTATATGGTATATATCTTATCCTTTTCTAAGTGTAAGTGCTTATGGACTTTTTGGTCATGAAAGTCCAATATATGCTACGTAGATTGTGTGTCAATCACTAGCAATACTTTTTATGTTGGCGCTACTACAATATTCAAGTATTTCGGTTAAAAGTTGAAGACCATATTCAATATTATTAAAGTTAAAGTTGGTGATCACATTGAATGATAGAAATTGAGCCTTCGTGCGTGTAAAAAAATCGGTTTACAAGTTAACTCACAGTTCGATTATGTGATTAGGCGAGTGTATATCTTATATCCAATTAGGAGAATCTGAAGCCAAAAGCCAAAAACTTATAAGATCACGTGGGTCACAAATCATAGAAGAATCATATCCTGATATCCATTCCACAATCATCATTTCAAAACAAAAGAGAGTTATTTAAAAATTTTCCAACGAACTCTTATATTCGGATCTACTATGATAAGTGTTGAAATATGATAAATATATTTTCAACCTTAATATTCAAAATAATAATATTATTATTATTATTATTATTATTATTATTATTATTATTATTATTATTCAAAATAAATAATATTTTGCATAAGAAATATTGTAGGTATTTGATGATGGGCTAAGGGTGATAGGCGAGCCCAGCTCATGCATTAATAATGATCAGGGAGTTCAAGGCCCAAGATATAAGAAGCCCATTTATGGAGTCCAGCCCAGCTCGTTCTCCCTCCTGTCTTATTGTACAATCCTAGTTGGCGATCCGTGTGATATTCATTGGATGGCCAAGATTTGCTTATAGTGTGTTTGTTTAAACACAATGGACGACATCTAGAGGCTCGGGTGTGTTTCTCCCCGAGCTTAATACTCAGTCTATATAAAGAGCTCATAGTTCTACTGTGTCCAGTTTTCGAGTCGTTCACTTTTAGATCTCTTCTCTTTCATATTATTCTAGGGTTTGTAAGGAGTCATTATCAGATTCATCTCGAATCTGATAAAGTGATAGAGTCCAGTTACAATTAGATAGTTGAGTGTTATTGCAAAGAGATTTCAATATTTTCCTTGTAATCAGTTAGGTTTATCTTTTGGAGTTGTAATCTTTTGTTCAAAGTTTATTTTCAATAAAGATTTCTTCTGGTATCATGTATTTTGACATGGTATCAGAGTTCTAGGTTAGATCGAGTCTGGTACTGATTGTTGTTGCATTCTGGGATCCTGTCTTCCGCTGGTACTGATTGGTTGAAAGAATGACTGGCTGGATCTTGGATCTTAGGGTTTCGAGCTGATTGCAGGATTGGAGTTTTTTTTTTTTATTATTTGCTTCAATTGCACCCACGATCTATGTAACCCTAAGTGAAGGTTACACGATTGGGGGTTTGGCGAACCCTAACTTGGGCCTGTTTTGTGAGATCTTTCCATATCTTTACTGTTTTTCTTAGAGTTTGTCTAAGGAGTCGATTGTTCAGGGCTGTGTCCCTGTTTAGCTTTAGGATATGTCTAGTTTAGAGGCTCCCTCGTGAGGACCTGGGTCGGTACCCTTGAGGAACCGGCTATCTGGATCACCAGCGAGGCTTCGCCGTTGTGTGTGTCTTGTTTGTTGATTTCTTGGAAGTTGTTTGTGTTTTTTGATCTGTGTTGGTTGTTATTGTGTGTTTTCCTGTTAACAGCTTCTTGTGTGTTCTTGATTGTTTAAATAAGTTTGTATCATGGCTGATAATGAGGAACCACAAGTAGGAGGGCCTAATGGTCCTAATATGTTAGGTGGTAATGGGGATGGTGGGGTAAATGAAACATTGATCAGTAAATTGGATGTTAGTAATCTTTTGTATTTACATGCTTCTGATTCAAGTAACCTCACTATTACTTCAATAAAACTAAAAGGATCAGAAAATTACTCTGTGTGGGCTAATAGTCTCACTCTTGCTCTTCAAGTAAAAAATAAATGGGGCTTTATTGACAAATCATGTGTAAAATCTGAAAATGATCCTGTATTGGCTAGACAGTGGGATAGGTGTAATTCAATTGTACTTACATGGATCCTTAACTCTATTAGTGAAGAATTATACATAGGTCATGTGTTTTCTAGACTAGCTTGTGATGTTTGGACTGAATTAAAGGAAAATTATGATAAAGTTGATGGGTTAGTTGTGTTTGATTTGTACCAAAAGATTAATTCCTTTACTGAAAATGGTATGTCCGTGTCTGAGTATTACCATAAACTGAACATTATGTGGAAACAGTTAGATCAAATACTGCAATTATCTTCTTGTACGTGTAATGCTGCTAGGGAATTTAATAACTTCAACACTATTATTAAGTTGATACAATTTCTTATGGGATTAGATAATGTGTACCAATCTGTAAGAATTAGCTTGCTGATTAAAGAAACTTTACCTAGTGTCAAAGAAGTTTTGCTATTGTTTCCAGAGAAGAGTCTCATAGAAACTCTAGCAATAGCTCAAAGAAAAGTCAACCTATGGGTTTTGTGTCTAAAACTAATCAGATTGTGGATTTTTCAAAAAGAATAACAAAGAATTATAACCCTAGTCTTAAGTGTACACATTGCAATAAGGTGGGACATTCAATTGACAAGTGTTTTGAGTTAATAGGATATCCACCTTGGGCAAAACCAAGGGGCTACAAGGGAAAAAGGTTGTAGTTAACAATGCTTGTTCTGATAAAACTGATATTCCTATAAGTACTTTGACTAGTGATCAACTATCTAAACTTTTAAGTTTAATCTCAGATAAAACTGTTAATCCTCCTCAAAGCCATAATGTTTCAGGTAGTATATTTTCTCCCTTCTGTGCAAATGTGTGTGCTAAACTTGTATTTTGTTTTAATGTGGGAGGGAATAGAATTAAAGTAGGTTGGATTATAAATTTAGGGGCAAATCAACACATGGTCACTAGTGAACATGATTTAACTGACTACATAGATGTTTCTGATTTAAACATACAAGTTAAACATCCTAATGGAACCAATGCTTTAGTTACTAAAATTGGAACTTTAAAGTTAAGTGAAAAGGTAACTTTGCATGATGTATTTGTTGTTCCTTACTACTGTGTGAATTTGATATTTGTTCATAAACTTGTTAAAGACAATCATTTGTATGTTGGTTTTGATGAAAATAAATGTTACATTCAGGACTTGTTAACAAAAAAAGTCCTGGTGACTGGTAATCAACTTGAAGGTCTTTATTTCTGTGGTGGATCTTTTGTTAGTAACAAGGTAGGTATCACTAATAAGGAATATGAGTTGTGGCATGGTAGACTTGGACATCCTTCAGATATAGTTATTAAAAAAAACTAAAGGATGTCTTAGGAATTAAAATGATACATAATAATGACTTACCTTGTGATGTGTGTCACAAGGCTAAGCAACATAGGGAGCCTTTCCCTCTTAGTGAACATAAGACCTCTGACTTAGGTGAACTAATTCACCTAGATGTTTGGGGTCCTTATAGAGTTCAAAGTAGGGAAGGTTTTAGATATTTTCTCACTATAGTTGATGATTATTCCAGAGCTGTGTGGGTTTGTTTAATGAAAACTAAAAGTGAAGTTTTTGAACATGTTCAGTATTTATTAATATATTAAAAACACAGTTTTCCAAAGTTGTGAAATGTGTTAGAAGTGATAATGGGACTGAGTTTGTGAATAACCAAATGTCTAATTATTTTAGGTCTTTAGAAATTATTCACCAAACTACATGTGCATACACCCCACAACAGAATGGAATTGTAGAGAGGAAACATAGGCATTTACTAAATGTTACTAGGTCACTATTATTTCAAAGTAACTTGCCTGTTAGGTTTTGGAATGAGTGTGTATTGATTGCATCTTACCTTATTAATAGGACACCATCATCAGTGCTGAATGGGAGAACACCTAATGAACTCATCTATGGTTTTAAACCCTTCCTAGGTCATCTTAAGTTGTTTGGATGTTTATGTTTTGCTACAATACTTAATGAATCCGATAAACTTAATGAAAGAGCAGAAAAATGTGTTTTCATAGGTTATTCTAATGAGAAAGGGATATAAAGTGTATAGTTTAGAAAACAAAACCATCTCTTATTCAAGAGATGTGAAGTTTTATGAAACCATCTTTCCTTTCAAAGATAAAGAGGTCTATAAAAAAGTTTTCTGATTACTGTTCTGATAATATAAACTCATTAAATTTTTTAGATTATTTTGAAACTGAAACATCCACACAACCTGATCTGCCCAATGATGAGGGAAGGGATTCAGGTAAGAAAGAGGTAGAGACACATGGGTCTCAGCAATCATCTTCTAGTCATCACAACTTGGGTGAACCATCTAGTTCTCAGTTGTCTGATGAAAATAGAAATGGTAATAGGGCTGAGCATGTGACACCTAGTGATGATAGGAATAGTGGATCTGAGGGCAATGACCAAAGCACTCAAACCATTAGAAGGAGTTCTAAGAGTTCAGTTTTTCCTAGAAAACTTGATGATTTTATAGTTGAGGGTAAAGTAAAATTTGGGTTGAAAAGGTGGTCAACTATGCAAATCTGACTTGTGAAAATCAAGTCTTTGCAAGTATTCTTAATAAAAGTATTGAACCTAGAAATTTTAGGGAAGCTTCTGGTGATCCTAATTGGGTCAATGCCATGAATGAGGAAATAGAAGCTTTAAATAGAAACAATACATGGACTCTGGTTGACCTACCTAAAAATAGTAGTCTTGTAGGATGTAAGTGGATATACAAAATTAAGTATAAGTCCACTGGTGAGATAGATAGATTTAAGGCAAGGCTTGTAGCTAAAGGCTACAACCAAAAACAAGGTATAGATTTTGATGAAACATTTTCACCTGTTGTTAAATTTGTGACAGTCAAGTGTGTCATGACTGTTGCTGTGCAAAATGGGTGGAAATTGTTTCAACTTGATATTAACAATGCTTTCTTATATGGAGATTTACATGAGGATGTTTATATGACTTTGCCTGAGCGATATTACTCAGACAGTAAGTCAAAAGTATGTAAATTAAATAAGTCCTTGTATGGGCTTAAACAGGCCCCTAGAATGTGGAATGAGAAACTTGTTAGTGTCTTATGTGATTCTGGGTTTGTTCAAAGTAACTCCTTGTTTGTATAGGTGTCTAAAGATATTGTTGTGTTTCTTCTTGTGTATGTAGATGACATAGTTCTAACTGGTAATTGTGTCAATGAGGTTAATAGTGTTAAAAAGTGTCTAAGGGATAACTTTCTTATTAAAGATTTAGGTGAACTTAAGTATTTTTTGGGAATAGAAGTTGTTCATCAAAATGACAACTTGTGTCTTTCCCAAAGGAAGTACTGCCTTGATCTGTTGACTGAGTATGGCATGCTTGGATGCAAACCAGTCAACAACCCTATGGAACCTAATCATACTTTAATAGCTATATGTGCTGATAATGCTAGTGTGTTGAATAACATTACAGGTTATCAGCAACTAGCAGACAAATTGATATATCTGGCCCACACAACGCCCGATATATCATATGCTGTACACTATTTAAGTCAGTACATGCATAAGCCTACTGAAGGACATTTGAAAATAGCCATGAGACTGTTAAGGTATTTTAAAAAGGCTCCAAGAAAGGAATCCGTTTTATGAAAAGTTCATCTCTTGATCTTATAGCCTACTCAGATTCTAATTGGGATAAATGTATTGACACTAGAAAATCGGTGACTGGATTTTGCATATTTCTTGGAAAGTCATCAGTTTCCTGGAAAAGCAAAAAACAGTCTACAATTGCTCGTTCCTCAGCAGAAGCTGAGTACAGAGCTATGTGCACAACTGCTTGTGAAGTACTTTGGCTTGTGAATTTGTTAACTGAGTTACAAGTTCAGGTTAAGATGCCTGTTGTAATGTTTTGTGATAACAATGTTGCAATGTCCATTGCAGCTAATCCTGTTTTCTTTGATAAAACGAAACATTTTGAAATAGACTTGTTTTTCTTAAGAGATTTGATATCTAAAGGTAGTATAAGAACTGCAAAGATTAGTTCTGAAAATCAAGTTGCAGACATCATGACAAAAGGTCTTGGTGTGGGGCAACATGATGAGGTCTGTGATTCTCTTCGAATGTTTGACCCATTTGGTTTTTAAGGTATTTTTGCAGTTTCTCATCTAAAGATTCAGGTATAAAGACTGGTTTGATAAAAAAGTTCTAATGTTAACTAAAGGTTTAGTCAAATATATGGTTATTTTGGATATTATGTTTGAGGAGGGGTGTTGAAATATGATAAATATATTTTCAACCTTAATATTCAAAATATTATTATTATTATTATTATTCAAAATAAATAATATTTTGCATAAGAAATATTGTAGGTATTTGATAATGGGCTAAGGGTGATAGGCGAGCCTAGCTCATGCATTAATAATGATCAGGGAGTTCAAGGCCCAAGATATAAGAAGCCCATTTACGGAGTCCAGCCCAGCTCGTTCTCACTCCTATCCTATTGTACAATCCTAGTTGGCGATCCGCATGATATTCAATGGATGGCCAAGATTTGCTTATAGTGTGTTTGTTTAAACACAATGGACGGCATCTAGAGGCTCGGGTGTGTTTCTCCCCGAGCCTAATACTCAGTCTATATAAAGAGCTCATAGTTCTACTGTGTCCAGATTTCGAGTCGTTCACTTTTAGATCTCTTCTCTTTCCTATTATTCTAGGGTTTGTAAGGAGTCATTATCAGATTCATCTCGAATCTGATAAAGTGATAGAGTCCAATTACAATCTAGATAGTTGAGTGTTATTGCAAAGAGATTTCAGTATTTTCCTTGTAATCAGTTAGGTTTATCTTTTGGAGTTTTAATCTTTTGTTCAAAGTTTATTTTCAATAAAGATTTCTTCTGGTATCATGTATTTTGACAATAAGTTTATTGATGATCCGGGAATACTCACTATATAACCTATGTCTTATGTAGAATTAGGTGTGTGTGGTGTGACTATTGTAAAACATCAAGAGCACATATTTAGACGATGTATAATACATCTTAGGCCTCTCGGTGTGGTACCGGCATAGGGCCGGCAAGGTGATGCTGCCCCGGCAATGCCGGCATAGGCATGAGCGTCCAGATTTTGCCTGGGGTGACGGGCCTCTTGATTGGTTTTTTGTTTTTTTTTCTATTTTTTTAAAGGGAGGGATGATGAGTCTCCTTCATACCCAATGGTCTTAGTATGTTATAGGGTCATCTAGTACCATCTTTATGTCCAGGATAATTGCTTATGCATCTGATTATCATCTTTGTTGCTATGGCCTATCATTTATATCTAACTGATTCATGAAATGATGAAATGCATATCCAAAATCCATTCATCTTATTTAATTAGTGGTAATTCCAAATCAAGGACTTAGAAAATTTGTTGTTCATTCCATTTACCCGTTATCTGATAGATATTTTGAAGAATTGGTTAATTAGACAAAAATAACGTTTTTTTCTCACAAAATCATTATTTAGTGAGAGTTTGAATCATGGACAAAGATAAATTCAAGTTTGATCGTTATGGACTAGTCATTGAGTTTTCTAACAACAATTAGAAAAGAAAGATCTTAGTATGCAACTTTCTTTTTTCTTCCTATTAATTAGACTATATGGTGTGCCTTCTTTTTCCCCCAACTCCCCCAAGTGCCACATCAGCGCCACCTCATTTCCCCCATTTTCTCCCCCAAAGTTTGGAAATGGTTTCCCCCAATTCCCCCATTCCCCCTTCCTTCTTTTTATTCCTTTTCCTTTTTATTTAATCATTATTAATAATAGTTCCTCTAATTGTGGCCAATCAAATGCTTCGGGACAAAGGGGGAAATAACCCCGAGTTCACCGAAAAAAAATCGGGGGGCCGGTGTTCCATTTCGGTGCCGATGCCACGTCCACTCCCCGACTCCACTCCCCGAAGGCACACCTTTTAGTCTTATCATTTACCTCGTGTACAAAAACAATTAGATATTATATGATATTTACTTATTTTTGTTTTAAAAAATTAATTCAACCCGATAAAGTTATTTCATGTTATAGAGAAAGTATTTGGTACAAAGTAACTTAACCTACAAAGTGTAGGAAGCCACCAAAAGTGGCCACGTATAATTTGGCTGTTACAACAATATCTGAAGCCAATTCAAGGGTAATATAGACTTTTTCATCCCTCATTTAATCACGTAATAATACATTCCCTGTTTTATCGTTAAATCCGAATTCAAAATTTTTATAACTGATTTCACAATATTCCATCATTGTGATGTTTAATTGTGTATCAGATCTAAAGAAATCATACTCTGTAAAAAAAAAAAAAAAAAAAAAAAAAAAAAAAAAAAAAACAGAGCATTCATCAAACGAAGAAGAAATCATACTCTGTAAACAAAAAAAAACAGAGCATTCATCAAACGAAGAAGAAATCATACTCTGTAAAAAAAAAAAAAAAAAAGAGAGAGAGAGTATTCATCAAACGAAGAAGAAATAAAGTTCAGAGATGAACAGAGGTTGATAGATAACTGTTTTATATTGTAGATATTACTGAGTGCGTTTTATGATATCACTGAGTGCGTTTTTATGTTTTATGTAAGTGCGTTTTATGATATCAGTGAATGCGTTTTATGTTTTATGTTAGTGTGTTTTATGATATCACTTAGTGTGTTTTTATATAAGTGCGTTTTATGATATCACTAAGTGTGTTTTATGTTTTTACATTGTAAGTTAATTATCATCAACATGTAAGTGCGTTTTATGATATCACTAAGTGTGTTTTATGTTTTTACATTGTAAGTTAATTATCATCAACATGTAAGTGCGTTTTATGATATCACCAAGTACGTTTTATGTTTTTACATTGTAAGTTAAATATCATCAACATGTAAGTGCGTTTTAACAACATGATCATGTGAAATCATTAAAATTAATGAAAAACTGAAAACATGTTTATAACTTTCATCAAACGCACGAACAGGCTCATTCATTAATCTCTTGCTTCACCTGTTTCATACAAACGTAATTTTACGGTTTTCATTTCTTCATGTCTTCTTCGTTTTGATGAATGCTTTGTTTTTCTCTTCTTCTTTTTTTGGTTTACAGAGTATGATTTTTTTTTTTAAGTTTTAAATTTGTGAATTCCACGATTATAGCAATTGATAATAACTGTCCATAAATGAGATGATTTGGGCGCGATTATTAAAAAAATTCAAATTATTATACTCGCAATTTGTCTAATTTGCCCTTCTCTTGTTAACTGAAACTAAAAACACGTGTGTAATTAATTTAGGATGATGTTTGATTAAAACCCAGATCGACGGTCAGGATTGCTTCTTACACTTTGTATTTTAAGAAGCCTTTGTTTTGTTTTTTGAACGGTCAACGGTACACACCCATAACGAAGCCCCGCACCCTTCAGGTCCGGTCCCTGGGCCCCCTAAGGTCCAGCCCCTCATTTCAGAATAACCCTATTCTGAGTGGGATTCGAATCTGTGACCTCCCAGGGCAGGAACCCCACAAAGTGGGTAAACCTTCCCACCTCCATTACAAACACTAGGCTACAACATCATTGACTTTAAGAAGCCTTTGTACAATAACCTCTCTATATGTTATATATGTCTTTTGTCACTTTTCATTTTAATTTTTTGTTTAACCGTGAAGTTAACCTACCATAAACTAAAACAAAACCATAAATGTAATGATAATAAACAATAAACTTTTGTAAAAATTAATTTAAAAAAAGAATATTTTTGCTAACTTTATAATGATTTTTAAAGTATAGGTCTGGCAAGTTGATTCATGTGACACCAAAGATTTTCTGTAGATTGGATAATTTTGCACCTTTCACCTATCCTTGTTCCTGTTTTGTATTATTTAGATTTTCTTTTAAAGAAAATAAAATATATGCATTATTGGTGTCATCCATAGGTTGTGTGAGAGGGTACCGAAAAATACAAGTAACAAACTAGTATCGACTAAATGGTACCGTGTCGATCAAAATTCGGGATATATTTTTTGCGTTTCCACAATCGGTATTTTTGGTTAAATACTGGTGCGATACTATTATTTACCTGTAAATAGCATACAACATCGGTATCGAACATTTTTAGTACCGGTATATAGTACCCACATTTGACGATTTTCGGGATCGGTACCTTTGACAACCGGTATAATACTGGTACTACTGAGCTCATCCATAAATTAGCAACAACAAAGAAAAAGGTTGCTACTTTGTAAACAATAAAAAGCTTAAAATTTATTTGCTTTTAAATTGTTTCTTCTTTGAATGGTTTTTTTAAATTGTTAATTGCTGAAGTATTAGTTGCTCATCATCTTACGGATTTATAGTCAAGCAATTCCAGTTCTGGCGATCACTGTTTCATATTTTGGAGATTAAAGTTTTCGTTTTCGATTGGCGAGTGTTTATCTTTTGTATTATGTTGTTTCATTTCTCCGGTTTTCTAACCTCTGGTTAGGAAATTATGTACTTGAACTCGTTCTGTTTTCCGTTTTGTGCGTGTGGAATAATATAATCTCCTTCTCCGTTAAAAAAAAAAAAAAACCTCAAAAATTATATATATATTAATAGACCAACGATTTAAATAGTCCACTTTTTAAAAGTTTGTTTTCGCCTTTTTTTTTTTGCTTTTCTTTATAAGTTTTTTATTTTACGTTTTGACCACCAAGTTTTTTTATAAGTTTTTTTTATTACGTTTTGGCCACAGCCCTTTTCTTTTGTTCTTTTTTGTTATACTTCTTTTTTTTCTATTTGAACCACCAACTTTTTTCTTCTTCTTTTTGTGTTTTGACCACCAACTTTTTCGTTGAGTTTTTTTCATTTCATTTTTGCCACGTTTTTTTTTATACTTCTTTTTTTTCTATTTGAACCCTTCTTCTTTTTGTGTTTTTACCACCAACTTTTTCGTTAAGTTTTTTTTTTATTTCATTTTTGCCACGACTATTTTTATTAGTCTTTTTTGTTAAGTTCTTTTTTCCCCGTTTTGACCACCAACTTTTTGATTACTTTATTTCTCATTTGGCGACGACATTTTTTTTCAACTTTTTTGTTTTCCCCTTTTTCGCCGACTTATTTTCCCGATATGTTTTAACGTTATGTAAGTCATTTGGTGTTAATATTTTGTGTTCTTTCTTTACGATTTTCCTGGTTTTAGCCGTTTTTTTCGTTGCTACGTAACACAGTTGTACGCGTCGATCTTACAACGCTGTTAGCACGGTTATGGCGCAACGCGCCATCAGATACACCTAGTTCAATGAAAAAGTGGAATGGTGATCGGTCAAAGGTGGCGAACATTCAATTTGAGGTTTAGAAAGCTCGAAGTACGATGATGAATCAAGATATTGATTACCGGGCTGGGTATGATGTTTTGCATATCAACAGACGAGATATCGTAAGCAATACTCAAGATATGGATAGGGTCAAATCTTTAGGCGGATCGCTGTGGAGACGACGCCCGAAGCCCCCATTCCAACCTTTTTGCCCCCATCCCCATACCAACACCGCCCCCACCCCATTCTTCGTCTCCCCCGTCCTCCACGAGACGCCCGGGATGGGACAATCACAAACCACCTCTTTATATTTTTTTTTGAACGTTAAGTAACGGTATTATTTAAAAAAAAAAAGGTAACTGTCACTTAAAAAAAAAGTTTTTTTATATATAACAACAAAATCATCTCATTCTTTATCAAAATCCTCTCTACTTTCTTATAAAAACATTCATATTCTTTAAAAAAAAACCAAAGAATGTCTTATCTACCATTGGTTGATTCGTTTACTTCGTCGAGCAAAGAAAACCGGATTTTTATAAACGCGGTTTGGGAATCGGCACAATTAATTGTGGTGGAGGAAGATGAAAAAGTGAGCTCACAACCACGAACTAGGTAAGCTGCCATAAACAGAGACCGGGAGGGTAAGTGTATATTTTTTTTTAAAATATATATAGCAACTATTTTTTTTAGAATTTATATCGCAAATATTTTATGTTTATAATTTTTATCGCCACTAATTTTATTAGAATTTATATCGCCACATTAGTTATATTTATTTACAACATACGTGTGTGCCCACGTGCGATTAGTAGCAAATTACTTTGCCGATCAACCGGTGTACACAGATGAGACGTTTAGGCGCCGATTCAGAATGAGCCGTCGATTGTTCGTACGTATTGCCGATGACTTGTCCAGTTGTGACCTGTTCTTTACGATATGATGCTAAAGGCGAACGGGGGTTCACAACTTTACAAAAATGCACAGCAGCATTGCGCCACCTAGGGCTGGCAAATCGTGTCCCTAACAGGTTAACAGGTCTCTGACGCGCGCGAACAAATAAGTTCTAAACATGAACACGACTCGTTTAACTCATTTATATCTCATGTTTATAACACAGTTTTATGTTTTATGTACCAAAAAAGGGAAATGAAAGATTTTTGCCTCTTAATTCTAAGTATTAAAAAAAGTCAAAAAATCAAATAGTGTACTTTTCAGTCAAACAGATCTTATCGTGTCTTAACAGGTTATCCATTGCCAGCCCTAGCGCCACCTAGGTTATGGGACAACAGCCGATTCGTGGGACAAGTATTTACAGATGTCCAAAAGAATGGCACGTGAATGCTTGTATAAGTTTTGCAAACGTGTTGTGAAGATGTACAATAAAAAATATTTGTGAAAACCAAACTCCAATGAAGTCCAGAAATTGTATGAGTTCCACCACGAAAAGAAGGGTTTTTTCCAGGAATGCTCGGAAGCATCGATTGCATGCATTGGCCGTGGACGAATTGCCCTAATGCATGGCGTCGCCAGTTTTATCGAGGCGATCAAGGCCATCTAACAATAATCTTAGAGGCCGCTGCATCACAAGACTTATGGATTTGGCATGCATTTTTTGGTGTTCCCGGGTCGAATAACGACATTAATGTCATTAAACAATCATTGGTTTTTGAGGATGTTGTAAAAGGAACCGGTCTGGATACAAGATTTATAGTTTAGGGGGTTGAGTATAGGCGCGGGTATTATCTTGATGACGGAATATACCCAACCTACTCTACACTCGTTAAAACTGTTCAGCACCCTCCCGACGAAAAAAGAAATAAATTTGCTAGGTATCAAAAAGCGGCGCAAAAGGATATTGACGAACATTTCGGGTTCTACAAGCAAGATGGCACATCATCACAACGTGCTTTCACACCTAAAAACTAGAGAGAATTACACAAATTGTCCTTTAGTTATTACTGAAATTGCATCCTCTGTCCTTTATAGAAATTTTTCACTCCTTATATCCTTTATTTTATCAATTTGTTACACCCTTTGTCCTTTAGCCTAACTTAGTTAAAAAACTTGGTTAACTTTATTTTTTAAGTTTACACTTTTAGCCCCTATAGTTTTTTATATTCATTTTCACTTCTTTTTATGACAGTGCATTGCTCTTGTTGGGGAGATTTCCTCTGAATCTTCAAAGGAGGAGGAGGCCGAGTCTTCTGAGGAAGCAAATGAGCCATTAAAGAATGGTATGATTTTTACAGCTAAAATATTTTATTCAATGATTATATCTGAAATACACGTTCTTATGTAAACTTATAAATTTTTTCCATCCATTCATTCAAATGGAATTTGTGATTTTTTTATTAATATTGATCAGAAGCTTTTCCTTTTTATGAGGCAACAACTAATTATTTTATGTACTTTGATTAGGGGACTGTGTTAAGTACGTTGGGCCAGTGTGGAAGAAGATAACAGGTTATTGTCTTTCTAAATAGTTGCTGTAGTTACTTATTTGCTATTATTCGGTGTGTAAATTTCTTAAAAATATGGTTAAAAACAAATTATACAAATACAGCTGAGACAACATGAGAAGTGCTTGTTTATTGTTTTATTTTACTATCTTATATATGGTTTTGATCGGAATTTGATGTTCTATAATAGCCCTATGATTTCGTTAATTGCCGTGGTCGAATTCGAGGTCAATCAAGGTTTACGTTAGATCAAAACTAAAGGGGCTAAAAGTGTAAACTTAGAAAATAAAGTTAACCAAGTTTTTCAACTAAGTTAGGCTAAAGGACAAAGGGTGTAACAAATTGATAAAATAAAGGATATAAGTAGTGAAAAATTTTCATAAAGGACAGATGATGCAATTTCAGTAATAACTAAAGAACAATTTGTGTAATTCTCTCTAAAAACTATGTTATTGTATGTATGCTTGTATCTTGCTGCATAACATGATCATCGAAGACGAAGGCCGAGCTATTTGTGAGTACGATGAAAACGCGGTAGAATAGAATAATATTCCGGCTGGCCCAGAGCAGCAAGAGTTAAACGAATTCTCGTTACGTAACGAGCACATACATTATCATCTTCAAGCCGACTTGATTGAATACATTTGGAACAATGGATACGACGACTAGTATTTACTATTAAACGTTTATGTAATTTTTTTAGGTTTGTAATTTTTTTTCAATTTTAGGATGGTTTTTAATTTTTTTTATAAAATTTATTATTTATTTTAATATTATTTTGTTTATTTGTTACTTTTATAACTAATTAAATTTAATATTAAAAAATAAATTAAGTAATAAATGCAAGAGACATGAACTTTTTCATGTTTCCACACCCCACTCATATCCCAACCAAGAGAAAAAGGTGTTGTCCTAGGTGGCATCCTAGGTGGCATGAAGACATGAATTTTTTCATGTCTCCACGCCCTATAGCCTTAGATGTCGGTTAGAAGATGAAAATTAAATGGAGTGTCGAAGTGGGTGATAACTAAGTTTTTCATGAAATTGTTAATCATAGGAGGCGACAATTAAGATTCATGTAATTAAAAAAGGAGGAGCTTGGATCTTTAATCCGCATTCTAATAAGAATGTTCTTCTTGATTATTATAGATTATTATAGAGATAAATTAAAAAAGTGTGAGGTGTGAAGATCGACGCCAGTAGCCGAGTTTTAAAGCTCCATCTTCGACCGAAAATGCTTCTTTGGAATCCGGGTTCACGGTTTATGAGGTTAAAGATGCTTTATGGGATTGTCGTAGTCAAAAGTCTTTTAGTCCGAATGGTTTGACATTCAGTTTTGTTAAAAGAAACAGGGAGAGTTTGAAAGTTGATATCTTGAAGTTTGTTGATGATTTTATCAGGATTGGTAATATTCCTAAGGGATGTAATTCTTCGTTTATTACATTGATACCTAAGGTGACAAGCCCTTTGTTTATTTCAGATTTTAGGATGATTTGTGTAATTAGTTTGCAATACAAGATCATTGAAAAATTATTGGCTAGTTGGCTTGCTTGGGCTATTAGTTCGGTGGTTAGCTCAGAGCAGTCCGCCTTTATCAAAGGAAACAAATCCTTGATGGTCCTCTCATGAGATTATACAAAAAGAGTAATAAAAAGATGCTGTTGAAGTTAGAATTTGAAAAGGCATACAGATTTCTTAAATTGGGAGTATTTGTTAACTATTTTGTCTTTTCATGGATTTGAAAGTAAGCCGTGTTCTTGGATTAGTTCTTGTTTGTCATTGGCTAGGGCGTTCGTCTTGATAAATGGAAGTCCTACTTAAGAGTTCCAGTTGGAGAGAGGTCTTCGTCAAAGGGATCCGTCATCCCCTTTACTTTTTATTATTGTTATGGGAGGGTTACACGTGGCTATTGAAGACCTTGTTCTTGCAGGCCTATTTTCTAGGGCTATAATAGATAGAAATAACTTCTCTCTATCTCATTTTTTATGCCAATGATGTTATTATGTTGAGTGAGATATCCGCAATATGTTGATGGCTCATAACTATCTCTATATACCTTATGGTTTATAGTTAAATTTTCAGAAATCTACTTCATTCGGAGTTATTGTTGATCAAAGGGAAAGTTCATTTATTTGCCAATATTGTGGGGTGCTAACCTGAGAAATTTATGTTTATCTACTTAAGCATCCCAGATTTTTTTTTTTTTTTTTTTTTTTTTTTTTTTTTTTTTCACTTTGAAGTTCAAATTCATTAAAACAAAATACGGAAGTTACATCATAATAGCTGGTAGACGGGCAACAAGCTGCGCCGCCACCCCTTTTTGAATTGCAAACCCTAGTCTACTAAAGACAAAACCTTGCCCCCCTGGGGATGAAACATTGTTGTGGACAAACCGTTGGACCCTGGTCAAGAATCGAATAGCTTCTGGCGCCAGGGAGCCAAAGGTGTCGAAAGCCAGAGGGATAAAGGCATGTTGGTTATCTGCACAAGCTTTAGCATGTTTATCTACTTTTTTTGATTCCGCCTTTCTTGATGCTTGCCCAGCTACGAACCCTGTTTCCCGTAACCCAACCAGCGGAGATACCCCAGTGAGGTCCACACAGGCATGTTTCCCTCTCTCCCAACCAAAGACAAGCAGGTCTGCTGGTCGCAGGGTGGATCTCCCTTCCGTGGGGTCTGTGAGGAAGTTTACAGGGGCCTCCTTTTTTGCAGAGATCCCAGCTCTTCTCAAGATATCCCACAAAACATCCCTCACCCAGTCATGCCGATATTTGAAACCAGGGAGCTCCTTGCAATGAATTGCATGCTCCCCGTATTTATCCATGCAGGTTTTACGACAGATGGGGCATGTTTCATCTTCCGGGTACATAGGGATCATCAATCAGTACTTGAGTATGGCCCTGTACTCTACTGCAGACATGCATTGACCCAAACCCTCAATCGGGATAACGGTCAAAAAATCCTGAGCATGAGGGCCCTTTAGGCATTCAATCACCGCCTTCTGGCGAGTGGACAACTCAAAAACTTCTCCCAGGCTCTGAGCAGTTTTGCTAAAAAGAGCATTCGCCAAAGTTTTTTGTGGCTTTGGGGGGGCGGTGTCCTTGTTAGAAAAACCGCCAATATCAAAATCCGGGAGATAGACATTTAAGCGTTCGAGCGCCTGTTGATAGTCTGGGTCTAGTCCAATGACCCCACTGTTTCGGAGGATATGATCCTGAAGTTTCCAAGACTGAGCTCTGGACGCCACAAAAGCATAGACCCCAACATCTCGAGCTGAAAGGAGGCCCAAACCACCTAGACGCATCGGTAAGGATGTCAAGCGCCACTGGAGGTCCCCGAAGAAGGGGCCGCCACACACAACTATATCTTCAATAGCTTCGCGGAGACCATCATCGAAAAGGGATACCGCATCCACCATGAAGTGGGGTTGGCAAGTTCGTAACCCAAAAAGTAACTTAGCGACCCCCATGCATGACCTGAGCAGCAGGAGTTCGCTCTGGGGATCTCTAAGGCGGGGCAGTAGTTTCATGAGGGCAACCGCACTCGTAGCCCGCCGCCCTGCCAACTCCCCGATAAAGGCAGGATCTCGGCTAACAGCCCCACCAAGGAGCTTAACCCCTTTCTTAGGTCTACCGATCCCTGTCGGGAAAAGCCCTTCCTGTCTTTTCAACCCGTCACACGTCGGCCAAAAGACCTCTGTTTTCTTAATATTGAGATGAAGCCCCAGAGATGGCCCATGCACGTTGATAATGTCTAAAGCCTTAGCAACCGCAGCTGCGTTGCCTATAATCGTCCCATCATCCAAATACCAAGCATGGAACGGGAGATTACAATTTTCCTGAACCCGCATGATGAGAGGATGTAAGGCAAGAGCAAAAAGAAGGGGCCCCAAAGGATCTCCTTGCTGCACTCCGGTGGTAGCCTCAATACAATCATTACCCACGTACAGCCTAGCAGGCTGGGCGTAAAGGAACTGGACCCACGGATAGATAGACGGGCATCGCTGGTGAACCTCTTGAAGAAAGGCTGTGCGGTCGACCATGTTGAAGGCATTGGAAAAGTCTACTGTAAGCAGAGCCAAGGACCCATCCACATGAAAAGAATTCAGGAACCGGTTGGCACTATGAAGCACCGCCTCTGCCCCATTTGGTACGCCTACTCCAAATTGAAAATCCCCTAGGTACTGGGCCATGTCTTTCCGAACCTTCTTCATTGCCACCTTAGAAACCAACCTCCGCCAAATGCCCCCCACAGCAATAGGTCGAATTCCATTATCGGGCTTCAATAAGGGGGGTGAGGGGGGCCGAGGCAACAAACTCAGCAAGTGCCTTAGGGCAGGCCCCCCCAAGCCATAAGTTGACAACTTCAGTAATGGCCGCGAGCAAGCCCGAGGAAGTCACCGAGCCTTCGCCACCCATAGCATCCAACAGGTGTTGGGCTCGTATCCCATCCCTACCGCAAGACGTCCCTTTAGGGAAAGATCGGATACATTGGAGCACACAATCCCCATCTACAGATAGAGCGGGTTGGGCGATAGGGTTAGACGGAAAAGATGGAGGCGGCACCACAGGGTGTTTATCAATGAGGGCTTGCATTGTCGATTCACAAAGAGGGGCAACCCCACCGGAGCACAGAACCTTAACCGCCGCCGTGAAATGCCCATCCCTGACTTTTCGAAGACATTGCTTTATATTCGGTTCCGTTTCATTGTCCTTTTCCCTTCTGACTTCTCCTCTAGATACCACCACATCCCCCACGCTATCCAAGAGGGAAGAGACCAAGACCGCAAACCCAGACCCATCTTTCCATACTGCAAGTGCTTGCATTATGCTACTAACACTGCAGAGATTTCCTGTTCCCAGATCTTCGCTTTTGCCTGGAGGACGGTCTGACCACCCTCAGGGTTAACCGCGGGAGCAATAACAATTTGACCCAATTTTCAACCGATCCTGGCGACACCACCACTTTACGTAAGGCACTTGTTAACACTTGAGCAAACGTCAGACGACAACTGGGAGGAATACTTTTAACAGTTTGAATAGGGAGGGAAAAAACACGTTCGAGGAGGGCAACATCCCCAACCATCCCGGATGGAGCATCAATGGAACGGGAGATTACAATGGGAAGCCAATCTTCTTTAGGGTGGTCAGTTTTCATATTATTTGTGCTGGTTTAATAGGTAAATATTATTTGTCTCTATTTTATTTATCAGTGCTGATTAGAAAGAAATTGGAGTCAACGAAGGCTTTATTCTTTTGGGGGGATGAGCAGAATATAAAAATTTAATGGGTTAAACAGGAGTTGGTGCTTGCTGATAAAAGTAAAGGAAGGTTTGGATTGGTATTTCGTTAAACTTTAATCAGGCTTTACTTTACAAATGGCGTTGGAGGTTCGTCAATAGTTCGGATTATAATCGGTTCGTGTTCTAAAAAACATTTATGGGGATAAAATTCAAAATTCTGGGATGTCTATTATAATAAAGACAAAGGGGCTATGGTCTAAAATTATCAGATGTATTAAATGAGAATGTTGTGATTCCTATTTCTTTGATTAGTAAGAAAACTGAAAATGGATAGAGCACGTTATTTTGGAAATATATTTGGTTAGAAAATGCTCTGTTATGTACTCGATTCCTAATGTATTTAACCTGTAAACCCACAAAGATTGTTTGGTCAGTGACCATGTAAAATCAATGGGATTGCTTTTTGTTTTACATATTACATAAAAATATTGTTAACAACAAAGCAAAACTAATCAAAGTTGAAATTAACGTGATTGCAAAACTGTTCAGTAAGATATGTTTTTACTAGCATAATTATAAAAATAAGAAAACATTACATACATTAACCCTAAAATTTATTGGTAAATTGGAATTAAATACTCCAAACTATTGCTCGTTGGCTGATATCACGATCAACTGTCACTTTGACTACCAATACTCTCAACTTTACACTTTGTTTGTTATATCACCCTCATTTTCGAATTAGGGGCAAGTTTTGATGATGAGGAAATGTTTGCATCTTAGTTTGGGGTGACCTAACAAAATTTTACTCAACGTTCCATACCAAGTAAAGTTAACGTAGTTAACTTTTGCTGACAGAACTTCTTATGGGAGAAAAAGTCAAAATTTTGATTATGTGGACTCTTATGTGGCAAAAAAGTCAAACCTTTAATGACATGACCTGCTTATGTGGCAAAAAAGTCAAACCTTGATGACATAAATTGATTATGTGACAAAGTTTTGAAGAAGCAGATTAATTATGTACGAGCATCTCCTGAAGAGATGTTTAGAGTTAGCTCACCCAACTCCAACCCCCCCCCCCCACCTCTTTTTTTTTTAACTGCAAACAAACTTTTGTTCAAACACTAGCAAGGTGCTAGCAAGAAACCCTGAGGGGACAATCCAAAACAAAACAATTAAACACACCAACAATACAAACCGAAACCCAAACATTCGTCCTAACCCAACCTATTGACGTCAAACCTACACCAAGCATCCCAACCCATGTCCGTCATCTTCCTATGTTTTGTAATCCACAAGAAGCTCATAACTTTAATTTCCTCGAACAGTTTCCTTGCCACAACCTGCTTCTGATTAAATATGTGATCATTTCTTGCCCGCCACGTGCTCCATATAGCCGTCAGAACGACCCCATAAAAAGCCTTCCCCCTAACTCCACTTTTAGCCGTGGTATGTAACTTTAACAGATCCTTCGTGTGAAAGAGAAACCCATTCGGAACATTACACCAGTCGAAAACATGCTGCCAAACATCATAAAAAAACAGGGCACCCAGTGAAGATACGATCTACTGATTCCACAGCCAACTCACATAGCCTACATAGAGGCGAGTCAATGTGAACATGTCGTTTAACCAATGCTTCAGTGGTTGGAAATCTGTCTAAATAAGCACGCCAAGCAACAACCCCCACTTTCTTTGGAATCCAATTACACTACACAAAAGAATAAACCGGGGCGTTATTAGATGCATCAAAC
Organism: Ambrosia x helenae; assembly: GCA_030844895.1. Taxonomy (NCBI): domain Eukaryota; kingdom Viridiplantae; phylum Streptophyta; class Magnoliopsida; order Asterales; family Asteraceae; genus Ambrosia; species Ambrosia x helenae. The sequence goes on along the minus strand of CM061224.1, from coordinate 15,285,048 downwards.
AAACACTATCGCATAGCTTTCACCGAAAAACCCAACGACCCCCCAGCCGTCCATGTCCACGAGTCGCTCCCTACCCCAAGTTCCACCCCATTCAACAACAAGATCAATGCATCTAGCTGCTGCTGTTCAGCCGAAACAAAACCTAGCTGCTTCCAATCCCACGTAAAAACAACGGAAGTACCCACATTCATTAAACGGTTCACAACACAATAAGTTCGATTCCTTTCAAGAGCAAATAATAATGGGAACTTGATCATAAGCGGTTCATTATCAACCAACCAATCATACCAGAAAAGAATACTAGAACCGTTCATCACTTTCCCCTTCAAAAAAAAAAGACTTATATCGATATTCCTTGTCGCCATAATAGACGGAACACTTGCAATTTTCTTCTAGACACCCCCAATAGTGACCTTTATCGGAATATAAGTCCAGCCTCTCCCACTCCCATGAATAGACCACACCACCTTGCGCCAAAGCGTTGTATCATTAGACTTGAACCGCCGCCACCATTTAGATAACAAGCCCAAATTTGCATCTCTAGGGACCCTAACCCAAGACCACCATATTTTTCCGGAATAACAACATTGTCCCAGGCTATCCAGCTCATCTTATCCACCTCATCAGTCGCACCCTAAAAAAATCGTGCCTTAATTTTTCCAAGGTATTAATCACTTGGATCGGAGCCCGAAATAATGAGAAAAAATAAAGAGGGAGCGAACTCAAAACAGATGTTAGTAAAGTAATGCGTCCACCAAAAGAAAGGCATTTAGCCTTTCATTGGAGAAAATGACATGGCGTTGTCCGGTTTGCTCTATTGGACATGTTTTATTATGACAAGTGGACCTCTTAAATTTTAAACCATTTTGCTTTAATTAAAAAAAAACCTTAAATTGGTTTAATTTTGAAGATTAACAAAACTAATATTACAAATAACTTTAATAAACATACTTTAAAGTAAAAATATATATATATATATATATATATTATTTAATAATTTTCTTTTCTTATTATCTAGTTTTGAATTATTTTATTTAATATGTTTTTTATTGTTTATCTAGTTTTTAAATTATTTTATTTAATATTATTTTTAAGATTTAATAAAACAAATAACTTTAAATATTATTTAATAAATCAAAAAAAAATTGTATTCGTTAGTTAAATGTAAAAACATGAACATAGACTATGTTCGTTTGTATTTGTTAATGGATGAACTTTTATTAATTTTTTTTCTGTTTTTTAATTTTTCTAGTATACTTAAAAATTATAATTTGGAATAAAAATTAATATTATCATTTAAATAAATTAAACAAATCATAGATTGAGTAAATAAATTTAAGAAGCATCAATTAAGAGGAAAGTAGGTGATAAGGGAGAGGTTTTGTATTGTTTATTGTTGGAGGAAAAAGTACGTTTGAAATGATTAAAGTTAGCAATAATATGCATGTTAATGTGGAAGGTTTGTAGGGTGGACCATAGTTGGTAAAAGTCATCGTTTGTTGTGTCTATGTCCATTTTTTGGATCAGGCGATGCAATCACTCATTAAGTCAAGCCAATTACACGTTGAAACTTCAGATGATGGTTCAACTGCAGATTCCGGCGGGATTCCCGAATTCCAGAGAGTTTTCATTCAACTTTCTCTAAAATTTGACTCAACTACAGCCATATTTCTACTTTTATTTAAGAAAATTTAATTTTATACTCTAACACACTAATATTTTAAAATTAGAAGATATTAAATGTTATATAATAGCTTTTGTTTATTTTATTTCAATAATAGTATTATTGTTCTAATATATAATACCTTTTTACTTTTTTTTTTACTCGTTCTCTTGCTTTTTTGCATCTTACCCCTAGGCCTCATATGCGCCTGGCGTCTTTTTTAACTATGATGTGAATGACTTAAACCATTTGAATATGTTCTGAAACCTGGTTAGTATGGATGGGTCTGCAAATAAAAAGAAGGTTATTCATGCATTCTGCTTAACGGCATTGTGGTGTATCTGGAGGGCGAGAAACAACATGGTTTTCCATCAGCAGCAATGTTCGATCAGTGAAGTCCTTGGTGAGATAAAGAGCCTTAGTTTTCTATGGATTAAATCTCGTGCAAAGCAACATCGTTTAGATTGGGGTGTTTGGAGAGGTTTTCTTTAATACAAAAGAGGTTGGTAGTAGTATGTTGTATTTTCGGTTTCATATTATGTTTTTACTTGGTGTATGAATGTACTTTGGAGTTGGCTAACGCCCAGCAAGCCTTTTGGTTTGAATAAATATTTAATGCCCGTTCAAAAAAAATTGTTTTAAAGTTTTAGGGGGAAAGGGGTGCAACCCTTGTTTTCTTTTTCCTTCACTAATTTCAACCAATCCTACACTGACACATCACTTCACTGATTTACTTCACTGATTCAGTTTTTTGTAGACAGCACTCCACTGATTCACTTTACTGAAATCTTTATTTTTAGTTTTCTTTTTTTTTAATTACCGTTTGTAAAACTTAAAAATAAACCGTCCCATTAAAATAAAAAAATTACAAAAAACATCTACTAAAATAAAAATACAAACGCCTTCATCCTACTCGTCGCCTTCATCATCCGCGTCGTCTTCAACCCAATAATGCTCCCGTTCGTATTTCGCCACGATTTCAGCTTTACGTTTCAAAACCAACTCCAAAGATTTACCTTTGAGGTGCTCGTGTGGTTTTGTATAAATATTCAACTCGTGGTCATACTGCCGTTGTCTCAACAATTCGCGTTGTTCCTCTAAAAACGCCATTGTTTTTCGCCTTGTTGAGATTGTAGGGTGACCAACTGGTTGAGTTTGTCTTCTTTCATTGCTCGGTATGACCCGAGTTCGTCAACCAACGATTTGCCGGAAGACTCGGCGGCGGCGACTTTCTTCGTTTTTCGTTTTTCGTTTGGGCCGCGTTGGGTTGGTATCTTCGTTGAGGTCCGGCATGCGGCTAGTGGGTGTGGTATCGTCCGGTGTGGAAAAGGCAGTCGGCTGATAGTTGCCGCTTTCCGAAGACTTTCGTCTCTTGTCCGAATGACTGTCGGACGGTTCTTCACCCATCAGCACTTGCTTCTTCCACTTGTCGTGGTCTTTTACAATCTCCCATGCCGCTTGATGATTAAAACCTGAAGGATGGCTTTTTCTGTAATCGTTCAACGCCGTTTGCATGATGTTTAGATCACTACATCCACTCCCACGTAGGCTCTCCTATATAATTAAATAGAATCGTCAATGAAATATAACTTAGAGAAATTCGTTTAATCAAATAAAACGCTAAGTTAAATATATCATAATTGTTACCGCTTGTTGATGAAGTCCATTGAACGCATTCATTTGTGGGTTCATGGCGGTCCATTTAGAAGTAATTTGATCAACCGTTCGGGTGGAAGAACCCAACAGTGACGTGTAATGTTTTTGGACCGCTTTCCAAAAACTTCCCTTGCTTCTTTGGTTACTCTTCTCCCTGTTCTCCGACACATAACACCAAGCTTTTGCCAAAGCAACCTCTTGTGCCGTATTCCACTTCACAGCTTTCACGCGGTTTGCATATTTCTTTTTCACCCCTGCTTCAAGTTCTTCAACTTCAACCTCAAGCGCGTCACCCGCTTCCTCATCTATCTGTTCATCTACATGATGCTCGAACTGTGTCTCTGGCACAACTTCCTCCTCGTCATCGTCCTCATCTTCTAAGTTGAGCTGAAGTCTTCTAGTTGCGAATTTGTTAATTGAGGCGGCGTAATATATTGTTGAAACATCATGGGTTGTTGGCTTTGTGGGAATTGTGTGTATTGTGAGTAAAACAGTTGTTGTTGGGTTTGGGTTGGTGGAAAATTGAGCACGGGCCTATACGGCTCAACCGTAGCCGATCTCGAACTAGAAGCTTTGCCTCGACCCCTAGATTTCGAGGTTCCCCTCGCACCCCTCGAAACACTCTTTGTTTTCCTTGGATCCATTTGTTTTGTTGTGTTTTTAAGTAGTTTGGTTAATGTAGGTTGTGTTTTTTAATTTAAACCGTGCACAATTTATACTATTTCAAAAATAACGGTCAACGAAATATTACCGTTTCAATTAAATAAATTCCAAACGGTCAAAAAGTAATAAAATATATTATAAAAATGACCGTTGCATTAATTAACTCTTCTTACCAGCCCGTTAGATAGAACCCGTATTTGGTCACGGGATCCCTACCAGCACTGATGGCGACGGTGTTACCGTGCTGGTAGTGAGGTACCCGTACCTAATTCTGATAGCGCCCCGTCCCCCTTATTAATATTTTTCGTATATACATGTGTGTGTTTAAATTTATAATAAATAGAGAGTGAGAGTGAAACACAAAGAACCTCCCATGGCACCAATATCTTTCTAGATCTCTACCAACCCAACAATTATTATCTGGCCATGAGCCAACTTAACCATCACGCCTTTTCAATTATTGACCATTTAATTATTCTATCCACAGTTGTTCAATTTTCTCTTTTTATATTTAAACAATAAATAAATTTATCATTTTCTCCTTTTCTATACTACATTATAAAGAAGAAATATACCAATGGTTTCTTTACAATTTTCTAAATTTTACCACTTTTATTCCTTAAATACCCCTAAAAGATAATTAACTTTTATGTGAAAATAGAACTCACCTAAACTAAATAAACACACGGGTTATCAATATTTTTGAACAAATTTCATATAATGACGATGAAAGATAATAACCATAATGAATAATCTTATCTCAGCTAAACTTGTATGAGTTTTAAAACTTTGTTATAATAATACTTACATTATAAACCCTTTTCATATATATACGTATGCGTTTACCCAACGACAAAGTGGACGGGATGGTTCGACTCACTGGCTTACATTGGGCAATTTTTTAGCTGCCGGTTAGGTTTGGGCAACTCTATTACAAACTTACAAATTACAACTTTTAATTTCTAAATTGACAGTGATCTTCATATGATAGTGTATACAATATCATATTATTACTACATGCTTTTGTCATGTAAATGAACTTTATCATTTAACCGTGTCTTCAATGGCACGGTTATGTAGATATATATGCAATGACCGGACAGCTTACACAAGAGTGGTGTTTATTTTCATATTGGTCTGTTACAGTAACATACCTTGGGTTTATTAAGATTTGTTCAATAATGAGTACATTGTTTTTGTGGTGAACTTCAATCAGTTATAAGTGGCGGTGCACATTTCTTTTCTTTTCTTTCTATGAATACTTGTTAAAACATAGTGTGCACATTTATATTCTTTTTGCGTAACTTACGGCAAGAAACCTAAAGTAAGTAATATTTCGATACAGCTTAGTTCTAGGGTCGATTTTGGTTATGGATTAAAAGCCCTATCGTTTCTTATGTTAACTGTATCGATTGTTGGGTCAATTGGATAGATTAGGCGATTAGGGTTTATAGGAATTATTTGGGGATTTTGTTGGAATCTGATAACAAATAAGCACATTTAAAACCTTTCTTTCAAAAATTAAAACCTGGACGAGTGGTCTGTGCTCGACTTGACAACACAGAGGTCCCGGGTTCAAGACCCACTAAGGACCGCTTTTTTTTTTTTTTTTGTTCTTTTGTTCCCATTATTTCTTTTTATTAATCATTATAAAACATAAATTGCTAAAAAAATACATGAACTATCCCAAAAAAAAATTATAAAAATTATCCTAGTTCCACATAACTCTAAAGTTTATGTTTGTAATTTTATTTTTCTGAAAATTATTTATTTATTATTTTTAACGTATTTATTTTGTTTAAATCGTAATTAATTCATTAAAAATTCGTTTTTCATCAATTTAACACCAAAATTCTTGTGGAATCATTTCTAACCATATCCAACTTTTTGGCAATTTATTTTCTGTAAAAATATTATTTTTACCCGTTTTTATAATTTAATTATATTTAATTGATTAAAATTCAATTAAATTCTGTTTTAAATGAAATTAATACGAAAAATAGTTTATAAAATTATTTCCCACTTATAACACATATAACCTGGTATTCAAAAATAAAAATGATATTTTTGCACTTTATTTGTATTTATCTCCTAATTATTTCGTTATTAATAACAATAAATCTATTTAAAATATGCAAAATACCAAAATTATTAGTTTTAAAATTCTGAGAGTTATTTTATTTTCTCAGAATTGAAATGACTTGTAATTTCTAAATTTATTTTGATTTCTTGACTTATTCCATGAATCTATACTTTTATTTCATATTAAATCACATAAAGTCTATTATTTAAATTCAAGTTATTTCATATTTACACTTTCAATTATTTTACATGTTTTCATAATTTGATGTAATTGTTAAAGGATAATTGAATTATAAAATTTTCTTTAAATAATTAAAATGATTTAAAACCAAATATGGTTTAAATCAAAAACCCTAAAATCCCCAATTCAAGTCTAGGAAACCCTAAGCGCCTATTCCTAGATAACTTAGACTTTAAGTCCATGCCCTAACAAATTATTTATTCCTTTAGGTTAATCCTTCGGGATAATTTTAACTCAAACCTCGCGCTTCGACAGATTTCAAGATATTACACAAATTGTGAGTTTACATAGCCCCTTTTTAATGTTTTACATTTTTGGGCTGAAACATGTTAAACACTTATACTCAAAATATACAATTCTATTACGTGTCTTGTGTGATTTCTATGTTGCATTATGTCTTAAACAATACTTTGGTAAACACAATTAGACTCGCGTAATCATTAACTCTGTACAAGCCGACAATACACAATGATAGATCTATTGGATTGACAACCCCACCCGGATACGTGTACCCCGGATATGGGTAACGTGGGTGATTGTTATCGATCACATCACTACAAAAAAGATGACCATTTGAGACTAATAAATCAGTCTCTGATATGTCCAGATCAGTCTCGAACGGTTATCTGGGACTGATTTTGCCAGTCCCCAGTCAGTGGCAGATACTTAGTCCTAGATAGTGGTTTTCGTAACTGAACATCAGTCCGCATTGCATGGAACCAACAGGAACTAACATTCAGTTTCCAACACATATAAATTCAGTCTTAAATTTGCTCCGCAGTACCACATCAGTTCAGTCCCATATACATAGTTTGGTGACTGAAATCAGTGTCTCATACTATGATATTTCAGTGCCCAACGCGCTTCTTTAAAGACTGAAAATCAGTTTTTTAAACATGTCTAGTAGTCCCTGATAAGATGTTTTGGGGACTGAAAATTAGTTTATGATACCACACTATTTCAGTCTTTAATATGTTTCTCTTAAAGAGTAAAAAATAATCTTAAATACCATGTCATTTTAGTCCTTTAAAGAACTGAAAATTACCACATTTCTTCGGTCAATAACATATATTAGCACCCACTAATATATTTCCTTCAATAAATGAAAACAATATCGTTACACCAAAACTAAAAAACTGGGTATTTAAGACTTCAAGTAACATGAAACTTACATGGACATTATATACAAATTCCCAAAGTAAAAAAAATAAAATAAAATTTACATTCACTAATTCATACAACTTATCCGGTTACAAATCATGCACGATTATTACAAGTTTTATAAGAAACAAATCATTATTTCTACATATATAATCCAAGGAAAAAGAACACACTAGAGCATAAAATTCAAACGTGTTCACTTCTTTGGTTAGCAGCCACACAACACGTGATGCCAACCTGCTTCTTTTCAAACAAACGGTACCTAGTTCCAAATGCAGAAAAAAAAAAGTTAATGCTTTTGTAGGGCATGCAAAGTATAACTAATATTTTGAGACAAGAGATAACAAAGAAAATATATACTGAAAGTCTATATATAATACTTTTTACATACTCTGTCCTTAGCTGCTCCCATTTTCCTAACCTTTGCAAGTTCAGCAAATGTGAGATACCTTGAACATAGTGAAAATCCTTTCTCAAAATGTTACCACAAAGTTGTGAAAAGTACATCAAACACGGAGCAACCTAATAAAAATAGCATGAAACAAAATTTCAAATTATTGAGTAAAAGATTTCACCTTCAGTACATATTTTGACTTCCTTCTCATTGCCCTGTGTAAAAGATTTTACCTTTAGTCATTGATGAACAAATTATGTAGGATACCTTTATATTCAATTTACCACATGAAAAAGGAAAAAAAAATTAAGTTTAAATCATAGTTGTCAAAGGCGTAAAGCGCACTCAAGGCGCTTTGGTACTGCATGTCGCCTAGGCGAGAAGCGCAAAAAAAATGTGGGATTGAGAGAAAAAAAAGCGCAAATGAAAGAGAAAGAGTAAAAACACTAACACCTATCAGCAACAAAGATCAATAAAATAATGTAGCACCATTATTAAAAAGTACTCCTTGCTGTGTTTGTGACTTTGATTGTACATAGGGCATGGGGTTAGAGGTTGTTTATATAGATTAGAATGCATAACCTGTTTTAAAAATAAAAGATATGATTATTTATTACTAGTTTTAAAAAATCAACATTTTCGTTTATTCGTGGTTAAATGTTTACAATCTTTGTGTTTCATTTTCATTTATACCCCTTCACTCACCTTTAAATTCTAAGTTTTGAATTTCGAAATTTTTGCAATTCAAATCTATTTTCTTTCTTATATAATTCCCCTATTAGCCTAAATTTCATGAATCATTTGTGGATTTCACAACCACACTTCATTTTACAAACTTATAATATTACCTGTACGTTTAATTATTTTCAACGTCTAACCCAAATTATATGTTTCTCTTTACAACATGTTACATATTTTTTTTTTTAAATCTATTACCTTTGATGTTTCTAGCCAATTTTATTTTTAAACGCCCCCTACATTTTTTTAGATACCCTCAACCATTAAATTTCATCACATTCAGGATTTTAAAATCCTTGTTCAAACTATAATCTCATAACTTGTGTATAGGAGATACTCTAGCACCAACACTAAAGAATACTGAATTTTGTCAAACTTTCATCACCTGAGAATTTCACAAACTATAGCAAATAAATATTTTGTCAAAGAATCTTTTATTTCCACAAACCTATTTTATAAATTTCAAATGTTTATGTAACAATTTATTGGCGTAACAAATGATATTCGATGAAAAGTTCATGGATTAATCAAAGTCTGTTATACAAAATACCTCAACAAATTCTTGATTTTTTTTTGAAACCTGACATCGTGTTTAAAATCTCCGATATTCCGATCTAAATCCATTTAGTTTGTTCTATTCATTCTATAAAAAAAAAAATAACCACACTTACTTTTTCCCAAAACCAATTTTGAAAATAAAATCTTTCTAATTACGAAAAAATTTAATCCTTCAAATTCTCATTGACTTCTACTTGTTTCCAGCTAGTTTGAACTATCACGATTATTGCATTTGCCACAATCATGCTTTATTCTGTGAAGATCCGTTGTTTTCTCATACGCTTGATTCTAACATTGATTCAAAACTCATGATTGACCTTATACTTGTTACAACACGCTATGTGGTTAAATATACTTCATAACCTTCTTACTTCTTGTGCTCATTTTTGTTTGAAAACCCATTGATTAAGCTTCAAATACTTGATCTTATTGATTTAAAAAGCTATTAATTTAACCATAAATATCCATACCCTATTTTTGTACAGGATGGACCCTGATTCCAAAACAAACAATTATTTATTTATTTATTTTATTTACCAGTTCAGTAAACAACCATCGTTTTAACAAAGATCGATCATCTAGTTTTACAAACCCACCCCTTTTTTTATTGGCCTTTGATGTTCTATTTGGCATACAAACCAAGATAATAACCAAATTATTTTCGAAACAAATGATCAGGGTTCTTGCACCAGATACTCAATCAAATTTTGATTTTGAAAGAAAAATCGTATTTAAAAAAAATGAACCCTCTTCAGATCACACAGTCTGCAACCTCAATTGCTTCAATCTAGGTTGACTATCCACAATTTTAATTTATCACGAACATGTCTGACTACCTTCTTCCTTTTTCTTGGCCGATTAACTAACTATTATCAACTATTTTTACATCCACTATTCTATGCAACTTGATTATACTATGGACTTTTATCATTCTCTCAATGATTAAATGTATAATCTTCGCCTTTTCGAACATGAACTTGATTTTCACGATAACCAAACCATTGAAAGCTTGGTACTTGATTATTATATATTTTTTTTTTCTAAAATCATGATTGCTTGTTACATGAAACTTGATTCTTAGTGATACATGAGGATTTTATTAACTACTATATTTGAACATATGATTATTCACGATACTTGAAAACATGGATAGCTAAATATGTACTATTTGCTATAATCTCACCTAGACCCATTAACCTTGTCTAGGGCAATACAATCACAACTCGCATACTATACTTGATACTTGTTGCATTTACAAACTTGCTTACTTGTATGTATTATCAATTTGCAACTTACGTGTTGAAAACAATTGTTGCATTTATTCAACAATTGGCAGAGGATGAAGTGCCTACTCAACAGTTGGTAGAGTTCTTAATAACCTACTCAACGATTGGTAGAGGTCATCATGCCTGCTCAACAGTCGGTAGAGGTTTTAATAACATGCTCAACGACTGGTAGAGGCCATCATACCTGCTCAATAATCGGTAGAGGCTCCTACTCACCGACTGGTAGAGTTCTTCTTGCCTGCTCAACAGTTGTACTCATTTTTGGATACGTTGAACATGTAATTTGATACAAAGATTCATTAGACTCATTGATACAAAGATTCAATCACAAGGTGTTGTGCATTGTTGTGTTTTTACACGTGTGTTTAGTTTAAGTCATAGAAGGACACAAAACCCTAATGTAAGGTAAATTGATGATTACGGTCCGGAACGTAATCATGATTTTACAGGTACGTTAAGGTGGTGTGAAGTTCTATTAAGGTTCTTGGTAGACGTCCAGTACACTTTTGAGGTATCAAAGGTGTGGTGGGTTAGCTGCGGTACACCCTATATATAAGCACTGACGATGCATTAAAAAGTGAGACTGGGAGTCGAACTAGGAACTAACACTAGTCTACTTGGCAGTTCAAAAGGTCTCTTCATATTCTAACTTTATTTATTTATTTATTTTACTATCCTAACCTTTACCTTCATGACCTGGTACTTTGGGTTTTGACCATTTGTAATAATTCTTAGATATTTAACCCAATCGTATCTACCATCCGAGTCCATTCTAGGTAAGGTGATCCCGCTATTCGAAGCTCTTCTTCTCCCTTAAAGCTAGCCACAACATTTTTTTGAGTATCCACAACCATGTTTACATAGTACTTTAAATAAATTTCAGGACGAAATTTTCAAAAGTATGGGAGATTGTGACATCCGTCACCTTCACTTTTATCATTTATACAATCTTAGTCCTCAATTTTTTTTATCCTTCACTTCGAGTCTTTATAACCCGAGTTATTTATTTAATAATAAAAGTTCATCGTTTAACCATCACATTTTATTTATTTACTATTTTGAATAACCCGAAGACTCGTTCTCAAATATATATTAATTAAACTCTTTATTTGTTTAAATCACCAAATATATATTTTATTTCAGATTTAAAAAAATATACATATGGAAAGACAAATTTATAAAGTTTTGTTTAAGCTTTTAATACACATTCAATAACCCATTCCAACTAACCCAATTTTTCTAAACCCATTATCCATTTACTTAACCGAAACACCAAAACCATCTAATTCCTTAAAATTTGATCTTGTTTCCATCTTTGAACCTCACCATAATAGGCACAACCATTGACTACAAGTTTTGAGCTGATTAATACGCGTTATTACACGATAATCACGCTCAATCGAAGTAATTGCATTTTTTTCAAGTTTATAAACCCGTTTCTCAATTTCATATAATATCTTAAAATTAGATCAATTCAACCTACCTCTAACACCTAAAACATGCGACTAAGAGAAACCCTAAATCACAGTTCGTTTTAAAACTCGTTATGATACAAGATTGAAGCTTTTTGTCTCGTTCCCTAGTTCGGTCGATTGCACCACCTCAAGTAAGTAATATTTAGATTCAAATTAGTTCTAGGGTCGATTTTGGGTATGGATTAAAAGCCCTATCGTTTCTTTTGTTAACTGTATTGATTGTTGGGTCAATTGGATAGATTAGGCGATTAGGGTTTATAGGAATTATTTGGGGATTTTGTTGGAATTTGATAACAGGTAAGCACATTTAAAACCTGCATTCTTTCAAAAATTGAAACATGGACGAGCGGTCTGTGCTCGACTTGACAACACAGAGGTCCCGGGTTCGAGACCCACTGAGGACCGTTTTATTTTTGTTTTGTTCTTTTGTTCCCATTATTTCTTTTTATTAATCATTATAAAACATTAATTGCTAAAAAATACATGAACTATCCTAAAAATTTTATAAAAATTATAATAGTTCCACAAAACTCTAAAGTTTATGTTTGTAACTTTATTTTTCTGAAAATTATTTATTTATTATTTTTAATGTATTTATTTTGTTTAAATCGTAATTAATTCATAAAAAATCGTTTTTCATCCTTTACACACCAAAATTCTTGTGGAATCATTTCTAAATATATCCAACTTTTTGGTAATTTTTTTTTTTGTAAAAATATTATTTTTACCCGTTTTTATAATTTAATTATATTTAATTGATTAAAATTCAATTAAATTCTGTTTTAAATGAAAATAATACAAGAAAATAATTTATAAAATTATTTCCTACTTATAACACATATAACCTGCTATTCAAAAATAAAAATGATATTTTTTCACTTTATTTGTATTTATTTTCTAATTATTTCATTATTAATAACAATAAATCTATTTAAAACATACAAAATACCAAAATTATAAGTTTTTCAAAATTCTGAGAGTTATTTTACTTTCTCAGAATTGAAATGACTTGTAATTTCTAAATTTATTTTGATTTATTAACTTATTATATTAATATCTACTTTTATTTCATATTAAATCACATAAAGTCTATTATTTAAATTCAAGTTATTTCATATTTGCACATTCAATTATTTTATATGTTTTCATAATTTGATGTAATTGTTAAAGGATAATAGAATTATAAAATTTTCTTTAAATAATTAAAATGATTTAAAACCAAATATGGTTTAAATCAAAAACCCTAAAATCCCCAATTCAAGTCTAGGAAACCCTAAGCGCCTATTCCTAGATAACTTAGACTTTAAGTTCGTGCCCTAACAAATTATTTATTCCTTTAGGTTAATCCTTTGGGATAATTTTAACTCAAACCTTGTGGTTCGACAGATTTCAGGATATTACACAAATTGTGAGTTTACATAGCCCCTTTTTACTGTTTTACATTTTTGGGCTGAAACATGTTAAACACTTATACTCAACATATACAATTCTATTATGTGTCTTGTGTGATTTCTATGTTGCATTATGTCTTAAACAATACTTTGGTAAACACAATTAGACTCGCGTAATCATTAACTCTGTACAAGCCGACGATACACAATGATAGATCTATTGGATTGACAACCCTATTCGGATACGTGTACCCTCGGATATGGGTAACGCGGGTGATTGTTATCGATCACATAAACACAAACGAGTGAACCATATGCATATGGGATGGACCATAATAAACATGTCACAAGGGTTGATGATGCAAACGCTTTACCTAGTAGTTTGTTTTCACATGGACTAGAATTGTCATGACACTTGAATTGCACAAGTTCTTATACTCATTATACATTATTCAAACCTATGTAATTCTCACCAACTTTTGTTGACCCAAAATATTTTCCAACTTAACATGTTTGGTTCTATATTTCTTCATTGATATAACTGTTTAAAATAAATAAATTTTGTATGCGAAGTTGCGAATTGGTTTAGCAGAGCAAACTCTTTTGACTGCTCTTGGACATGCGATAGTTTACATCGAGAAACATCCATCACCGCACACAGGTTCACCTCTAGAAGAGGTCATTTGGCATTTATAAAATGCGCTTCTTTTAAGTTTTAACAATGTTTTATTGGTATATTATTTTAAATGTTGTTTAGGTTGCTAAAATCGTGAAACCAGTGTATTCAGTAATTCATGTATATGGACATGGGTAAGGTAGTTTTTATAGTTGTAAGATGAATCATTAAATGACTATTTTGTTATAAGGTGTTTCTTATCACTTTTGAACGTTGCACTGTCCGGTCTTTCTTGTCATAACCCTTAGGTAAGAACATTTGGTGGATATTTGTACACTTTGTATGAAAAAAAATATTCATATACTTTGTTTGCATGAATTATAGTAGTTTTTTTTTGGGAAAATATTACAAATTTAAACTAACCCACTATCAAATTTGAAATAAAGGATAACCGGGAAAATCGAATATGTCTTAATTATGATGAATCATTACAACATGCCTGTTAGTTGTTACTGATTCAACAATATTATGTTTTTTTATATGCCCTGCATGTTATATACTTTAACTTTTTTATTCCTATTTTAAAAGATAAAGATACAACTTTTTAGTGAATATGGGCAGCGAGAGCTGGATGAGGCAACAAAACTCGATCGCCCAAGAAAAGTCGAAATTGGGCATGGCGATAATGGTGTTGCTTCGAGTTAAGGTCTTGGAAAAGTTTAAGAGCATTCCTTTATTGGGCTAGATCTTGGCTTGTTTTGTTGCTTGACATATTTGTGTCTTGAGCTGGTTTATTCATTATTTCTCACAACTTTCTGTTGGTATGAAAAACCAATTGTTCAGGTAGTCTAATGATTCTTTGATCTTCTTATAGTATTATTAAGGTTGTAATCTTTTGGTTTTAAAGTGGATAGAACTTGTGTACCGTATATAATAACAAATGATACTTGGTATAGAATTTATAAGAAATGAAGTTATATTATATTGAACAAATACTTTTCTTAAAATATGTCTATAAATTTACTATACTAAAAAAAAGTACAAGAAGATTAAAAATCAAGACCAAGGTAAATACGGTAGTGAGTGGCGGTAGTGGGTGGTGGTTAGTGCTGGTGATAGTGGGTGGTGATATGTGAAGGTAGCGGCGGTGGTGGGTGGTGGCATGGGAAGACATGATAATGGAGATGGTGATTGGTGGTTCAACTTCTGGTTTATTTTTTTTACCAAGTTAATAACCTGAGGAACAAAACCATGATGTGCACTTTTGTAATTATTTATGTATACATATTGCCGTCTATCATTTCTTATATTGTCACTTTTATGTCAATTCTTTTGTTTATTTTCAATTTCCATGAATTCATATATGATGTATTAGCAAATTGGTTTTAAAAATAAATTACGTCTAACCCATTGTACAATGTGCGACAAAAAATATACTAACTCGCGGCAACGCGCGGGCATTCCCACTAGTCTACATTATAAAGGATGAGACATTGGCAAATATGTCCAAATTGTCTAAAGTTAAGATGGTATACCAAGGGTTTCTTTACAATTTTTTAAATTTTACCACTTTTCTCCCCTAAATGCCCATGGGGTAACTTTATTTCAATAAATTTCCAAAAATTCACAATCAAGTTATCCTTCATTATTTTTGTATCTACATTGAATTATTACATCTTCCTATGGGGTAACTTTATTTCATTAAATTATCAAAAATTCACAATAAAGTTATCCTTCATTATTTTTATCTACCTTTGTGATACACCCTTGTTTATACCCCCAACCCACTTGAAAAGTGCCTAGTTAATAATTATTGTATGTACATGTCTTAGGATTAATTAGAAGCACACGGAATTTGTAGGTTACTATACAAATGTCCGGTTGAGTTCACATCTTCTTTCACGTACTATAATAAACTTGCTTTTACTCATAACCCTATGATTTAAATATGTTAGTATGAGTTGTTTGTTTAGCACTTGAAACATGACTCTAAATGATGGCAAACAAAGCAAACAAAATGTTAGCAATGTTGATGCTTTTGATTCTCTCATCATCTATAAGGTCTTTCAATTTTTAGGTAGTTAAACAGAAAGCAACATATTTTTTTTATCCTAATGATAGTGTAAGGCTAAAATAGTGAAACCTACATACATGCTTTGAGTTTTAAGTTTTAAATGTTATATATTTTTTAATTTGATTTATTGACACTGTTATATTTAAAGGTTATATTTACAAGTTGTATTTTACGGTTTTACCCAAATGGGTTCAAAAGGGAATAACTTGCTCAAATTCCTCATAACATATACATATTTTTACCCAAATGTATATTTTTAATAATCCAAAAAGAAATATTATTCATGGCAATATTATGTGTTTGTTTACAATCATATAATCTAACTCCTTTAGCAATGCATTTTAAGTACACTTTGGTGATCTTCGTTTTGCATTAACAATATTGCGAGTGAAGAAGGACATGCTATCTCCTTATAAGGCGAAAAAAGACCCAGTTAAAATACATGCAAAATACTTGTATCTGATGCATATCATGTTCCTACCGTGTATTGTCGACTCCGTCGCAACGCGCGAGTTACCCACTAGTATGTAATTAATATCATCCGTTGATTAAATATCTAGATGGCTCGCACAGTTTTTATAATTAGCATGATTTTTACATTATCTTAACTCATTATATTATATGCCAACCAATTGATGAGTTTTACATGATAAAACAAATCACATAAATATTTCAATATTCGCTATTTAAAAACAATGAAAATGGTACATTGGTTTTCATTAACACTCCCTCAATATATAATAAAAGAAGGTGACACAAAAAAAACCGATGTATTTGTTATAGATATCAATAAACAATTTCACAAGATTTCTAGAAGAACACTTTACAGACCCGTAACTTAGAATATAACCACCTCTTACCAAACTTGGGTGGCGAGGCATGAAAGCACATAACCACTTCTTACCAAGATGAGTAAACAATGGATTGTGGGTGTAGGTGTAGGCCCAGTTGCTGGTCATCACCCTAAACTAAGCCACTACCCCTTCATTACTTCAAAGTGAAAGATGTCGTTATTCAGGATTCACCAACTTCTATTTAGTTTTCTTTCATGGTATTAGGCACACACACAATAGAACCTTCCATAGTGTAAGTGTATACATAGAGCAGAGATGTTTGCGTGACACGACCTAGAACACGAATACTACCTAGTAAACACCTAATATATTATTTTTTTAAAATTTAAAAACATAGAAATATTGTACTAAAATAAAAAAGAAAGAATAAAATGCTTGTTTTTCTTATGTAATTTTTTCATAAAGAATTATTAACATCTAAAATATATAAAATCACAAAGCAAATATTAGAATAGTCATGGACTCTTAGGGTTCGGATATTGTATTTTAATAATCTCTACTTCGTTATTTGCGGGTTTTTTTTTTGGATGATAAGGCTCTGATCATCAAATATCTAACACTATGGCGTTTTATCTAACACTATGATATTTTATGTTAATTATCATGTGGTTTAATATTCATCATTGTATGGTGTGTTTGAATTTTTATGACTGTTAAGGTTCGAATATGATGTTTTAGTAATCTTCAATTTATTATATATGGGTTTGGGTGTTTTATAATGGTGTTTTACCGCCAGGGGACGGACTTAGCATTGTGCTAGGAGCCGCGCCCGCTGCCCCTCGGGTTTGCCCGCGTAGTGGAATTTTTATTTTTTTTAACGATTTTTAAAAAATGTTACTACTAAAATAAAATTTACATTGCTACTAAAATTTAATATACGTTACTACTAAATTAAATTATACGTTAGTAACCTTACCACGTAACGTTACTCAGAAAAATATTTATTAAACTCGACTAATAATAACAAAACCAAAAAAAAAAAACTAATCTATACATATAATAAACCAAAGGCATTTTAATGACATGACACTCAATGAGGGTATTCTCTTCATTGAGTGTGCCATGTGTCATCCCATGTGGCAAGAGCTTTATTTTAGAAAAATAATAATTTAAAATTTAAAAACAAAATTAGATTTTTATCTCTAATGTTTCCTCCCATAACTTTTAAACGTTAATATCTTTTATATACGAGATTTTTTAAAGAAAAAAATTTCACCAAATTAACGAGCGTTTTATTATCTTTCCAACGGGTACCATAGTGCTATATAAAAAACGGAGAAAAAAATGACTATTTTTTTGTGTGGTTTTGTTCGTACAGAAAAAAAAAAACACAAAGTGTTCAGATTATTCATTAATCATATATATGCAAGTCATTAGTTATGTTCAAACCAGTAAATATGAATTTTATTTACAACATGTGTTAGCATTGGAGTTGTACATTGTTTTATGTTAGGTTTTAATATTAGAGTTATACATTGTTTAAGGTTATGTACTAACATTGGAGATACATTGTTAATTGTTTTAGGTTAAGTGCTACCCGAAGCTTTCCTGCATGTAACTGTAAAACGCATCAGTCTATTTCAGATGTAAAATTGATATTTCAAATTAGATTTCTCAACCCGGGACGCTCCCGGGATATAATCTAATCTAATTATAATACACTTAAACAACTAAACAAGCCCACCCATTAAACCCAAGTCCACTAATAAGCCACCCCACCTCCTTTAACCCAAGTCCTACAACAACAAGCCCACCCCAACCCCCTTCACCTTCACAAAACCAAAAAAAAAAAGTGTCAGATGTTTTGTTTAAGCAGCCAAGGGGAGCAACAACCATTAAACCTTCTGAACCCTTACCCTACCCCTGCGTCCGTCCCTCCTCCGCCCTCACCTGCCGTCCGCCGCCCTCCACCGGACCACCACTTCCCTCCTGTTGCTGGCGACGCCCCTGTCCACAGTCCAGTCTCTTCTTTCAGATCCCGCTGATAGACCACCAATTTCTACCTATCACTCTAATCAAATAGATGACATAAGAAGAGAATATCTTGTGAAGAAGACTTTTTAACCACGAGGTCATGTATTTAAATGGACATAATATGGTAGTGAACGGAGACGGTTCAACATAAAATGGTTTGAAAAGTATGATTGGTTAGAGTTTAGCACTAAAAAAGAAAAAGCATATTGCTTACATTGTTATTTGTTCAGTAATAGCGTTGGTAATTGATGTGGTGTGGGTGTTTTAAGAAAACTTAACTTCTTTTTAAAAAGGGCAAAGTCCCGGAGGAGGTGCCAAAAGCTTTGGTGAAAAGACGAGCAAGTTAGAAAACAATAAGACACTTACAAGTTTTAAATTTATAATTTAAAACGATAGTTGCTCAACGTTCTAAACCCAGCACAATAGGCAAAGGCACCTATCGTGTATAGTATAGAAATGTGCAAGTACCGAGTATCGAATCCGTGGACACGATTTTTACTACTCAGATTCCTAAAACTACTTCAAAGATTTTTTTAAAATGCGAGAAGAAAAGTAAAAAGAGAGATGTAAACTTTTAAGAGAAATCAATGACAAAACAATGGTGTTCCTTCGGGATCAAATGGAACCTGGTATGATGATAGTTATCTTTTTTTAAAGTGGTGTGTTCGAGTTGCGCACTTATGCTTAACTTAGAATTGCTACTGCATTTTATAGAGGTGGCTGTTTTCGCATAACTGTACCAACAACTGTGTTCTTAATGTTATTATGAGGGTCTCCCGAACCGGGTAGCTCACCTCTCAACACTGAAAAGAAAATGACTCGAGATTGTGTCGACTCAACCCCGAATTACCCACCTCCCAGTGTTGCGATATAGACATTAAACTACTCTAGAGTTTTATGAATAACTTGCCGGTGGCCGGAGCATGACCGAACAAGTTACCACTTAATATCATAAAGGAGTCGTGACTAACCAGAACATGTGCATCCCCTACTTGATTTAATTAACTTATGAAAATGTGAGTGGTCTGTTATTAATTGTGCGGTAGTATAATAATGGAAGAAAATAAAGATCGTTATCTTTCAACACGGGTTCATCAATCCTTAACTTGCGCCAAAGATTTCACATAGACTATGAAGCTAAGTCGCAAAGTTAAGTCTTGACTTATCACTAGGACCGAGTATAAAGACCATACCGACCCTAAATGAGATCTTGATAGTAGAGGATTAAGCCACTAAGTGTGTGTATTTCTACCCACAAATGGGCTAATCACTACTCGCGGGATTAGGTTAGCTCACAAGTGCATGGGTTTTTACACACCATAGGTACACTCATGAGTCCTCCCACTTCCTATCAAGACACCCACAAGACCAAAGACTAAGTGATTTATTAATTAGATCATTAAACAAAGTTTAGAATAGAAAGCATTATTAAGAACACAAAACACCACTTTAAAATAAAAGATAAACTATATTAATTCATACCAAGTTTCCATCATCACCCTAGCAACACCAATAGAAATCTAGCCTAGCATGGTTGATACAACAAGCTCACAAGGATGGGTTTGTGTTTAAGACATGGTGGAGGGTTGTATGGAGATTTCTAAGGGTTTTGGATGATTTTGGGTTGTTTCTCTCTTGATCAAGGTGTTTATGGAGTGATCCCAAGCTCCAAATGACACCTACAATTCTCAAGGAGGGTAGAAACATCGTGGAGAAATGTTGGTTTTCGAGTGAGAATGGATGCTTCAAAATGTGGGGTGGAGCTCATATGGGTATGCTCAATATATGCTGAGTAAATACTTGATATATACTCAACTTCGTTATTTTCTGTGTGAGATAAGATTTTACAATCAAATTTTTTTTAACGGAAAAAACACTTTATATATATATATATATATATATATATATATAGGGTAGGGTTCCGGTAGAAAAATAGTTTTGTGTAGGAAGTGTATGAAGTGTTTTCAACCGTTTGATTTAGAAATCAATGGTTTAGATTAAAAGTTTAGGTTACTTAAGATTATACTAATTATAATTTAATACTCAAGGGTATGATGGTTCAATAAGTGTTTTAAAAGAGGGCATGAAAGTCATTTTATTGTATTTGATATTTAAACCATTCCTTAATTTACGTTAATTTCTCTCTCTACTGGATCTTCAATTAGAATAGATTTTAATTGTTTATCTCTCATATTAACTCACCATCTTCATCTTTCTACATTCTTTCAATCGGTGGCTTCCTCCTACCATCTTCATTAATATAAAACCATATTGTTCATTAAACCAGGTCTTTTATAAAAAAGAAATAAAGGAAAGCATTATAAAGACACTACTTAATCGTATAAAACACTATTTATTCATACATGTTAACAAAACATGGCCATAAAAATTGTATAAAACACTACTTGTTCGTATAAAACACTATTTATTCGTATAAAACACTATTTATTCTGCCATGACTTGAAGAATCGAACAACTAATAGAGATTGGTTATATATATTTGAAAATAAGGAAGAATTATATATTTGAAAATAAGGAAGAATCGAACAACTGTTATAGAGATTGAATATCTTATGATTGTTATGAAAATGAGGAATAATTAGTTATTTTAGGATGATTAAATTTCATAAATATCCAGATTTTAGTTGCTAAATTAGTGGGTCTATGATAATTAATAATATGGATAAAAAGTCTATAATGCCCTTCATCTAAAGATTTAATTAGATTTGACCCAACGGTTGAAAACACTTCATATATATATATATATATATATATATATATATATATATATAGGGGAATTATAAGTAGGAAACCCACTTGAGTTAAAGAAACTTTGTAAACCCAATGAAAGGCTGAGATAGTTCCACATCTCTTTATTTAAAACACGTACAAAGGGCAATTTTGGAAGATTGCAAAATAACTTCTTTGCATTTGTCATAGGTATTTGCACTTTTGCAGGAAGTGAGAGAATTTAAAATTTACATAAATCTTTTCACTATACATCTCATTCTTCTCTCTCTACTCATTCATATCTGCATAACTCTCTCTCTCTTTCCTTATTGATTCATCTTCTCCATAGCTTTCTCTCTCATTCATCTTCTTTTTAAATATCAAAGACAACCTCTCTATCTTTCATAACATAATAATCACATCTCTCCACTTTATATCTCATATCATCCAACAACTTTCTCTTTCTATTTTCAAAATCTAGATCTGTATTACTCAAAATCCAGTTTTAGTTTTTGTTTTTTTTTTTTTTTTTTTTGAGGTTTGTGACATTGGCAAAAGTGATGATGAAGATCTGTACAGGTAGAAGGTGCTGGTGTTTCTGTCACGATGCAGAGGAACAAACTGGACAAACTGGACAACACGATGCAGAGGAACAAACTGGACAACACGACTATGGTTTAAAAAATTTGATGTTTTGGAGAGAAACGAACCAGATCGGTCACGGTTTGTACTTCCAGATCCGGGCACCACGAAGCACAGACTTCCGGCGCGACGAACCAGATCTGAAACCCTCTATCAAACCAGATCTGAAACCCTCTAGATATTTGGGAGACGAAGACGCGTGCGATTGTCGTGTTTGTGATCGGGTTTTGGTTTTGGAAATGGCTAATGATGCTACTCAAGGGCCTTTTGTACGGCTTTGCTTGCTGATCTTACTGGTAATTGATTGATTGATTTGTTGTGTTTGTGTGGTTGTAGGTTTTTGTGATTGTTTTGGATGATGATATTTGAAGTTTGAGTTTTAAAATGTAACCTATTTTATTTACCATGTTTTGATATGTAACACTATAACCTGTCTTGTTACAATGTTTAAACTATTAATTTTCCTCTTTACAATGTAACATTTTTTATTTTATCATGTTTTGTAATGTGTTTCATTTTGTAATTCGTCTTTTATTAATCTTTGTAACTCGTCTTTTGTAATTCGTCTTTTAAAATGTAACCTATATTTATTTACCATGTTTTGATATGTAACACTGTAACCTGTCTTGTTACAATGTTAAAATTAGTAATATTGCTCTTTACAACGTAACATATTTTATTTATCATGTTTTGTAATTTGTTTCATTTTGTAACTCGTCTTTTATTTTTTCTTTGTTACAATGTTAAAATTTTTAACCTGCTT
This sequence comes from Ambrosia x helenae, assembly GCA_030844895.1. NCBI lineage: Eukaryota > Viridiplantae > Streptophyta > Magnoliopsida > Asterales > Asteraceae > Ambrosia > Ambrosia x helenae. The sequence goes on along the minus strand of CM061224.1, from coordinate 15,262,087 downwards.
TATTTATATGTTTTTTGAAAGATTGTGTTCTTTACAATGAAATTTGTTTCATTTTGTAACTCGTCTTTTATTTTATCTTTGTTACAATGTTAAAATTTGTAACCAGCTTTATTTATATGTTTTTATGAAAGATTGTGTTATTTACAATGAAACCTGCCTTTTTGTTACAGCCTAAAAAATGTTGCTGAAAAAGTTAGAAAGAGAAAGAAAGTTGGAAAAGTGAGAAAAAGAATGAAGAAAGAAAGAAAGAGAAAGTGTGTAAGAAAGAGAAGAGATGAAAGAGAGTGACATGTGTCAGGGGAGAGAGATTGAGATTTTGTCTAGAGAGTGTTTTTACTTGTTTACCCTTTTTGTACTTTTATACATTATTTAAATCTTTTAATAAAGGTGAAAAGGTTGGATTGATTTTGGACCCTTGATCATGTAACATGGATGGATGAGATGAAGTTTTCAGAGTTTCTTTAACTGGAGAGGGTTTTCAATTTATCCTCCCCCTATATATATATATATATATATATATATATATATATATATATATAAAGGCTAACAAGGAGCTGGGCAAACACCATACAAACCAGAGAAAAACGGAAATTACAACACCATAGACATATTAAAATCGGACCAATCGGCCCAAGAGATATGGCCCAACTTCGATCTCTGAGTTAACCACAGAAAGGAATCTTCTTTGATGCGATCAACCGTAACTCTAACCGGTTCAAAGTGACCATCAAACGTTTTCTTATTCCGTGCCATCCAAATTCTCCACAAGGTCGCCTGAATGATCACCCCGACGGACGATCTTCTTCCAATCAAATATATGTATGAGATTAGCCAACTCGGCTCAATATCGAATCAAGGGGTGGCCGGGTGGGTTGTTAACTTGATATTTTATTGGTTTGCCCAACTACCACCAACATCACATGCACATAACTAGTAGGGCGCTATGCCTAATGCTATTTTCAATTATTTATTATTTAACGTTTATAAATTGACAATCCATAACAACTTTCATTTTATAAAGAAAAAAGTAAATGCATTAAAATATGCACAAACAAGTTTAACCATAATTTTATTCATTTAAATTGAACAACATATTCAAGTTTCAACCCTCCAAAAGCATTTAAAAGTTTGACAATTTATGAAATTTAAATTCAGATTGATATCATTGTAACAAATTTATGTATATAATAATAAAGCGATTGAGGTGGGAACACATGATACTTGGTGAGATTATTTTCACCTTTAAATTTTTGTTAAAATTTTAGGTTATAAATAACCCAATATTTATTAATTTATATTTTTTATTTTTTATTTTTATTATTACTTTATTATATAATAAATAAAAATCTTATGAGGCGGTTCGCTTTTCAGAGTGAGTACTGAAGGTGGTCCATAGTGACTCGAAGAGCCTTAGAAACCAAAGACTTGTATGTAGTAAAATAAGCTTTGTAATTCAAAAAAGGATAGCGGCACGACATGTTGCTCACTTACCCACTATCCAGATGATAAAGTGTCATTACCAAGACTAATGAAAACAAAAGTGATTAACTTTCCTTTTCTAAAAAAAAGAGAAAATTGCTCGAATGGTTCTTGTAGTTTGCTCAGATTTCACCCTTAGTCCCAAACTTTTGAAAATTACATCTGTAGTCCCCAACTTTTGGTGTCTCTTAACTCGGATAGTCCCTGAGGCTAACAGACGTTATGTTCAGACGTTAACTCCCATTAAGTTTGAGTTGGATGTCTTGGGTTCCATTATAATGTAGTATTTTTATGTGGCGAGTGGAGATGGATTGTATTCCTACACGGGTAGACATGTTCAAAAAGCTCGTGGCTCACTCGAAATTCGCTCAAAAAAACTCAAAAAAAAGCTCGACTGTAAACAAGTTCGACACGGCTCGTCTTGGTTTGTAATGAGTCGAGCCCAAGCTAAGGTGAGTTGAACTCGTGGCTCACTCGCTAGATGGCTCGTTTAAATTAAAGCCTAAATTACAATTTATGTAAATTGTAACAAAAAAAAGTATAACATAACATATAACTAAAAATATATTATGAGTCAAATATCCAAATAACTCATTTTTATATAACCAATTTTTTATTTTCCAATGAAGAAATATGTAGAAAAATATAAAAATGATTTTATTTCACATTATTGGTCAAGTGATTTAGCATAAGCACATGCAAAAGTAAAATATGAATTTCTTACATAATATGAATATTTAAAAAAATAAAAATAATAAAAAATAAATAAGCTGGCTCGTGAGTTGACCCGTCTCGACTTGGTTTTAAACGAGCCGAGCCCGAGCCCAACATTTAGGCTCAATAAAATAAATGGGCTCAGCTCTTTTACAACTCTGTATCCGGATAGCGCTAGCTAGAAGAAATGTGGGGATTACTAATAAAGTGTGTGTTGTGCGACTTTGAGGATGAATCGAGTTCACATCTTTTTTCTGCTTGTGGGTTTACGAATGGGGTTTGGGCTAAGATCAGGCATTGGTGCAAACCATAGAATATGTTCGCGTTGGTGTTCGGGATGTGCTTCAATTCTACAAGGAAGCGAATGGAGGTAACAAGGGAGGTAAGATTGTTCAGACATTATTATGAACACTAGCTTGGAGTATATGGAATGCGAGAAACGATAGGATTTTTAAGGACATAAAGGGAAAGGTGCAAGATATAGTTGCATACGTCAAGTGTTTGGATTTTTTTTATGGTTAAAGATTCGTTCTAGTTATAAGGATATTGTTTGGAAGGATTGATGTCGATGCCCTTTATATATGTTGTAATAGTGGTTTTGTGGTCTTTGTTTTGAAGACACACGCTTTTTATGTTTAATGAAAGTTATTAAAAAAAATGATGTTAAAAGAATCCTATGGGGATCTTTAAATTAACATTGTGATGAACATGTTTTTTTTTTTTAATCATCCACTTATACTAATAAATCGATTACTTAATTTTGTAATAATTATAAAATAAAGTTTGTTTTAGCTTTAATTAAAAAATATTTGTAACATCTTAATATGCAAATACAGATTACCTAAAATAAGAAAATTTGTTGTACAAACTTGATACATTCCATTTCTACACTAAACTTATGTAAATATTTGAAATATATAAATTTTTATTTAGAGGTTGATTTTATTTCATTTCTTAAAATATGTATCGTTATTGTGCGTTCTAAAACATGTGCCATATCCTAGAAATGAAAATAGTGTGTGCCAAATGACTTCATGGATTTCAGTTTTATTTAAACGAATTACAACATGTAACCCAATTGTACTTAAGTTACACTAAGGTTGTCAATGATCTTCGGATCAATTAGTTTGGGAGAAGGTGGGAATGTTTATCCATTTAGGTGAGATTTCTGTTTGGAAGGTCTCAGGGTCAAATCCTGGCCGGGAGACGAATCGTATGACCGTTTTAACATAACGGTAATATACCAATAACGGGACTCCTACTTGGAACTTGTGTAAAAAAAATCACTGTAAGATTAAACGTGTCTGCATGTTCAATATATAAATGCTAATTCTAGGGAACTAAGAGTCTAAACACGTTTATAGCCAACCCTAACTCGTACAATATATTAAACAAATAAGCTAGAATCTTCTTAGATGTATATGTGAAAATGTGAATGCAACAACTAGATTATTTTATTGTGTAAGTTTTGCTATGGAAAATATATTAAAAAATGTTATGACTAACAAAAATACTATTTAAATTGCGTCTGTATTTAGTTTTTTAATCCACTTTTAAGCATCAAAAAAGCCATGCGTGATGGCAATTACAAGACGTTGAAAAAGAAGGGTGGAAGTATGAGGGACAAAAACGTCAATATCCATTTACCTACCTGCTCTTGCTTTAGTAGTTAGGCTGCTTGCCGACGTCAGATCACGTGCTCGGTTGCGGCGGCGGACCCCACATTGTAGGTCCCATGATATAGGATAATCATGGAAATCAACCTTATCATAATAAACTCACCCTTTATTTTAAGGTGTTAATTGTCAAATTTATTCCTAAGTTTATTAAAAATTGTCACTTTTATTTAAATTTTTTTTGTCATTTTAGTCTCTGAGGTTTGTCAAAAATTGTCACTTTCATCCAAATCTTGTTAGTCCACAAGGACTAAAATGACAATTTTTTTTTTAAATAAAAGTGGCAATTTTTGACAAACTCCAAGGACTAAATTGGCATTTAACTCTTATTTAAGGGTGCTTAGGCCTTTGAGTGTGGAAGAGGCCCATCATCCATGATCGTCATTCACCTCAGCTGCCACGTCAGTATGGGGTAGGACCATCATGGAGATGATGGTGTCTGGTTGGTATGGGGTAATGGAATGAGAGAGGGAATGGAATGGAAGAGGTAATGGAATGGGAGGGGTAATGGAATGAATCATTACCATTCCCTGTTTTTTGTTTGGTTATTATGTGGGAATGGAATGAATTCTTACTTTGTGTTATTTGGTATGTAAGAAAAAACGAAAATATAAAATCGATGGTGAGTGGTGGGTGGCGGCAGTGACGGTGGTGGTGGGTGGCGGCGACGGCGACAACAATGGTGGTGGTAGTGGGCGATGGCGGTGACGATGGTGGGTGGGCGACGATGGCAGTGGTGGGTTGCAGCGGTAACGGTGGGTGGTGGTGGCGATGACAATGGTGGAGGCAGTGGTGGCAGTGACACAGGTGGTGGTGGTGGTTGGACGGTGGTGACAATGGTGGGTTACGACGATGGTAGCAATGGTTGTAGGTGGCGGCAATACGCGGTGGTGGTTGGATGATGACAATGATGGTGGGTTATAATAATAATAATAATAATCTATATATATATATATATATATATATCTATACATATAATAAACCAAAGCCATTTTAATGACATGGCACTCAAAGAGGCATTCTCTTCTTTGAATGTGCCATGTGTCATCCCATGTGGCATTGAGATATTTTAGGAAAAAAAGAATTTAAAAACAAAATTGAATTTTTCACTCTCATCTTTCCTCCCATAATTTTTAAACGTTAATATTTTTTATATACGAGATTTTTTTAAAGAAAAACATTACACCAAATTAACGAGCGTTTTATTATCTTTCCAACGAGTACCATAGTGCTATATAAAAAACGGAGAAAAGAATGACTATTTTTTGTGGGGTTTTGTTTATACAGGAAAAAAACACAAAGTGTTCTGATAAATCATTAATTATGTATAGGCAAGTCACTAATTATGTTCAAATCAGTAAATATGATTTTTTTCAACCAGAGCCGAATATGTTAAATAGAGTTATACGTTGTTTTAAGTTAGGTATCAATATTAGTATGTTAGAGTTGTACATTTGTTTAGGCTTTAGGATAGGTGTTAATATTAGAGTTACATTGAAGTTCTACATTCTTTTAGGTTAGGTGTTAGCATTGAAGTTGTACATTGTTTTAGGTTAGATATTAATATTAGAGTTATATATCAGTCTATTTCATATGTAAAATTGATGTATCATATTAAATTTCTCAACCCGGGACGCTCCCAGAGTATAATCTAGTATATATATATCGCAAAGGGATTAATAATAATCTACATGTCATACTCTTATGCAATCTCTACTTTGAGAGATGCCACATAGGATGTCATGTGGCAACTCTAAACCAATTAAAAAAAAAGAAAATAAATATGATTTAACCTAATCTATTATAATCTTTAACTTAATCTATTAAATACCTAATCTACTAAATCTAAATATTAAACTTTTATTATTTTATCTCTCGTGTTTCCTCCCATAACTTTTAAACGTTAATATCTTTTATATACGAGATTTTTTAAAGAAAAAAATTACACCAAATTAACGAGCGTTTTATTATCTTTCCAACGAGTACCATAGTGCTATATAAAAATCGGAGAAAAAATGACTATTTTTGTAACCCGACAGGTATTGTGTCGGGTTTGGGATTAGTTTAAAAAAAATTGTGGATTTGGGCTGGGTCTGGGATTAGGTGATACCCGTCCCAATTACCCAAAACAACATACCCAAATACCCGAACTACATACCCGATCATATACCCATGAATTTTTTAACGCATCACTTAACCCTTAGACTAATGCGTTCGATATTTCAATAATTAACTTTTTTTTTCTTATTTCATGTTAGTTCTTTTTAGAATGATCGATTACAAACTTCCGAATTCATTTGTAATGGCACTAGATTTATACCCCGGCGTAGAGATTCGTTTTTTTTTTATATTTGAATATGATAACTTATGGCAGAGATTTGTTTAAAATAATAATAATAATAATAATAATAATAATAATATATTTTATTATTTTATATTAGATATTTCAACCCGGGCCGCTTCCGGGATAAAAACTAGTAGTAGTAGTAGTAGTAGTAGTAGTAGTAGTGGTAGTAGTGGTAGTAGTGGTAGTGGTATTGGTAGTGGTAGTGGTAGTGGTAGTAGTAGTAGTAGTAGTATATTTGTTTCCATTCCTTGAAGGAATGAAAAAAAAACACCACTTTACCAAGGAATGAAAATTCTTAAAATGGAAGGAATCACATTCCTTATGGAATGGACCATTCCATTACTACATGGTAACCAAACATGTTTAATTTCATTCCATGGGAATGATTCATTCCATTCCCCCTTTGATTCATTCATACCAAACGCTATCTTAAGGGTGTGGAGGAGGCCCATCATCATTTAATTCTTTTTTTAATTAAATAATATTACATTAAAATCATTACAAATAATTTAAAAAAAAAACAAAATTAAAATTAAATTAACCTATTTGACATAAAAAAAAAATTTACACATAATCTACGCTTGTCCGTTGTTCCAAATATATTCAACTAAGTCCGCTTGAAGATTGTGATGCGTGTACTTGTTATGTAACGATAACTCGTGTAAATCTTGTTGATGTGGGTCGACAGGCACTGTATCCTTAAAACATAAATATTAATTTGATGAATATGGCTTATGGGGTTTGCTTATTTGGTTGATTGCAACAGTCTTGAAAAGGGTTTGAGTTTGTGAATCACTAAATTGTGATTAGGGTTTGAGAGAAGATGGGTTATATATGTATTAATTCGATTAAAAAAAGAAATATTAAAAAAATTCTTTCACCTCATTATACCACGTGTCACATTCAAGAGAGGGTTGAGGTCACCATTGAATGCCACATCAACAAACATCAATTCTTTTATATATATTAATTAATAGATTATATTATCATATTGATATTACTAGTCTATACTACGGGATTTTCTCAGGATAGGCAGATTTAATATTAAGACAAAATATGTGTTACGATGCAGTATATAAATTAATGTACTATAATATGAGAAAACAACAATTTTAATCAAGTAAATAAGAATGAAAATGTATATTAAAGAGAGAATGCATGTTTGGATGAGGTGCAAAGGTAAAAGCAAACATTGCATGAGTGATTGAGGTGGTGGTATTGAAAGTGTAGTTTTTTTTTTTATCAAAGCAGTATTAAAGGTTTTTAATAAGCGGAAATATAAAAATAATTAGCAAAAAAATATTAAATAAATAAGAGATCAATGTGAAATTATGATTTAGTAATATTATTCCATACGAGAGAAATAAGATAATCATAATATTTTTATTTATTTTATAGTTAAGTAATAATAAAGATAAATATAAAAAAATATAAATTAATAAATATTAGGTTATTTATAACTTAAATTTTCTGGCTGCAATAAATATTAGGCTATTTATAATTTAAATTATCATTATATATATATATATATATATATATATATATATATATATATATAGGGTTAGGATATTTTGGAAACCCATCCTTATTCGGTAAACTCTGGAAACTCTGACTTCCCAATTTTTTTTTTAAAAAATAGGGCAAGTAATATACATGATTTTAAGCATTTTGGGCTAAAAAAAATTAAAAAAGCGCCGAGTAGTTTTTTTTAAAAAAATAAAATAAAATTTTGACTAACACATGTTAAGCGATAATAACAGGTGTTAACCATCTGTTAATTATATGTTAACAGTAGACGTTTTTTATTTAAAAAAAAAACCGTTCGGCGCTTTTTCGATTTTTTTGGCTCAAAATGCTTAAAAAAATGTATATTACATACCCTAAAATTTTCATAAAAAAAAGTCGGGAAGTTAGAGTTTCCGGAGTTTACCATATAACAAGGGTTTTCTCTATATACTTCCATTATAGATATATTGTTATCTAGTTATCCATTTGGTTTCAAAACCAATAATGTGTTGGAAACCCTGAAAACATGCCCTTGGCTATCACATATAAAGTAGCTATAAATAGAAGTTGAGAAAGTATAGGATACAAAGTTTTTTAACGTGAGAAGTGTAGGAAGCTACTAGAAATTGCCACTTGTCAATTTAACCTAACCATAGTTAAACCACAATTAAACCTATTATCCTCTTCCCTGTTCTAAACTTTCATAACATAAACCTAACCCATCCTCCTTTGAAACAAACCAATCGAGATCTGACCACCACCACCCCACCCAGACATTTCATTAAAATACTTTACGTGCAAGACCCACCTCCCCAATTTCACAATACCCTTTAATCAAAGTGACATCAGGTCGTATCCCCCAATTCAACAAACGTGAAATGATCACATCAAAACAGTAAGAAAGAAAGGATATGAACTGGGTGTGGGCTTCGACGAAACAGAGTAGAGGTTGTGGATTGTTTTGGTTATGGGTTTTTCCAATTGGTTTTTTTTGTTTGTTGTTGAAATGATGGTGATGAATATGAGTAAAAGAAGAAGAAGATGGAGAGTACAAGAAACAGAGCAGAGGCAGAGTACAAGTAAGCTTTAAAGGTGCGTTTAAATTTTTTAACGAGTTCGTCCAAAATTTTAATGAGTGCGTCCAAACTTTTTAATGAGTGCTTCTAAATTTTCAATGAGTGCTTCCAAACTTTTTAATGAGTGCGTCCAAATTTTCAATGAGTGCTTCCAAATTTTCAATGAGTGCTTCCAACTTTTTAATGAGTGCTTCTAAATTTTTAATGGGTGCTTCCAAACTTTTTAATTAGTGCCTCTAAATGTTTAGTAAGTGCTTCCAAACTTTTTAATGAGTGCTTCTAAATTTTCAATGAGTGTCTCCAAACTTTTTAATGAGTGCTTCTAAATGTTTAGTGAGTGCTTTCAAACTATTTAATGAGTGCTTCTAAATGTTCAGTGAGTGCTTCCAAACTTTTTAATGAGTGCTTCCAAACTTTTTAATGAGTGCTTCTAAATGTTCAGTGAGTGCTCCCAAACTTTTTAATGAGTGCTTCTAAATTTTCAATGAGTGCTTCCAATGAGTGCGTTTAAATTTAATAAGTGCGTTTAAATTTTATACAATGAGTGCGTTTAAAACTTGTTAGTGCGTTTAAAAGTCTTTGTTTTCAACAACTTCATCTTCTTCCTCTGCAACTTTTTTTAACCTAATTTTTATGTTTAATCATACTTATTGAAAAGGCCCCGGCTATTCACACCCCCCACTTCTATTCAACCCCCCCCCAAGCGCCTTGCTTAGGCCAAAGTGAGGCGCCTGGGGTCAAATCGTACGAGGTGGCAAGAGGGTAGAAAAAGCTGATCCAAAGCGCCTAGCTTAGGCCAAAGCGAGGCGCTTTGGATCAGAGTTTTAATTTTGGGTATTTTTTGGTGTTTTGAATTGGTTTTTTATTTTTTTTAATTTTTTTAATATAATTATTTTAAAAAGTTAAAATAAAATAAAAAAACAAATGTCTTAACTCTAATCAAATTCTAATCCACAATGTTCTTGCCTAAAGCTACCAACCATCCGGTTGAAGAAGAAGATGACAGATATCACTAACATAACTTGCATCGGCTTGAGATATGAGTTTGATTAGCTTAAATCTCTCTGATCCATGGTATCCACTTTCAAAGGATCCATGACACGCGATAATCGCTACGGTTAGTGGATACCATGGATCAGAGAGATTCAAGCTAATTAATCAAACTCATATCTCAAGTTGGTCCAACAACTGAATTTGACTTGCTTGCATTGAAATCTTGTACAAAATCATCTCATTGCATATTCTCCATATCCATACCTTGTTTCAAGTATCTTGTAAAATTCATTTCGTCTTCAAGACTCCTAGGAGTCAACAAAGGTTGACTTCTTTGAGCATTAACCATGACTATATTACATTATTATTATTATTATTATTATTATAATTTTTTATTATATTTGTAACTTAGTTCCTTTGTTTTATTATTATAATAATTTATTATTAACAAGAATCAGAAATTAGTAAAACGATTTATGAAAGTATCAAGAATCGGGAATTAGTAAAATGATCGGATGTGACTTCTGAAAACCACAAACGATCAATTAAACATTACGAAACGCGTCAAACAGAGACCGGAAGTCCAGCATGTCAATTACACCCTCAAAACAGAAATAAAATAACAATAAATAAATTAATAATAATAAATCATTGCTCAGACGTTAGGGTTTGATAAACACAAAACTTATTATTTAAAAAGCAACAAAAACACAAATCGTACCGTGAAATAAAGAGAGGCCCATTAGGAGTGCTATGGAGGAAGATCGTCGGTTTGCTGTAGTCGATGATGGCGCAGAGGTTAGCGGTAACTTTAAATTTTGAATGATCGTCGGTTTCTTCTCTATATGTCAATCAACAGTCGACCCGACTGTTGATTTCTCTCTATAACCGGTATAACTTTTCAGGCAAGCAAGTAAAATTCAGTTGTTATCGGAGAGATATCCGTCAACGATGAAGGCAACCTGAAACGACATGAACATTTATAACCTTTCTGTACCTGTGGCCAAAAGAACCTGATAAAGGTTGTACACGAGTATAATCAAACAAGGGTTGCCCTGAGTTTGATTAGCTTGAATCTCTCTTATCCATGGTATCCACTAACCGTAGCGATCATTACAGTTATTTGGAATGTTTCTGATCATTACAGTAACGATCGCTTTACGACGCCGAAAACGACTATCATTACGCGATTTGTCAGAGGGTCACTATTCATACATAAAGAGTATAATCAAACAAGGGTTTTTATCGGAGAGATATCGGTCAACGATGAAGGCAACCTGATAAAGGCTGAACACGAGTATAATCAAACAACGATGTCAAGGGTTTTAAGACAAGGAAGATGAATTAAGTTGTTATCGGAGAGATATCGGTCAAAGATGAAGGCAACCTGATAAAGGCTGAACACGAGTATAATCAAACAGCGATGTCAAGGGTCTTAAGACAAGGAAGATGAATTCAGTTGGATAGTGAGATTGATAACTTCTCTATGGAAGTTGCTAAAATAGTTAAACAAAAGCTGAAATTATACAGTTATTTGGAATGTTCCTGATCATTACAGTGAGACTGATAACTTCTCTATGGAAACAACAAATTCAAAACAGAGGTAGGTTTTCCAGAGGGTCACTATTCATACATAAAGAGTATAATCAAACAAGGGTTGTTATTGGAGAGATATCGGTCAACGATGAACGCAACCGTAGCGATCATTATAGTTATTTGGAATGTTTCTGATCATTGCAGTAACGATCACTTTACGACGCCGAAAACGACTATCATCACGCGATTTCTTTTGACAGCCAGTACAACGAACTCTGCCGGGATGCAAATCGTGATGTGATGGATTTTTATATTTGCAACCTAGTTCCTTTCTACCTGATTGCATAGGAACTTCAGGTCAGCCAGACGTTTGCCAAAAGCAAGTGTGAAGATCAAGATCAAGAAGAACAGTACGGTCAACGATGAAGGTGTGTCGTATGTATAAAATAGTGAATAATTGTAGTGTGTTAGGTATACGATGGATGGGTTTGAAAAGAAATAGCACAAGTCCTTCTTTAATGTTGTACTATGCATTCTCACATGAACATCCAACAACAATGGTATATGAATAGTGACCCTTTGTAAGGGTCTTGATGAATATCTTCATCAATCTCCTTGATTTACGCATAAGTGTGAGAGTCGATTTTCCTATGAGGGTGACTGACAAAGAGATGGTCTTTTTGATGAATGTATTATTCACAAATACACTTTTTTAACTATTTTAGCAACTTCCATAAGATGGAAGGGTTTGAAAAGAAATAACACAAGTCCTTCTTCAGGTAAGTCCACATGGTTAATCATCCGATTGTACCATTTTCCTACAGTATCATAAACAATGCTTTAGAAACTCAATATCTCATCCAATCTAAGTGTGCTATCACCACACTTGTTTCTCAGAATCCCAGCTTATGAATCACCATAGTTAATATTTGAGTAAGTTATGAAGGTTAGAAGATTAGGGTTCATGGTGTTGAAGTTGGGGAAGAAGATACTAGGTTAGAGAAGAACGAAGGGAGAGAGAGTGAGATTGTTATAAACCTGAAACTAATAAGTTATGTTGGAGCAATGGTTGTGGAAACAAATCGACAGTAGGATCGGCGCTAAGAAGCCACCCATACAGAGTGACGATAGTCGTTTTCGGCATTGTAAAGCGATCGTTTTACTCATATAAAGTGTTCGATGTCACTGTGAGTACACATTGTGCATGACATTACATTTTGCATGTGTCATTTCATAACTTGCACCGGCTTGAGATATGAGTTTGATTAGCTTAAATCTCTTTGATCCATGGTATCCACTTTCAAAGGATCCATGACACGTGATGATCGCTACGGTTAGTGGATACCATGGATCAGAGAGATTCAAGCTAATCAAACTCATATCTCAAGTTGCTCCAACAACTGAATTTGACTTGCTTGCATAGGAATCTTGTACGAAATCATTCTCACATGAGTATCCTTTGATGAATGTATTAGGGATTGGAAACTCTGAAGACCAATGACCCTCTGGAAAACCTCCGTAAAGGTCTTCAGAGTTTCCATGGGAAGGTAAACAAGCTTGAAATCAATGGGAAGGTAAACAATTCCAGCAGCTGGATATCAGGCAGACGTTTGTCAAAAGAATTTTGTACTATGCATTCTCACATGAATATCCTTTGATGAATGTATTAGGGGTTGGAAACTCTGAAGACCGATGACCCTCTGGAAAACCTCCGTTAAGGTCTTCAGAGTTTCCATGGGAAGGTAAACATACTTGAAATCAATGGGAAGGTAAACATACTTGAAATCAATGGGAAGGTAAACAATTCCAGCAGCTGGATATCAGGCAGACGTTTGTCAAAAGAATTTTGTACTATGAATTCTCACATGAATATCCTTTGATGAATGTATTAGGGGTTGGAAACTCTGATGACCAATGACCCTCTGGCAAACCTCCGTTAAGGTCTTCAGAGTTTCCATGGGAAGGTAAACATACTTGAAATCAATGAGAAGGTAAACATACTTGAAATCAATAGGAAGGTAAACATATATAACATTCTCTTCTTCTTCCCTTACAAATCACTTTGCCATTAATACCAATGGACTACCCTCACATCGGTATGGCCATCACCTAGTTGCAGGTTGCCTTCAGTTGTTGTCAGAGAGATATCTGTCAACGATGAAGGCAACATACTTGAAATCAATGGGAAGATAAACAATCCTCATCCACAATGTTCTTACGTATAGCTACCAACCATCCGGTTGTTTTCAGGTTGCCATCATCGTTGACAGATAATGAGATTTGGTGTTAGATCATAAGCAAAAAGGTAGACCACACCACTGTTAGTGAACCCTGTGTTGGATGGAAAGTGTCTTCGGCTTAAATGTCTTTGTTGAGTTGAGTTGGAGCAATCCCTGTGTTGGATGGAAAGTGTCTTCGGCTTAAATGTCTTGTTGAGTTGAGTTGGAGCAATGTCGATAAAATTTGGTGGTTATTATTTTGTTTTTTAATTTTTATAATTTTTTACAATAATTATATTAAAAAAATAAAAATAAAAATAAAAAAACCAATCCAAAACACAAAATTTACCACAAAAATAAAATCTGGATTCCAAGCGCCTTGCTTAGGCCTAAGCGAGACGCCTGGGGTCAAATCAGAATAACTTACCTCGGACCGAGGTAGTTAAAAAAGTAACCAAAGCGCCTCGCTTTGGCCAAAGCGAGGCGCTTTCAGGGGGTGGGGGTGGGTGGGAATAGAAGTGGGGGAGTTTTAATATCACCTCCCTATTGAAACAAAATCGAAAGTATTTGACAACTATTACGAGCGTTTATTCATAATTTGTATGGTTTTTCGTATGATTAAATCTTTCCAGTGTAAATCTCTGTTTTTATAATTTTTTTCATTTTCGTTCATTGTAATGGAATGTTTTTTGTTATTTAGATTGTGTAATCATTCAGATTGGTTTAACGATTTTCAATTGTTGAAAAATTTTGTTTCGATTGATTTTGGTTGTTACGATTTGAAAAAAAAATAGACGGTTTTTCATAATTTAGCTTTGGTTAGTTTAACCCAAGTATGATTAGGGTTTTTAATCTACATCCAAACATCTTGTTAATCTAATGGCTGAGATTGCTTCTTACGCTTCTTACGTTAAGAAGCTTTGTACGTTATCTCTTCCCATAAAAATTTAGGTGTTACTTTTTGGATAAAAATTGATGCTAAAAAACTTTATGAAGGCTAAGACGTGGTTTTATTTTGATGGAAACTTTCTCACAGAATTTTGAGACATGGCATTAACATGTGAAGCTATGTAAAAGTAAAACAAATATATATTTGCATTGTACATTTCAAAAAGCCATAACATAAACATTATATACATGTGTATGTATGATTAATCCTTATACACACTACGTTTCAATATCATGACTATAATCAAACAAGATTGATTATGATACTTAGAAAACAAAATAAGAAATGTATGCATTATGGAATATGAGACTCTTGAGCGTAAATCGTACACAAAAAATATGATGCACATCTGCTCTACGCACCATGATGAGCATTGAGCTCCACGGAACAGAGGGCAACAACCCTTTGGCGCCCATGCGAGTTGGTGTTCCACACCCACGGTGTTGACGTGACTGCTCTTTCACGGCCAAAGCTTCTTGCACAACACAATGTCTTATAAACAAAATAAGTAGTTTCTTTAACTATAACTGAGCAAAGTAATTGGTAACTTAATATAGTTGGGGCTATTTGGTAACTTATGTATCATTAAATATTGAGCCAGTCAAAGCTCAGAATGAGTAAGAGACTCTGAACTAGTAATTGTTGAACCAGCAAGAGTATGTTGATGCGGTAGTGGTTGGTGGTGGAGTAAGTGACAATGGGTCGAGGGTGAGGGACGTTAGGAATACAGATGAAAGGACAAAGAAGTAAAATTTTCAGTTACCGCATTTAATGTTGACTGATTCAGAGACAACCTCTCGGAATAAATAGAATTTTGTCAAACAATCCATTAGTTGCAAATAAGAACCGTTGATCGGCTTCATTTGCTATGACTAAACAAATTTGTTTATTCGTTTAGAGTAAATTAGACGAATGGTTCTTGTGATTTATCTAAATTTTAGATTTTGTTCAAGTTAGAAATATAGCCCCAACCATGTATTTATCCATGATCCAAAAAGTTAACACGATTATTTCAAACATTAAACTCATGTACATGTACTTTTTTACCCTTGTTTAAACAAAAAACTCACCCACCTCCCTTGAATCTTAAATGGGTCTCTGTTAAGATGGTGTTTGGGATTGAGTTTGGAAATGTAAAAATGCTTTTGAGCAGAAGTGCTTATTGGCTTATGACTTTTTAAAATGGAGTTTTAAAAAAAAGTGTTTGGATAAGCTTTTAGGATGTGAAACGTCAAAAAGTCAATAGATTGTTTTTTTAAGTGTTTCACTTAACTTATTGTGAATATTGGTTGTATGGGTGGTAGATTTGTATTTTTTTTTTCCCAAAAGTCAAAAGCCAAAAGCCAGGATTTCTAACTTTTCAAAAACAACTTTTCCACCCTTAAAAATCAAAAGCCAAAAGTTCAAAACAGAAAGTGTCTTTGGGTTACACAAACAAACTTATTGGCTTCTTGAAAAAGTCAATAAGTCAATAAATTGTTTTGAAACTCAATCCCAAACACCCTCTAAATAACTCTCACTAAATCCCAAATGTGTTCACCTACATAAATTCAACCAACGATCAAATTGTACCACTCACAAAAAATAGGCAAACATGAATCAATGCAAGGAAAAGGAACTACTTCACGATCAAATTAAAACCAATGGGATTGGTGGGCTGGTGAGTGGTGACCCATTGCAAAATCAGAAGCTTTTAGACTATTTGGTGTGGTGTCCTCTTTCCCCAACTCCCCCAAATGCCACATCAGCGCCACATCGTTTTCCTCCTTCCCTCTCCCAAACCAATGAAATGGTTCCCCCTCATCCCCCTTCCCCCTTCCTTTAAAAAAATAATAATATAAAAAGAATAACCAATGAAATTGATCGGGACAAAGGGGGATTCATCTCCGAGCTCACCGAAACTGAATCGGGGAGGGGGGGGGGGGGTGTTCAATATCGTGGCCGAAGACAAGTCAGCTCCTCGAGAGAGCTCCCCGTGACCACACCATCCGTCTTAGGAATACCTTGGTTTTGAGGTATTGGGTTCAATTCTAACCGAAGAAAAATATTAAAAAAAATTAGCCTTTCAAGAAAAGCATGATTAAATTAAACATGTAATCATGGGTTAACAAACAATATTCATGTACAAAATAAAGGAGTGGAGGTACAAGTGGTTCGTATCAAAACTCAAAAGGGCTTTCTTGAACTCTATCTCACTGTAAGATGTGAACGTACAAGTGGATAAAGTTGTTGAAGGTGTTCAAGAAAGCCAAGGTAAATATTACGAAAGTAGTTGAAGCTTTTAGGAATGCCTGGGTTGATCATCTTGATTATAATGGCTATTCTACTAAAAATAAGATGCACATTTGCAAAGAAGTTAGAGGAGATTATTTGGGACAGAAACAAGAATTGGTTTTTCATTGATAGTAATTAGTAAATATTATGAAAATTTGCATTTTAACGTCAAATCAAATCTAAGCACCCTAAAATTCGAACCTCATAAACGAAAATTTGCAATATTTTCACTCAATTCGAACCTTTATTTATTTATTTATTTACTTATTTATTTATTTATTTATTTATTTTAAACTAGCATAATAATGGAGATAGATATGATAATGATGATAGGTAGTCTCCATAGTGTGTCTTGGTGAGAGAGTGTATATTTTAAGAACAAGGGTAAAATGGTAAACTCTATGTGTATAACGCCCAAACGTAATCTTGTTAAGGGGCTGTTTGACAACTTTTGAATTAGTAAGTGTTGAATCAGTAAGAGGTCTAAACCATTCACTCAGTATAATGCTTACCCATTCAGAGACAAATGTATAACCGATTTAGACATCTGTTCGTAAGACAAACAGTCTAAATGAATTATGTTTAATCGATTAAGACATCTGTACAAATAGGTGGTTTTACAAATTACAATGTGCAACTTGTATTTGTCCAATTACCTTAATGGGCTTAACTGATCTCGACACAATTAACCTAATGAGGCTCAACAGGATGAAGCCCAATTTGTTTTATCAAAAGTGATGTACTCATGGACCCATCTAGGCTAATGGTCCTATGGAGCCAAGAATCTTAGGTCCAATTCAACTATACACATGTCCACACAAAAACACTTCATGACATTTCGACCCAAACCATATTTATGCAACTAGGTTAAAGCCCTTTAAATTCACCTCACCATTGCATAAAGCGATGATTTATATAAACCAAGATTTATATGTATATACAAACTAGTAATTTTACCCGTAGTGCATTGCAGCTACATCAAAACATAAAGTAACTTAATTTTATACTGTTTAATAAAAACGTATTATACTTGATCTGACTCGTTCCTAAATAAAATTTATGTAAAATGTAGACCAATTGAAAACATACATAAAAATAAACATGAAAACATATTATATTTGACCCAACTCATTTAAAAAAAATAATAATGTATGAACGTAAACAAACTTGAATTTATACGACTCGTAAGGCTACAAACGAACTAAATGAACACGAACAATGCCTTGTTCGTGTTTATTTGTTAAGGAAATTATGTGTTCACGAACAGTTAATAAACACTTACCGAACGAGATTTTTTGTTCGTGTTCGTTTGTTAAGAAAACACTCGTGTTCGTGTTCGTTTGTTAATTTTGTTAATAAATGCTCACGAACACAATCGAACATTAATGAACGAAAACAAACACAAAGGGACATATATTAACTTCCAAATAATATCAAATTCACATATACTAAGAAATTAAGTAGATCCGCCCAAAATATAATATAGTTATGCAATACAAACATACTTAGTACTTAACATAATATTGGTAAACATAATAAAGTAGTGTATAAAAAAACTAAGTTCGCATCTTAAACTTGAAGTCTTCATTAATTGGTTATTTAAACTTGAACTCTTTATTAATTATTTATTTAATAATTATACTAAAAATAGGGTTTGTTGATCATATATAGCCATATACTTACCTCACATAAATTATCCACTTATTTCGGTAAAATAAATAAAAATTAAAGAATGTAAAAAATATTATAAAAATTAAAAACCCTATTGAACTATCGAACATAAATGAACTTAAGCGAACACGTTACCAAATGTTCACGAACATAAAAAAACAAGTTACCGAACATTCACAAACATAAACGAATGAACGCGACCTTTGTTCAGGTTCGATCATTTATTAAATGAACGAAAACAAACGAACTTCCCGCCGAACAGTTCGCTAAAAGTTCAGTTCATTTGCAGCCCTAACAACACGTACATAAATAAGCATTTAAGAAAATAGTGGTGTATCAAGTATAGGAATGGTAAACTTGCAACTTTAAAAACTCGAGGGGCTTAAAATCAAATTTTAATTTTTTTTAAAAGTTGAGGGTGTGTAAGTGTCAATGTTAAAATCGAAGGGTGAGGTACACAAAAAGACAAAAACCTATAAAAAAAGGTTACTCTAACTAAGAGCATTCACATTTGGTCCACCAAATGTATGTGAGTGTGCCTCTCAAATTATATGAGGTGGTCTAAGTGGAGGAGAGATAAAATATTTGGTAAAAGCACTGTTCACTTATATATTGGGGGGGGGGGGGGGACACTGCTCACCCCTGTAAATATTTTAATATTTTTGTAAGTGGTTGGAAGAGAGAAAATGTAATAATAAAAGTATGAAAAAATATTATTTGTTTAAGACGGAGGAATAAAATTTTGAGGTGAAATAGTGATTTTTAGTGTAATTTGATGAAGGAAATTTGGTGAAGCCAATAAGAATGCTCTTAAAGGGTTCAATAATGTATTAATGTTAAAGGTGAAGATGAGAAGCCAAGTGTAAACTTATTACTTTGTTTTTATGTTTTGTAAATGAAAAATATAAAAAAAAATATATATTTATACAGTTACTCAAGTAGAGTAATTAAAATTGTACTTTAGAATTTATAGAATCCAGACTAATTACTTTCATTACTTTGCTTGATTACGAAATAAAATACTTTTTTAATATTTGGGGGGGGGGGGGGGCACTGCTCACCCCTGTAAATATTTTAATATTTTTGTAAGTGTTGTGAGTGATGAGAGAGAAAATGTAATAATAAAAGTATGAAAAAATATTATTTGTTTAAGACGGAGATATAAAATTTTGAGGTGGAATAATGATTTTTAGTGTAATTTGATGGAAGAAATTTGGTGAAGCCGATAAGAATGCTCTAAAGGGTTCAATAATGTATTAATGTTAAAGGTGAAGATGAGAAGCCAAGTGTAAACTTATTACTTTGTTTTTATGTTTTGTAAATGAAAAATATAAAAAAAAATATATATATATTTATACAGTTACTCAAGTAGAGTAATTAAAATTGTACTTTAGAATTTATAGAATCCAGACTAATTACTTTCATTACTTTGCTTGATTACGAAATAAAATACTTTTTTTTTGATCGGCGTGACAACCATCCTTACGGGGCGCCGTGCTCAAGAATCGAACACTGCTCACCCCTGTAAATATTTTAATTTTTTGTAAGTGTTGTGAGTGATGAGAGAGAAAATGTAATAATAAAAGTATGAAAAAATATTATTTGTTTAAGACGGAGATATAAAATTTTGAGGTGGAATAATGATTTTTAGTGTAATTTGATGGAAGAAATTTGGTGAAGCCGATAAGAATGCTCTAAAGGGTTCAATAATGTATTAATGTTAAAGGTGAAGATGAGAAGCCAAGTGTAAACTTATTACTTTGTTTTTATGTTTTGTAAATGAAAAATATAAAAAAAAATATATATATATATTTATACAGTTACTCAAGTAGAGTAATTAAAATTGTACTTTAGAATTTATAGAACCCAGACTAATTACTTTCATTACTTTGCTTGATTACGAAATAAAATACTTTTTTTTTGATCGGCGTGGCAACCATCCTTACGGGGCGCCGTGCTCAAGAATCGAACACTGCTCACCCCTGTAAATATTTTAATATTTTTGTAAGTGGTTGGGAGAGAGAAAATGTAATAATAAAAGTATGAAAAAAATATTATTTGTTTAAGACGGAGGGATAAAATTTTGAGGTGAAATAGTGATTTTAAGTGTAATTTGATGAAAGAAATTTGGTGAAGCCAATAAGAATGCTCTTAAAGGGTTCAATAATGTATTAATGTTAAAGGTGAAGATGAGAAGCCAAGTGTAAACTTATTACTTTGTTTTTATGTTTTGTAAATGAAAAATATAAAATATATATATATATATATATATATATATATATATTTACACAGTTACTCAAGTAGAGTAATTAAAATTGTACTTTAGAATTTATAGAATCCAGACTAATTACTTTCATTACTCTGCTTGATTACGAAATAAAATACTTTTTTTTATCGGCGAACAACTGTGTGGCAACCACCCTTGCGGGGCGCCGTGTCCAAAAATCGACTACTCAACCTCCAACAGCCTCCACCTTCTCCCGATGCACGGAAACCCGAGCCCCACCCGCCCGAAGGCACGATAGTGTTACAGAACTCGGTAAAACCTCGACGCCCGTCAGATTTGAACCGGCGCCACCCGTATTCGATCTTCACCCGGATACCAAACCATAAATGTTGGAAGTGAGAATTGAACCTTTGATCACGCCTGATCCCTATATGTAACTATTAGAGTGTTACAAAATGGTTGAAACCGTCTTAAACTAAAGTTGGTAGGTTTGGATGGTTTAAACGTTTTGCTTTACGGTTTGGGCTTGAAAACAAACCAATCATTTTACCTGGATATGGATATATGCGTGTCTATAACTGTATAAGTTACATCTTGGGAAGATAATGTAGTGAAGAGATATATACCGGTAAGCGTGTGCGCGGGGGAAATAACTCGTGCAAGGCCACCCACATGTCAGCCCTAAAAGAATAATCATTGGAAGCTTTTGTGGGGCCCGCACGATATCTATGACGTGACAACTGTAGAGAGAGTGAAAATAACGTATAGCTAATCAGAGACAAGAATTTCCTCTATGATCTCATGCCACCAACAAGGATAGAAATGACGAGTGAAAAGGACCCCAGCCAATCAGAGAATTAAGAACAACGCAAATTCTCCCAACAGTCTCACCTGTAGAGGCCGCACGAAGCTGTCAATCATTATCATTTCGTGAGCTTGCTCCACACTCACTATAAATACCTCCTCTCCTTATGAAGAGGAGGTCGGCCATTTCACACTAAAAAAAACACACACACACACACGTTAGAACTCTAAGATATTGTAAGAAAGATTGCTTGAAATATTTGTCCATTTGATACCTGTTCTTAGTCGTTGTAATTGTCACCACATACATTAATAGTAGGGCTGTAAACGAATCGAACGAACATGAACAAGTCCTTGTTCATGTTCGTTTGTTAAGGAAATTATGTGTTTACGAACAGTTCATGAACACTTACCGAACAAGATTTTTTGTTTGTGTTCGTTTGTTAAGAAAACACTTGTGTTCGTGTTAGTTTGTGTTCGTTTGTTAATTTTGTTCATGAATGCACACAAACACAAACAGACATTAATGAACGTAAATAGGTGTTCATGAATGGAAGCAAACACAAAGAGACACATATTAACTTTCGAATAAGATCGAATTCACATATATTAAGAAATTAACTAGATCCACCCAATATAACCTAATTATACAAACATACTAAGGGGGTATTTGGGATTGATTATTCAAAACAGATTATGCGTTTTGGAAAAGCAGGGGTGGAGCTGCTTATAGATTATTGCGTTTTGGTAGCCTAAAAAATTGATTATCTGCGTTTTCAAAATGCAATCCAAACACTAAAAACTGATTATCTGCGCTTTCAAAACGCAATAATCTAAAAATCAGATTCAAAACGCAATCCCAAACACCCTCTTAGTACTTAACATAATATTGGTAAACATAATTAAGTAGTGTCTCAAATAAACTAAGCTCGCATATTTAACTTGAAGTCTTCATTATTTATTTATTTAAACTTGAACTCTTCATTAATGATTTATTTAATGATTATACTAAAAACAGGGTTTATTCATCTCATATATACCCATATATTTACCTCACATAAAGTATTTATTTGGGTAAAAGAAATAAAAATAAAAGAATATAAAAAATATAAAAATTAAAAACTCTATTAAACTATCGAACACAAACGATCACGTTACCGAACGTTAACGAACATAAACGAACGAGCGAGGCTTGTGTTCATGTTCGTTCGTTTAACTAAACGAACAGAATTTTTTATTCGTGTTCGTTCATTTATTAAACGAACGAACACAAACGAACTTCCCGCCAAACGGTTCATGAACTGTTCGTTTGCAGCCCTAATTATAGAATCTCCTCATTTCTCTATATATTGTTTGGATTGGTGTTTCTTCATGTAGTTACGTATACTATTATATATTATATATTATATATTATATATTATATATTATAAGTTATAACTGTAATATGAATAATCTTTTATATAGTCAGAGAAACTGACTTTGTGCAAAGAAAAGTGGCCAAAACCCAACCGGTACCATTAAGCCTTTAGTTTGTTACTTTGTCGTATTTTAAAATTGTAGCTATCTGTTTTACTTGGATTAATTTCGTTAAAGCCATGCATTACACTTTGTGATAATTATCTAGGAATAATTGGTGGGTAGTGTGATACACGAATCGGGCGCATTTTAGCAGAAAAATCTAGAGTACATATTAGTGTGGTTAGTCACCAAAGCACTTGGAAGACTCGGCTAAATCAGCCAATGGTTGGTGTTTTGTTGAAATGTCTTTCTCCATGATTGAGTTGATCTCCACTTCACACGGGTTGCTTTGTTGCTATAACCAAACTACCCTTCTATAGTAACGGAATGAGGGTCCATTTTTGGGGTAAGATCTTGTTTAAAGCGAGACTGGTATGTGATGGCAACAATCAACAAATATGTATTGACTATGTGGAAACATTCAGTCCTGTGGTTAAACTTGCTATAATACGAACCGTGTTATCCGTAGCCCTCTCTCAATAATGGGCCATACATCATTTTGATGTCGTAAATGCCTTCTTTCATGGTAATTTGAATGAAACGGTCTATATATGTATGAACACATGGGATTTCAACATCGTGAATATCCGAATTATGTGTGGCGTCTCAAGAATTCACTTTATGGACTAAAACTGGCACCACAGGCTTGGTACCACAGATTTGCCATTTTTGTTACTCACATGAATTTTCAACAAAGCAGTTGTAATAACTTACTGTTTATATATAATTGTGGACGTGATATGGCTTATCTCCTCATTTATGTGGACAATATTATTCTTACCACATCTTCTGATATGCTATAGGTTCAACTCATGTCTTCCCTTGCAGGTGAGTTTTTCTTTTAAAGACTTTGGACCCTTTGAGTTATTTCTTGGGTATTTCGGTGACCCGAAGCAGTGACACCATGTTTTTATCACTACATACTTATGCCTATGTAATAGACACTAGCTGTCATATGGCATAATCCTTTCCTAGATTATAGCCTTGTCATTATTATTATGGTCAACTCATTATTGTGCATTCATTTTGTAATTATTGTAATTGATTTGTCTTTTAATTCTTTCCTTGTAAACATTGTAAGTCAATTATAAATAATAATGTCTACCTCTCTATCAAATCATAGAGGGTTTTACCTCCTACATGGTATCAGCCAGATACCCATTCTATTGCTCTCTCCTTTTTCAATTACACCATGTCTCCCACCATTGCCGCCAATCTTTCTTCCCCTTCTCCTTTCACCGACTCTAAACTACCGATTGCTACTATTCTTCACATGATTACCATCAAACTTTCTAACTCCAACTATCTTCAATGGCAGTATCAAATTCTGCCTCTCATCTCCAACCAAGGACTGCTCGGTCACGTTGACGGGTCCAGTTCTCCACCGGCTGCCACTGTTTTTGTCGAGGAAAAACAGCAGCCAAACCCTGAATTTCTTGCCTGGTCTACTCTTGATCAGCAGGCTATTCTCATCCTGAACGCTTCTCTTACTGAAGAAGCCGTCGCAGAGATACTTGGCTTGTCAACCGCTCGCCAAATCTGGACTGCTTTGGAAGCAACCTATAACAACACGTCCCTTAAACGTATGCATCTTCTCCGTGACACTCTTTGTCAGTTAACCAAAGGGTCTTCAACCGTAGCTGATTATGGTCGCAAGTTTAAAGATATTTGCGATCAACTATCGGCTATCGGCCACCCGGTAACTGATATTGATAAAACTCATTGGTTTCTATGTGGTCTTGGACCAACATTCGAGAGTTGGTCTACAACCATTCGCACCACTCGTGACCCATTACCTTTTCGTGACTTACTTACCAAGGCAGAAAGCCAAGAGCAATTTCTTGCCTCACTTCATCCTCCTTCTTCAGCCCATGTTGCTTTTCATGCTCATTCATCCAAAAATCGGTCCTTTGGCTCCTTTTCCAATCGGCTCAAAACCACTACTGGATCCGATAAACAACAGCCTTCATCCGCCTCTTCTAAAAATACTCGTCGTCCACCGCACTGTCAATTATGTAGGACTAATGGTCACTACGCCAACAAATGTCTCAAACTCGCCACGTTTGTTGCTGATGCCGCTTCGGATGAAGGACTTGCTCGTGCCTTTCATTCTAAGTGTCATGTTACTGATGATGTTCCCGATTGGACTGCGGATAGTGGTGCCGACCTACATATGACGGACGACACCGGTAATCTTAATTCTTTTTCTAAATATCATGGAAAAAACTCTGTTGAGTTTGGAAATGGCTTGTCTCTACCCATAACTCACACTGGCAATGCTAAAATCAATAATAATATCAAGTTAAACGATGTTCTTCTTTTTCCCAACATCACCCGAAATCTTCTTTCTGTAAGCAAATTAATCAAAGACAATCCCGTTGACGTCCTTTTCTCGGATTCATTTTTTGTTATTCAGGATCGGAAAACAAGCAAACCGCTCGTTGAAGGACGATGTGAAAATGTTGATGCGTTTTGCGACTAAGGATTGGATATACAATATTAACACATGTTAGTGATGGCCGAAGGTGAATAAGTATGGGCGAAGGTAGATGATAAAGGGGCGAAGGAAGACTGGACGTGATCAGAAGACACATTCGACCACCTGAAGTGGGCGAATGTGGAAATCACTCACATTCGACCAGTTAAAACGGGCGAATGTGCAGTGCCTATATATAGTTTTTGTGTTTTTGATAATGTAAGTGAGTTGTCATTTGTGTCCAGGTTCAGTACAGGTTCAGAGGTGTTTTTGAGAGATTATTAGTGTGTTCTAGATTAACATAAACTCATTGTAAATGCTTATTGAATGAAGTTAATCTATGAAATGATATTGAAAATGATCTTGATTGTGTCGTGATTTGTGTTTTATCAATTTGTTCAGAACTAGGGTTTCCGCACCTGGTTTTGTGACTTGTATGATCGTATAATCCTGTTTTAGCTAAAATCCAACGTTCACAAAGTGGTATCAGAGCCTAGAGGATCATACAACAACAAATTTGATAAGATCAGAGCTGATTTGGACATGTTTTTGACATAAAATCATCTGTTTTTACATAAACTTTGTTTCTAAGAGTTTTTGATCGATTTAAAGGTGAATTTGTGGTCGAATTCAAGTTTTCCAAGACTTAAAGTTGTTCCAAATCAATTCCGAAACATAACCTGATTGAGATCATTCAAATCCATGAACTTTTGAAAATCTGAGATCAGAATAACCGTTTTTCAAACAATAACCGTTTTTCAAAAATGAGATCTGACTGTTTTGGGCGAACCTGGAACCTGATCTGAGTGTTGTGGTCGAAAGTGATAAAAAGTGGGCGAACCTGAGTATTGAGTGGACGAACCTGAAAATTTGTGTTGAATTTTTTCACTTTCGGGTAGAATTTCCACATTCGACCGTTCTTATTTTGGACGAAAGTGGAAAAGTATTAAGTCAGTGTTTACATTCTGGTCACTTCTACATTCGGTTGTTCCTGTTTGGACGAAAGTAGAAACAGAAGGGACGAAAGTGAGAATTAGTGGACGAACAAAGGATTATTTGGACGAACCTATTGTTTTTCGGGCGAACCTAAGATTTTTGTTGAAAATTTTTCTAAGTGTTAAGATTTTCAGATTGTGATCATGTGGCGTTTTCAAACTACTCCGGGATCAGCAACAACACAACCACAACAGCAGACGATGGACCCATGGACAGTGGCAGCGCAAAAGACGAATACACAGTCTTCACAACCACTTAACTACATGAAAACGACGAGCACGATGCCTCAAAGTGTAGCACATCCGGCACTACAATCAGATTACTGGGGAGTAGCTGCAGCGGCGGTAAATACTCAAACCACTAATGCTATTTCTACTTTGATTAAGGATTTATCTACAGGTAGTGGAACTCGGCCACCGAAGCTCATGGATATGCAAGAGTATAATCAGTGGCATACCATGTTCAAGATCCATTTGGAAGGCATGGGAGTTGAAGGAGCAGAGGCATGGAGCATGATTGTTAAAGGATACACAGCACCGATTCTGGAGAATACTGGTGAGTTGATTCCTCTGGAAAGCTTAACTGAGGACGAAAAGAAGAAATATGTGGTAGAGAAGAAGGCGTTTTCTCAACTGACACAGGCAATCACAAGTGACCTGTTGCATCAGTTTGGGACATGTACTACGTCAAAGCAGCTTTGGGATAAGCTGAAGAGGAAACATGATGGTAATGAGAAGACCAGGAGTCTGAGAATGGAGGAATTGGTCAAAGAGTTTGAGAATTTTTCTTTCATTAATAATGAAACTTTGAAAGAACTAACTCCGAGATATATGCATTTGTTATCTGAATTGTCTAGTTATGGTGTACAGATTCCAATGACTAAGCAGGTGGATAAGTTTGCAGATGCTTTACCACCACAATGGGATCAGCATGTGGAAGTACTGAGAGAGAAGGATGCTTATCAATTTTGGACCATTTCAGAGTTTATCGAAAAGCTGGAGAACAAAGAGTTGGAGGACAGGAGGAAAGCTAGAAGGTCACAGATTCCTCAGAATCCCAGTTTGTATTTTGGAGGGACTTCAGTTCCAGCTGGAAACTCGAGCTCAGGAAGCGTTGCACCACATGTTGCATGTATTTCTAATGTCATGGAATCATCAAAACCAACCACCAACTACACACCACCACAATACAATTCCTACTCACAACCATCATATACACCACCACAATATAATTCCTACATTTCACCAATCTCTCCAATGCAACAAGCAAGTTTTTACACCGCTAACCAATCACAACAACCAGTAAACCAAGTTACTCAACATAAACAACAACCGGTGGTTTTGGATACATCTAACTTGGGAAATGTGACTGTGGAGGTTGCTCAGCAACACATTGCATTAGTTTCAGCAATGGTTTCATCCTACAATGGGTTGGTTGCTAGTCAGATTGGGAATAACAACTTAACCAACGAAGACTACGCACAGATAGACAAGGAAGAGATGGAACTCATTGACATTCAATGGGCTTTTGTGAGTATAATGAGAAGAGCAACAGAGTTCATCGAGAAAACTGGAAGGACTGATTTGGCAACATCTCCCAACACAACCTATGGATTCAATAAGGAGAAGGTTACGTGTTTTAATTGTGGAGAAAAAGGACACTTCAAAAGGGAATGCACCCAGCCACCTAAACAAGGTAATCGAAACCCTTTCAATGCAAATTACCAGAACCGTCAACAAAACCAAGTTTCTTACCAAAATAACAACAACTACCAAAACCGAAACTTTAACAACCAAAACAGACAACCAAACACTCAAAACCAGATTCAAAACCAATCTCCTAATCACACAAACCGAACAGTTGTACCTATTACTACACCTAATGAGATTCAACAGAATGCGAGTCAGAACCAAGCTTTGGTGACTCAACAAGATGAGAGGTTTGACTGGTCGGGTATGCAAATAGGAGTTGAGGAAGTGACTACTGGTGGGAATGTGGCATGTGTTGCTTATCAGGTTGATATGGAAGAGTCGGTGGCAGTTGATGAGAAGAAAGAAACTGAGGAGTGTGAAAGTGATGACTCTGAGACTGAGATGGAAGTGGAGAGTGAACCTGTTGAGGTTAAGGCTGAGGAAAGGAGTTCTGGAATGGTGATTGATTCTGTTTCTGATGTTCCCGAAGAGTGTAGATCAGTTTATTCAGATTCTGAGAGCGAATCAGACACGGAGGCAAGTGTTGATTCTTTAGATGATGATATTGATCAGTTGCTGGCAGAAGCTGACTTTTTTGATGACGAGGAAGTCGTGCATAGCTGATGATGCTTTCACCAAGATCGACTATTCCAAGTTTTTCACTGGAAAGGAAGCTCATTTTGCGTTGATGGCCATGACTGAACCGCCAAAACCTGTAAGTTCTGAATCTAGCACTGATGTTATGAGTGATAAATATTGTGGAACATGTGATAGATTGACTGAGGAGAATAAACAACTCCGAATTTCACGAGATAGTGCTATCTTGAACTGTCAATCTACTCGCAAAGAGTTGAATGCTTTCAACAAAGTATTAGATGGCTATAAAAAGGACATTTCCGACTTGAAAAATACTTTGTCATTGAAACAATTGGCCATAAACAACTATATCAATGAAATTGAAAACACCAAGTTGGAAATGGCAGCCATAAAATGCTTTGCTGAAAAGGTTAACAAGAAGTTGCAAAGTTATAAGAATGTTGCTTATGTGGTAGATCATATCATTGATGATAACACCACCAATTACAAGTCTGTACCATCTCCGGTTCTTTTTGAAAACCATAACTATCACCAAGTTATACCGGAGAGTTCGGTAAAATCAGACTCATCATCGGAAAAGGAATCTAATACTTCGAGTATTGGTGATCCTTATTCCGATGTGAGACCGATTTTGGGCTTGAACAATGAGGGTGTTTATGCTGAGAGTGATAATTCAGACTCAGAAAATGATGATACTGGTAGTGATCAATCTGTTAATGAATGTGAGATTCCAAAAGAAAATCACATCATTACCACTGAACCAGTGTCACCATCTGATCATGTTCATCCGATGGCAAATGCTAATCGTGATAAAAAGTCTGAAAAGATTGATGTTAAGAAAGATAATGATGTTAAGAATGTGGTCAAAAAGAATGAGCTGAATGAACAAAGTGATAAACCGGTTAAAGTGTTTTATCGGATGGAAGGATCCGATAAGATCATTTCTGATGAGGAATTTCCGATAAAAAATGTTAACTATTCTAAACTTGATAAAATCTGGCAAGAAAGCACAATATGGTTTCCAAAACATGAGAGAACCAATGAAATTCCACCAGAAATCTTAAAGAAATTGTTTTCAGAAGTTCCTCAAGAACCAAAAATCCATGTCACTGAGTTCATTCGACCAAATGATAAAGCAAATGGTTTTCATGAGCCTTCTTACTCGAAAGGACCACTTCCTGAGAGTTTAAGAAATCAACAATATAATGATCAATTTCCTGTTAGATCATTTGCTTCACCAAATGCTCATTATGTGTTTGAGGAATATAGAAAATGCTTTAAATGTGGAGAACGCGGGCATTTACTTGCTCAGTGTCCATATGTAAGGCACAAAAGACATGAAGTTGAGGTTCGAAATTCCATGAAAAAGCCGATTGATCATTATGTCCCACCACATAGACGGGCTGTTCCTCAACAACAACAATTTTATAATCAAAACAATTTTCAAATGAGGAACAACCGTCCATTTCAATATGATCGAAGGAATCGGATGGCAATGGAACAATCTTGGAGAAAACCTGTGGTGAACACAACAGCTGATAGACAAAAGGTTCCACAAAAACCAATTGTCAAATCACATGTTGGACCTAAGTCTGTTAATTCAGATAAGGTTGCTAAGAAAGTTACTTTTAGTAACAATGTTCAGAAACCAATTGAGAAACCAAAATCTCAAATTCGTATTCTCAAAAGGTCTGAACAATCTTGGACACCTAATGGTACTCCAGGAGCTTCTACTTCAAAGGTGAGCGAGAAAAATGAAAGTGTTTTGAAAAATCAGAAAACGGTTGATTCAAAACAGAAAGTTGTTGAAAAAGTTATTGAGGATGTTTCTTTGAAATCCAATGTTCAAAGGCCCAAGACTCAGGCTTGGGTCCCCCGAAAGAACTAAATGTTTACTTTTTATGTGCAGGGAGCTTCAGCTGGCCCTATTAGCAGTCTCTGGATTGTTGATAGTGGAGCTTCAGGCCACATGACGGGGGATTTGGCGTTGCTGTTTGATGTGAAGAATATTAATGGAGGATATGTCGCGTTCGCGGGTAATAAAGGAGGATATATTACGATGGAAGGAAGCGTGAGTAATGGGATTGTGACTTTCGAGCGGATTTCTTATGTCAAGCAGATAGACTATAATCTGTTGAGCGTCAGTCAAATATGCGATAAACAATTTTCTGTGCATTTTGATGACAAATCCTGCTATATTCTCAAACCGGGCTTCAAAATTCCAAAGGAGTGGGTTATGTTGATGGCACCTCGAGTCAACAATCTTTATATTCTTGATATGTCCAAGGCGATGACATCACAGGGACAGATAACATGCTTTCTATCCAAGGCGACCGAAAAAGAATCGATAATGTGGCACCGCAGAATGGGGCACATTCATCTGAGGAAAATGAATCAATTAGTAAGAAATGGACTTGTCGATGGAGTAAACGTGAAACATTTCCATCTAAACGACAAGTGTGTAAGCTGCATGAAAGGAAAACAACACAAACAGTCCCATAAAGTGAAGAAAGTTAACTCTGTTGAGATGCCGCTTGAGCGATTGCACATGGACCTTTTTGGACCGGTCAAACGCAAAAGTCATCTTGGAGAGCTTTATTGTTTAGTCGTCACTGATGACTATTCACGATTCTCATGGGTGATGTGTTTGAAGAACAAAAGCGACACCTTTACCAACTTACATGTTCTGTTCACTCGACTGGAGAATATCTACAATTTGAAGATAAAAAGAATCAGGAGTGACAACGGGACGGAGTTCAAAAATGCAAAGATGGATGAACTTTGTGAAAGCAAAGGGATTCATCATGAATATTCGGCTCCGTATACCCCGCAACAGAACGGTGTTGCTGAAAGAAAGAATAGGACTCTGATTGAGGCTGCTAGAACAATGCTCGCTGACTCAAATCTTCCAGTAATGTTCTGGAATGAGGCGATTTATGCAGCAAATTATACATTAAATCGGGTTCTAACAGTGAAGAAGTTTGGAAAAACATCTTATGAGCTGTTACACCGACGAAAGCCCAATTTAGAGTATCTAGAACCATTTGGGGCGCCATGCACGATGTTGAATCCAAGCGAGAAGTTTAGTCCTAAAGCTGAAGAGGGATATTTTGTTGGATATGCAACCCCGCTCAAACGGGTATTCAACAAGAGAACTCGTCAAGTGGAGGATTGGGCTAACGTGGAAGTTCAACGATACACACAAAATTTGCAAGGCACGGGCCCTGATTGGATGTTTGATTACAAAGATTTCTTTGAATCATTCAACCTAGATAGCTTGGTTGAAGAAGCTGTTATCAGATTACTTTACGAGTGTGAAAACGCGGCAACTTCACCGTTGATGCGTCCAATCACCGTAAACCCCCCACCAGCTTCTAATGATACCAGTGCTCCTATACAAGAAGAAGAGATGTTTCAAGAAGCTTCAACTTCATTAGACACTTCAGAATCTGAAGATGAACAATTTGAAGAAGCTGTTCTTGAACATGCAGAAGACTTAGAAGAGCAAACTGTGAACCCAACTCCAAATACAGACGTTGCTTCATCATCTAACACGGGTCATGATCAGGATGCTGTAGAGAACTTGACTGCTCAGACGGGAGTGATTGTACCTGTTAATCCGGAATCTCGGATTCATCGTATTCACCCGCTGGAGCAAGTTATCGGTGATCCTGGTAGTGGAGTGATGACCAGAGGGCAGCTAAAAAGCGTTAATTCGCCAGAGAGTTTTGGTGCTTTAGCATTGTATGCCAAAATTCAGAAATCTGGTAGCCAAAATGATTGGTCGTTTGCATGTTATGTGTCGCAGGTAGAGCCAAGGACATACAAAGACGCTTTGAATGAAGATGCCTGGGTTGAGGCAATGCAGGAGGAGTTATTGCAATTCCAGAAATTGGGAGTCTGGACGCTCACAGATTTGCCGCCGGGAAGAAAGAAAATAGGCACTAAGTGGGTGTTTAAGTGCAAAAAGGATGATCGTGGAGTTATTGTACGCAACAAAGCCAGATTGGTTGTGCAGGGTTTCCATCAAATCGAAGGAATTGATTACAATGAAATCTATGCACCAGTAGCACGAATTGAAGCTATTCGGATGTTCCTTGCGTTTGCTTCGTATAAGAAATTCAAAGTCTATCAAATGGACGTCAAGAGCGCATTTTTGTACGGTAAAGTCAAGGAGGAGGTTTATGTCGGGCAGCCACCAGGCTTTGAGGACCCAATCCACCGGGACAAGGTCTATGTGCTGAACAAAGCTTTATATGGTTTGCACCAGGCTCCAAGACAGTGGTACGAGGAGCTAAGTACATACCTCATCTCCAAAGGATTCAAGCGCGGCCTCGTCGATTGCACCCTCTTTACGAAGAAGACGGGAGATGACTTGCTTCTAGTACAGATTTACGTTGATGATATTATATTTGGTTCAACTAACGAACTTTTGTGCAGGGAATTTGAAACTGTTATGCAGGAGAAGTTCGAAATGAGCGCTATGGGGGAAATGCAGTTTTTCCTCGGCTTACAGGTGGATCAAAGACCCGACGGGATCTTCATTCACCAGACGAAATACGTAGCCGACATCTTGAGCCGATTCCAGATGGAGGACTCTAAGCCAATGGATACCCCGATTCAACCCAATCACGGGATTGGAGTGGACGCTAAGGGGGAGCTGACAGACCCATTTACATACAGAGCAATCATCGGATCTCTGATGTATTTGACAGCGTCTCGACCAGATATTATGTATGCAACGTGTCTCTGTGCTCGCTATCAATCGAAGCCGAAACAAAGTCATCTGACGGCGGTCAAGCGTATCCTTCGATATCTGAAGGGTTGTCCATCAAAAGGACTTTGGTACCCTAATGATGATGATTTTGATTTTATTGCTTTTAGTGATGCAGATTGGGGCGGCTGTGATAAAGACAGCAAATCAACCACAGCCGGTTGCCAGTTTTTAGGGAGCAGGTTAATTACCTGGCAATGCAAGAAACAGACTTCCGTCGCACTGTCTACATGTGAAGCCGAGTACATTTCAGCCTCCAGTTGCTGTTCGCAAGTGCTCTGGATCCAACAACAGATGGTCGATTACGGTTTGCAGTTTCTTAAAACCCCTATACACTGTGACAACGAAGCCGCAATTGCATTAACTAAAAATACTGAAAATCATTCTAAAGCTAAACATATCCGGATTAAATATCATTTTATCCGTGATTGTTACGCTAAGGAATTGATTGACATGGTCAAAATCCATACTGACTACCAACGTACAGATTTGTTTACAAAAGCTTTTGACAGATCCCGCTTTGAATATCTTTTGAAAGTAAACAATATAAAGGAAAAACAGGACTAATCGGCTCCTCGGTTTATCATTTTTAGTTTTTAGTTTTACTTCTAAATTTTTGCTAATTGGGAATTTCTCTTTGCTAATTGGGAATTTCTCTTTACTATCATAATCCTCAAAGAAGTTGATGCTTTCAAGTGGATTGTTTCTTTTAAAATTTTTTTTTGTTTTTAGAAAAATTAAAAACCCAAAAATATGTTCTTTATTTTAGGGGGAGTCATTTTATCAGAAAAACCAAAAACATTGAAAAATTTTCAAAATACCTAAAAATTAGAAAAACCCAAAATGATTTCCTGGATAAAAAGAGGAAATGATAGTACATCAGTGGGGATCTGACACAGGCTAAAGAATTGTATAGTTTTAATGAGACGTATGTTGATTACGTGTGATATGCTGATAGGCTTCGTAGACTAAATATTGCATGCATTAGTGATACAAACATAACAAACTACGCGTTTGTGGATGAACACCTCATGGGCATATGGTCTTAGTACCGTAATTTCGTTTGATAGGGTGTTTGTACAAAACTCGGAGGTTTAGGGTCGTTATGTTATTAGTTGTCTGGGGATAGCCTCTCTGATCTTCTGCTGTAAGTCATTACGGACCTAGATCAGACAGGATGTCTTTATAAAAGAGCTTTATGCCAAATCCTAAAGTTACCGAATTGAGGAACTTTCCATGTTATATGATGATCAAAGATTATCTATAATGTCGTATTGATCATTGATGCAAATCATGATTAATATCAGTCCTCAACCTGGTATAGTGCATATGTTGCTTTGCTGCATTAATTTGCTGACCTGTATACCTCTATGCATTATATCTTGTACAATTACAGACGACGAAAGCATAATCACGCTTTACTATGAGTCTTTGTGCAAATTACTTCTTGATACGGGAGTATGTCGTGTGTGTGGGAACCACAATGTGTTAGTCTAATACACCTAATTCGTATCATTTTAAAGCATTGCGTAATTGTCTGCATGTGAGCTTATGTGGATAACAATATCAGCAATTGCCGTGTCACATATTGTTTCTAATGATAATATTGAAACAGATCAACGCTGTGTTCAGATTTCTCAGAAAACTGATATGATCCTCTTACCGGAAATCACAAAATGTTTACTGCTTTCATTTACTTTGATGCATTTTACTTTGTCGCATTTTACTTTTATTGTCAAAAAGATACAAAATCCAAAAAGATTTTAGGTGTGTTTTGATAAAAATTTCAGAAAATCCAAAAGATTTGCATTTCTGCTTTATTTTTGATATCCGGGGATGCTTGATGGTCAATTTCTGAGATTTGATAACACCATCTGGACTTTGTAACATTCAAAATGTGAAAATTTGAGTTTTGGAAGTTTAACGGATTGAAAAATGTTGAACGGGATTCGAATTCGTGATTTGGTGAAATTTTCAGATTTTTCCATTTCACATTCGCCCCTTAAATGGGTCGAATGTGGAAAAATCATCATATTCGACCGTTTTGCTTTTGGGCGAATGTGGACTTTTCTACTTCCGGGTGAAAATTCCACTTCCGGTTACAAAATTCACCTTCGGGTCTTTAATTAGGGGCGAAGGTGGAGTAGTTTCACACTCGTACCATTCATTTGGGGCGAATGTGGAATTAAACCACATTCGTCCACTACAAACGGGCGAACGTGGACCCTTATAAATAAGCCTTTCAGGTTCGATCCTCTTCATTCAAAATTTTTCAAAATTTCAATCAATACCAGACCTTGTTGCTCGTGATTCCTATGCTTCATTGATTTGTTCCCTGACCATTACTGATCATTTTAACACTAAACTTGCAGGTAATGGACTTCATATCAGATCAGTTTTGAACGTTTTAAGAACAGGACCTAGGGTTTCAATTCTAGGGGTTTATGATGATTATTGATGTTTGTTTTTGATTGCTGATCAGTTCTCATAGGTTTTAGGGGGAGAATGTAGAAGGAATTAGGATAATAACACATTTAGATGATAGTTTTGATTGTTGGAACACTGTTGAACCCTAATTCCACTTTAAAACCAATGAAAACTGATTAATTGTCAAAAATGGTTATGAACGAGTGTTAATCGGCCTTATTAGCACATATTAGGATCAAAATTACAAGTTAAAACAAACAATGGCAAAAATTTAAATTTTGGGGGTAAATTGTTTCACTTTCGGTTGTTAAAAACGGGCGAAGGTGAATCAGTTTGGGCGAATGTACATTCAAAATGGACGAATGTGATTTTTAATCTGAACTTTTTCATATTCGACCAATATTTTTCACATTCGACCAGATTTACTCACATTCGACCATTTCACAACGGGCGAATGTGCAGTTTATTTGGACCAAAAATTTTATAATTTTGTCGTTTCTGTATTTTGACGTATTTCATTGATTTTTATGTGCAGATGGCTGATCAACCCGAGAACGTTGAAGCACCAGCAGTCAATGTGGAAACTCCAGCTGAGATTACACCAGTGCCAGAAGCTGAAACGACTGTTCCGAGCAGTTGGCCGTTTGAAAGATCGCACAACTGTTGCGCTTATCTAGGAGATGTTGAGAAAAACACGGAGTTTACCGGGATTATAGAATTTCTGAAGAGGAGCAGGATTGTTCATGCTTTAGCCACACCAACTATCATATACAAAGACATCATTGAAGATTTTTATCAGAATGCGAAGTATGACTACTGGGAGAATCAGACGATCATCAAGAGCAAGATTCAGGAGATGGATATGTTCTTGACTGAAGCTGATATTCGGGAAGCTTTACAGATTAAGTTTGAAGATAGTGAAGATCCCAGGGAGTTATCATGGACAGAACAGAAGGCGTGCTTCTTACGAATGAAATACAAAGGTCCAATCACTGACGGATCTATGTATAAAGGGAAACTGGGAGTGCAGTACAAGTATTTTGCACATGTTCTTATTCATGTTTTTGGATGTGTGAGTGGTGGTTATGACGTCATGAGAAGGAGTTTGAGTTCATTAATGGTTGCGTTGACACTCAACAAACCATTTAATGTTTCTGGGATGATTCTTGATCATATGCTGGAGATGCTGAAGGGAATGAAGAATAAGAAGTTTATGTTGTATCCGAGATTTCTGATGATGATCTTTGACTACAAGTATCCTATGCTGAAAAAGGATCCGACTATGATCCTAGGTCAAGATCATATGAACATTAGAACTTTGATGAGGATGAAGGGTTACAAAGGTGTGCCTGATAGTGAGAAGCCACCTAACAGGAGATTATCTAGGAGATGTTGAGAAAAACACGGAGTTTACCGGGATTATAGAATTTCTGAAGAGGAGCAGGATTGTTCATGCTTTAGCCACACCAACTATCATATACAAAGACATCATTGAAGATTTTTATCAGAATGCGAAGTATGACTACTGGGAGAATCAGACGATCATCAAGAGCAAGATTCAGGAGATGGATATGTTCTTGACTGAAGCTGATATTCGGGAAGCTTTACAGATTAAGTTTGAAGATAGTGAAGATCCCAGGGAGTTATCATGGACAGAACAGAAGGCGTGCTTCTTACGAATGAAATACAAAGGTCCAATCACTGACGGATCTATGTATAAAGGGAAACTGGGAGTGCAGTACAAGTATTTTGCACATGTTCTTATTCATGTTTTTGGATGTGTGAGTGGTGGTTATGACGTCATGAGAAGGAGTTTGAGTTCATTAATGGTTGCGTTGACACTCAACAAACCATTTAATGTTTCTGGGATGATTCTTGATCATATGCTGGAGATGCTGAAGGGAATGAAGAATAAGAAGTTTATGTTGTATCCGAGATTTCTGATGATGATCTTTGACTACAAGTATCCTATGCTGAAAAAGGATCCGACTATGATCCTAGGTCAAGATCATATGAACATTAGAACTTTGATGAGGATGAAGGGTTACAAAGGTGTGCCTGATAGTGAGAAGCCACCTAACAGGAGATTATCTAGGAGATGTTGAGAAAAACACGGAGTTTACCGGGATTATAGAATTTCTGAAGAGGAGCAGGATTGTTCATGCTTTAGCCACACCAACTATCATATACAAAGACATCATTGAAGATTTTTATCAGAATGCGAAGTATGACTACTGGGAGAATCAGACGATCATCAAGAGCAAGATTCAGGAGATGGATATGTTCTTGACTGAAGCTGATATTCGGGAAGCTTTACAGATTAAGTTTGAAGATAGTGAAGATCCCAGGGAGTTATCATGGACAGAACAGAAGGCGTGCTTCTTACGAATGAAATACAAAGGTCCAATCACTGACGGATCTATGTATAAAGGGAAACTGGGAGTGCAGTACAAGTATTTTGCACATGTTCTTATTCATGTTTTTGGATGTGTGAGTGGTGGTTATGACGTCATGAGAAGGAGTTTGAGTTCATTAATGGTTGCGTTGACACTCAACAAACCATTTAATGTTTCTGGGATGATTCTTGATCATATGCTGGAGATGCTGAAGGGAATGAAGAATAAGAAGTTTATGTTGTATCCGAGATTTCTGATGATGATCTTTGACTACAAGTATCCTATGCTGAAAAAGGATCCGACTATGATCCTAGGTCAAGATCATATGAACATTAGAACTTTGATGAGGATGAAGGGTTACAAAGGTGTGCCTGATAGTGAGAAGCCACCTAACAGGAGATTATTTGGCGCTTTGGCTCGTCCGGATTACACTGATCCTGGCAAGAACAAAGCAAGACATGATGATAGTGACTCGGACAACGATGATCCCTTAGTGTATGTTGATTCAAGCACTAAGAGGAAACGACAAGTAGTCAATCCTGGAGCCAAAGGGAAGGGCAAGGGAAAGGCTGTGGATCAGGGAAGCATTAAGCAACAAGTGGCTAGAAAGAAATCGACGGCAAAGAAAGGATCGGGTTTGGTGGATGAAGAGTCGGTAGATTCAGAAGAGACTGAGGTTGATGAGCAGTGGGATTCTGATGATGAGAATGTGAGGACCACCAAACGTAAGGCCACTATGGTTGGTGAGTCTGAATCCTTGAACCAGTCGATAGAAGAAGCTGAGAGAAGAAAGAAATCAGTTGAAGATGAGGGCCTAGGTGTTGACCTGGCAGAACTGAGTGTTGGAGATACTGTAGTAGTGAATTTGCCCAGAAAAACAAAGAAGCAAAAGACTATGGCCAAGAAATCAAGTGTAAAAGAACTGAGAGAGAAAGAGTTAGCTCAGTTGTTGAAGGGAAAGAGATTACCTGATGCTGGTACACCATCTAAGCTATCTTCACCAGTTGCCAAGAAGCAGAAGAAAACGAAAGAGGCAGAGACTTTACCAATCGATCAATTCAATATCGATATGGATAAAGTGCTCGATATGTTTAGAAAGCCTCAGAAGGAGAAAGTTATTGAAGTTGAGCCATCTAGATCTAAGTCGAAGAAAGTGACTGTGGATGATGATGTCATGAAGCAAGTTAATAAGAAGATGGAAGACATGATGAAGATGTTGGTTGCTCAACAAGCTGAGATTGCTAAGTTCAAACAGAATGAGGAGAAAATGCTTCAGATAGTGGTTGCTTCGAAATCTAATCAGGATGATATAAATGATAAGATTAAAATGATTGAAGCAAAGAATGAGAAGCTTGAAAGAAAATGTGAAAGAAACAAGAGCAAAATCAAATTGATTAAGGCTGATAACAAAGAACTAAAGAAGGAAAACAAACGCCTTGGTAATTTGATTGAAGAGCTTTATAGCAGGGCACCCCAGTTGAAAGAGGGTGAAGAAGATGAAGAAGAAGATGAACAGAAAGTTGATTATGAGTATTCTGAATCTGAGAAAGAAGAAGATGATGATGAGGATAATGATGAATCGGAGAAAAGCGATGATGATAATGATGATGATGACAATAATGATGATGATGATGGTGCTGAAGGTACTGGGAAAAAGCAAGGTGATGAGTTTAGCAGTGGAAGTGATCATGATGGAGGAGATGATACTTCTAGGTTTACTTATGAGAAGAGAACACCGAAGAAGAAAGATACTGGAGAATCAAGTTCCAAGAAGAAAGGAGGGAACGTTGATTCAGATGAAAGTATTTTCTGGAACGAGAAGGTGAGATCTTTGTCTGAGGATGCTAAACAGCTGTATAAGAATATGTTGGAAAAGAGAGAGTGGACCATTGAGTTCACAGGATGCTTCGCTGAAATATTCCAGACTGATGACTTAAGATATGAGTTGGAATATGAAGATCCAGATCTTGAAGAAGGGGAATTACCTGCATCTGTGGCGAAAGAAATACTAGATGGTCTTGCACAGAGGGTAGGGAAAACGTTTGAAGAGTTTATGATGGATGAATCGATTCCTAATATTCCTGAAAAGGATATGGGAAATCATTCAGATGATGTACAGACTCCAGAGAACAATGAAGTGGAGGTAGAAGATATAACTCATGAAGAGTTTCCCCAATATTTCAGACAAGATGATGAAAATGAAGTATTTCCTGACTTCACTGAGATACCAAATAAGTCAGCGAAACAGAAAGCTAAGAAAAGGAGTGAAGAATTTGTTGAGAAGGTATTTGGTACTGAAAAGAAAGATTCTTCTAACCAGTCTGATGAGTTGAAGAATTATATGAAGAAATTGAAGGAAATGGATGAGAACCGACCAAAGCCTGAAGCTCAAGGTAACTTTTATCGATTTCATAATGCCAAGTTCAAAGGCAGAGCTCTCGGGTGGACTTACTTAGGCAGACTGAAGTGTATTGCTGCAAAATGGGAAACTGGAATTCTGTACTTCAACAGATTCTGTGACTTGCTTACTCTACCGTACTGGGCGGTTAGAGATTTATGCAGATTCCCAATGTCAGGTGCCGAGGTAAATGGATCACATGTCGGTTGGTGCGCTGATAAATTGGTTTGGGAAAGTCGTACGATATGGAACAGGTTCAAGCCTCAATATCCCCGTAGAAAAGAGCATAGGGATATTGATCCACAAACCAATATGAAGCGAGTAACTTTGATCTACAAAGCACCTAATGTGATGAGGAAGATACCGTTGATGCCGATGCCACAGCATTTTAGTGCTGATTTCATCTTTTGGTATTATGATTGGAGAAAGGCAGAAGCGGTGATTGTGTTGAGAGATGGAAAGGATAAATACAAGCATGTTCATGTATTTGATCCTATGTGGTTGATCAATTGCACATTCGAAGACATCATCATGTTATTCTACAATCCGATCTACTATGAACCTAATGACTTTGCTCAAGCGAGAAAGTATACGCAAGTGGTTGGAGTTTGTTTTGCGTATGATATCAATGCAGGAAGCAACTTAGAGGGTAAACTTGGCAAGACTGTGAAGATGGCCAATGTGTCTAAGCCTGTGAAGAAAACATTTGAGCCGCCAATGACTACTGAGCAAAAGAAACAGCTCAGAATCAAGCTGATGAACAAGACAATGGACCAACAGAGAAAACTATCCAATCAATAGTCGAGGGGGAGTTTGTTGATGCGTTTTGCGACTAAGGATTGGATATACAATATTAACACATGTTAGTGATGGCCGAAGGTGAATAAGTATGGGCGAAGGTAGATGATAAAGGGGCGAAGGAAGACTGGACGTGATCAGAAGACACATTCGACCACCTGAAGTGGGCGAATGTGGAAATCACTCACATTCGACCAGTTAAAACGGGCGAATGTGCAGTGCCTATATATAGTTTTTGTGTTTTTGATAATGTAAGTGAGTTGTCATTTGTGTCCAGGTTCAGTACAGGTTCAGAGGTGTTTTTGAGAGATTATTAGTGTGTTCTAGATTAACATAAACTCATTGTAAATGCTTATTGAATGAAGTTAATCTATGAAATGATATTGAAAATGATCTTGATTGTGTCGTGATTTGTGTTTTATCAATTTGTTCAGAACTAGGGTTTCTGCACCTGGTTTTGTGACTTGTATGATCGTATAATCCTGTTTTAGCTAAAATCCAACGCTCACAGAAAATGGATTCTATGTGATTCGGGATAACGCATTTGCTTTTGTTGCTAAGATTTCGTCAAATAATACTTCATTCGAACTATGGCATAATCGTTTGGGGTATGTTGCCTTTGATACTATTTCTATTTTGCAAAAAACTTGGTTGTTTATCTTTTACATCTATTTTGCCTAAACCTAATCTTTGTTCGCCTTGTTAACTTGCTAAGGCACATAAACTTCCATTTTCTTTAAATGAAAAACGTGCATCTCATTCCTTGATCTCATTCATTGTGATCTATGGGGATCCTCATTAATCATAAGTAAAGATGGTTATAGGTATTATGTTGTATTTGTTGATGACCACTCTCGTTTCTCTTGGCTATATCCTCTTAAAACCAAAAATGAGTTTTACACAATTTTGCAAAATTTCTTAAATCTGTACAAACTCAATTTTCGAGGAAAGTTAAAGTTTTTCAAAGTGACGGTAGCACCGAATTTGCTAATCAATATGTGTGTAAAATTTTTAATGATAATGGCACTTTTCATCGGTTTTCTTGTTCATATACCGCACCTCAAAAATGGACGCGCTGAAAGAAAACACCGTCATATTGTAGAAACGGGTCTAGCCATGCTTTTTCATGCTCACATTCTAATTGAGCATTGGGTTGATGCGTTTAACACCGCTATATATATATATATATATATATATATATATATATATATATATCATAAATCGTCTACCCACAAAAGTCTTGGAAATAAATCTCCGTTTGAAATGTTTTTTTCCACACAACCCACGTACAACAACTTTTGAGTTTTTGGGTGTTGTGTCTACCCGTACTTGCGAGATTATGCTCCTCATAAACTCGCACTTAGAAGCATTCCTTGTATTTTTCTTGGCTACGTCCCTCAATACAAAGGGTACAAATGCTTTGACCCGTCCTTGTCTCGTACCTATATTACGAGACATGCTCGCTTTGATGAAAATTATTTTCCGTTTAACTCCACAAGCTCTCACACTGACATCTCGAAACTCCTTCTTTCTACGTTTGATGAAGTTGTTTCTTTTAATTCCACTCCACATTCCTCCACTAATCTCCCCAAACAACACTGCTCCCCATACTAAAAAATCTTGCACCCTTTGCAAACATTCCACCATCTCCACTACCATACCCACTACCGAAAATCATTCCCAGCCCACTTCTGAGCCCGTAAACACTTCAGCCCAATCTTCTACTAATCCATCTCAGCCCACTTC
This sequence comes from Ambrosia x helenae, assembly GCA_030844895.1. Lineage (NCBI taxonomy): Eukaryota > Viridiplantae > Streptophyta > Magnoliopsida > Asterales > Asteraceae > Ambrosia > Ambrosia x helenae. The sequence goes on along the minus strand of CM061224.1, from coordinate 15,218,799 downwards.
TCTTGAACCCACTTCCGAATTCCCCCAGCCCAATCACACCGAAACACCTCAGCCCAATTTTACCACCCCACCTCAGCCCGTTAACACAAAAGCACCTCAGCCCACTACTCCTACTGAACCACCTCAGTCCAATTCTACCGCCCCACCTCAGCCTGTTAACACAGAAGCACCTCACCCCACTACTTCTTCAACTTCCGCACCCACTCACCCAATGGTGACCCATTCCAAAGTCGAGTGTTCAAACCCAATCCAAAACACACCACCTATCTCTCTACTATCATGCATTCTTGTCTCCATGCCCCTCTTCTTAGTACTGTTGACCCAAAAGGCTTCAAAGCACTTCCAAACATCCACATTGGATGCAAGCTATGCGTGATGAACTTAATGCCTTAACTCGCAACAATACTTGGACTCTTGTTCCTCGTCCTTCCTCCACAAATGTGGTCGGCTCCAAATGGGTGTTTTGCACTAAATACCATTTGGATGGCACCTTAGATCGTCACAAAGCCCATCTTGTTGCTCAAGGATTCACTCAAGTACCGGGCCTAGACTTTCATCACACTTTTATCCCTGTTGTCAAAGCCTCCACTATTCGCATTGTCTTATCCCTTGCTGTCATTAATCGATGGTCTCTCCATCAATTGGATGTCAACAATGCCTTTCTCAATGGACGTCTATCCGAAACTGTGTTTATGGAGCAACCTCCTGGTTTTGTTGATCCACGTTTTCTTAAACATGTTTGCAAGCTCACAAAAGCGCTTTACGGCCTTAAACAAGCTCCTCGGGCTTGGTTTCAACGTCTTAGCACTTTTCTCTTGTCAAATGGCTTTACTTGTAGTCGTGCAGACCCATCGTTATTTGTTTTTCACAAAGGCGAATTTATTATGTACCTTCTTGTCTATGTGGATGACCTCATACTTACCAGGAATAGTTCTAAGTTACTTCGTAACTTCACCTCTCGTCTCAAAAAAGAGTTTGCAATTAAGGACCTTGGATCCTTAAACTATTTTCTTGGCCTTGAGGTTGTTCACAAGGATAGTGGTCTCTTTCTTACCCAAACCAAGTATGCTAATGACATTCTCACTCCTGCCGGCTTAACTGAAGCCAAACTCGCTCCCACTTCTCTCTCCACATCCGATACATTCACGTCGGATGGCACTCCTTACTCCGATCCTACTACCTATCGCTCTCTCGTTGGCGCTCTTCAATATCTAACTATCACCGCCCAGACTTATCTTATGCGGTTAACCAAGCGTGTCAACATCTTCACGCACCAACTGAAAAACATTTTCAGTTAGTTAAACGCATTTTACGATATGTCAAGGGTACCATCTCACATGGTCTTGTCTTCACTCGTCCTACCACCTCATCCATCTTACGATATTCGGATGCGGATTGGGCACGGTGTATCGAAACAAGGAGATCAACTTATGGGTATTCTATATTTTTAGGGGGTAACTTGGTATCATGGAGTGCAAAGAAGCAGCCTACAGTCTCACGCTCTAGTTGTGAATCTGAGTATCGTGCTATGGAAAACGCAACAACAGAAATCGTATGGATAACTCATTTATTACAAGAACTTCATGCGCTTCCATCTTCTCGTCCTACATTGCTTTGTGATAACAAAAGTGCCTTATACATGAGTCAGAATCCAGTTTCTCACAAATGTGCCAAACACATTGACTTAGACTATCATTTTGTTCGGGAGCTAGTTATGTCCGGGAAGTTACATGACGTGTGCGAATATACACATAATTTTACAATGAAATAACACACGTTTTGCTTTAATATTTATAAAAATGGTTTAGACCTTAATATTAAAACACACACAATAGGGCAAGTGTACCCTGTCATATATGTAGTAATGTGTAGATAAGAACCAGATATCGATCAATGGACGCGCGCGGAGCAATGGTACTAAAACTCTATCCCGATTTACCAGTAAGAAAAGATAGTGAAAGTTTGTTGTTTTTAACTAAATTAATTCTAAAATATCTAAATAACAAATGTAAGACTCCAAATACAAAATATAACTATATAAACTATAATATACTAATCCTAGCATGTCATCTACATATAATAGGTAATACAGGCGTGTGATCAACATTCCCATTTTTCGACAGTTAGTTTCCCTCTCGGGCATCCTAACATGACAATTATACAGAAAGCTAACACGAATACACACGTTAACCACTTCAAGTTGTTTATTAGCGCGTAACTGATATGATCTCATGAGAATCTTTTAAAGATAGGTTAGTATCACCTTTCGGGAGTCCTCAACCGCACTAGTTAAGGAAAAGCAATATTGAATACACAATACGACCACCTAGACTAGCATAAAGTAGAGCATTTCACAACCTATTCCATTTTACTAACTTTGAACACAAATCTACTAAGATCGCCATTTTCACTAAAATAACTAACAAAGATCATTAACCGTGTCAAAGATTAGTAACAACACCATTAAGCTTTTTAAACTCTTTTACGTGCCGATAAACATTTATAATCATTATCCGAGTGACTTTAATCAAACCAATACCAGGTTATAGTTTCATGGTGTAAACTTTATTAACAAGTTAACTAGTCTACTATCAGACGATTAAACGGACGGTTTCTTCAACAAGTAATCCGCTTAACACATTCGACAATCATCAAAGTCATCCAAACACAACTACAAATCTAACAACAATGAAACAAGGTTGCGCTATGATCATTAAGATTCAAACATGAAAAACGCCAAATTCATACAAAACTTGATTTCATACAAACGATTGTTTTAACTACTAACTATTACTAGATATTATCCGTATACAATAATGCAATAAATAAACGACACAATCAAGTCAAAATATTCAGATTTGAACAAACTTAAAGTTTATAGATCAAACCATAAATCTTGAATGTGAAGGATTGGATGATGCTAGATGATTAGGATCGAATCCCGAGCTTGTTAAACGGCTTTCCAGCAGCTTGGTTCATCCGAAAAATCGCCCAAAATCGCCTCTCCAAAACCCAATAATCGAACAGTGGGCTGAATGGGCAATATATAGAAGAACAGGGGCCTGTGAGCGGCCGCTCACTTTTCAAAAAGTGTTGCAAGTTGCTTGATTGCTGACGTAGGCCTTCTAGAACGTTTCTGGAAATATCTGGATGAGCGAGCGGCCGCTCACCTAGAACGTTTCTGGAAATATCTGGATGAGCGAGGCGGACCGCTCACAAAGAGTGAGCGGCCGCTCACAGGACCTGAGGTCCTGTTTTGCGCGCCAAAACCTGCGTTTTTCCTTCAGTTATGCTTCCGGGACATCGTTTAAGACCTGAAACTGCAAAGATACCAAATTAAGTACCAATTTCTGTGTATAAGGTCAAAAACGTCTGAAAATGGGAGTTAAACGGGGACTTTTATAGGTGTAAATTAACGTATATCATTACACACTAAGTTTGTTCCTACCAAGCTTCAACTTGCTGACATCTTCACCAGAAGTCTGCCACGTCCACAGTTTGAATTTTTCTGTGATTTGCTTCGGGTTCAGTCACCACCGTTTCGCTTGCAGGGGGATAATAGATACTAGCTGTCATATGGCATAATCCTCTCCTAGATTATTGCCTTGTCATTATTATTATGGTCAACTCATTATTGTGCATTCATTTTGTAATTATTGTAATTGATTTGTCTTTTAATTCTTTCCTTGTAAACATTGTAAGTCAATTATAAATAATATTGTCTACCTCTCTATGAAATCATAGAGAGTTTTACCTCCTACACTATGACATTATTGAACGTGCTGGCACACAATCGTGTAAATCAGTTGTCACTCAAGTTGACACAAAAACGATATTAGGTGTCTACTCCAGCCAGGAATTCGATAATCCCACACTCTGCAAAAGCGTAGCAGGTGCCTTACAGTATTTGACCCTATCCGACCGGAAATTTCCTATGTTGTGCAACAAATTTTCATTCATATGCGCTCTCCCAGAGTCGACCACTTGAATGCACTCACACGTATCATTTGGTACATTCAAGTTACCTACTATTTTGATATTCATCTTGAACCTTTTAGGATAGCTACCTCATTATGGGATTTCATTGACGCTGATTGGGTTGGTTTCCCAGATAATCGCAGGTCCACATCTGGATATTGTGTCTACTTTGGAGGCAATCTTCTATCAGGGTCCGCCAAATGCCAAACCACAATCTCTTGCTCTAGCGCTAAAGCTGAATTCATGGGCGTTGCTAATGTGGTGGCATTATTATGTTGCTTAAGGAATCGGCTCTCACCCATGCCTCGTTGGTTTACTGTGACAATATAAGTGCAATATATCTTTCTGGTAATATATATAGTGTAACATCAACTGACTAAACACATTGAGCTAGATATCACTTTGTTCGTGAAAAAAGTACAGCGGGGCCAAGTTTGCATTCTTCATGTACCATCACGCATCACGCATCACGGTATCAAATTGCAGATATTTAACCAAAGGTTTTATCCGACGATTTTCGATCCAGTCTCAGCTTACGGCCTTCTCCCGTTCTGACCGCAGAAGTGTAATAGATTACATATAATTTTAGAATTTTGTATTCAAATATAATTCCTTGTATTTATCTTTAGTAACCAAATATTGTCTCTTTACAAGAGATTTTTTCAAAGGTTAATTTCTTTAAGCCTGTAGTCTGTGGAACTTGAACTTAAGACCTCCCATAATCTAAGTGTTTTAAAGGCCTTGTCTTTACCAATAGACTATCAATCCCATTTGTATCTTTTTACAAGAGATTCATAATAAGCATTAAAAATTATATTGCTACATTTATTATTAAGTGTTGCTTGGAATAGAATTGGAAAATAGCTTACTAATTTAAAAAAAAAAAAGTAAATACGTCAAAACTCGTTTACAAAAGATAGAATTTGTAGCTTTTCTAAATGAGTTATTGACTTAAAAAAAAAAAAAACCGGTAAGTAAATAAACAATTTTTCACCTCAATCTCAAACACCCAAGTAAAAGATTAAAGAATTGCCGTCTAATTCTACCAACCTGCTTTGCTTCTGTCACTGTTTGTACCCAATTTAAAAATCCATCACTTTTCTCCTTTAAAAGATGACCACAATACCATAATTCAGTTTCATCAATACATCCATCTCTTTTGCCCCCATCAACTAATCATAGTAAAACCTTAAAAATGTTGCCAAGAAGTAGAACCATGCCTTCAAGAATCCGTCATGGAGTTGTAAGTTCAACTTATTTTACAAACAACTATACTCTTTTTTATACCCTTTTTATCATTTGACATGCATATTTATACACCTTGGTAGGTTGAAGAAAGACAAGATATTATGCACTATTCGCAAGTTGATGCTCATACTAATGTTGATAAGCAAACCGAAGCCCTCAACATCGAGGCCAACTATTCGAAGAGCTTTGATGATGATGGCCGCTTAAAGCGTACCGGTAATCTTGTATACTATTGCACAACTAACCATTTCTCATGTTAAATAATTTTTCTAGGACTTATTATGATCTTTTGTGAATTTTAAGGTACACTCTGGACCGCATCGTCACATATAATCACTGCGGTGATCGGGTCGGGTGTCCTATCATTGGCATGGGCTGTTGGGCAGCTCGGCTGGGTTGCTGGACCGACTATAATGATTATCTTTGCTTTAGTCATCCTCTACACTTCTAATTTGCTAGCGGAATGTTATAGGTCCGGTGACCCTGTCACCGGTCCTAGATGCTATACTTACATGGAAGCCGTAAAGGCTCATCTAGGTATGTATAACCCATTATAACTTTACCTTTCTCATTCAGTGACGGAACCATAACTTTTTGTCAGGGGTTATTATAAGGTTCTCTTTTCTACTTGTTACGCTGATATGCCCATTGTTGTGTTTCTTGTTTTCTTTATGTAGGGGGGATAAGGTGAAAATATGTGGCATAATCCAGTACATCAACTTATTTGGAGTTGCAATTGGGTACACAATTGCAGCCTCAGTTAGCATGATGTAAGTCATTATTTACTTATCTTTTTGACCTACATTATGCTTTTAAAAGTATTGATAGTGTAAGAAACCTAACTTGACACGACTCATTCAATCATTGAATATTTTTGGTATGAAGTTACCATCATTGTTTACTGTTTTCAGGGCAATAAAAAGATCTAATTGCTTTCACAAAAGCCATGGGAAGGACCCATGTCACATGTCAAGTAACGGGTACATGATAACATTTGGCATCGTTGAAATTATTTTTTCCCAGATCCCTGATTTCGACCAAGTGTGGTGGCTCTCCATCGTCGCGGCTATCATGTCATTCACTTATTCGTTCATTGGCCTTGCCCTTGGGATCGCAGAAACTGCAGGTTTGTAGATGAATAACACTACTAAATAAAATAGACAATTGCTATAGTCTATAGATTTTTGCTAAAAAATAGTATTTGGTACGGACTTGGCAAGCAACAAATATCTGTAATTTAGTTCTATAGATATAGAACCAAAGATACAAATATTTGTATATATTATTGTTGGTATCTGCATTGTATCAACTATGCAAATAAAACTACTTTTACGTGTATCATAAATCTTGGAGCCAAACAACTTTATTAAAATAACTACAGAAACCTTTATTTATGACTTTATCCTGTCCCCTGTAATACACACATGCATGCCATATAAGGTGTCTTTTTAAGTAGATAAGTTAGGTTAAAACCTAGATATTTTCAGAATCAATGATTGATGTCCAAAAACAAATACAAATAAATGCACAAATGCCATGTGAGGGGCTTTTTTTGGTAGCCTATTTTTTTTAGAAGGGCAACTTTTTCATGACTAGATAGCCGTAGATCGGCTTGTAAGATTGACCTCGGTTTGAGAACACACAGGGTTTCTCTATAGATCGGCTTGTAAGATTGAACTTGGTTTGACAGCGCACATGGTTTCTCCATAGAGGGAATAACACTTACCAAAGGGCCTTAAAAAGCGTCTTCGGAGGAACATAGATACCACTTGACCAGTTGCGCCACCACAAGAGATGAAAACTCTCTGGCATAACAAAGGTTGGACAAAACCCCTCGTGTGGCTCGGATTCGAACTGGCGACCTCTAAGGAGGCCTAGTTCTTATCTTCATTGCCATTGCCACTCCACCAAATGGTGGGGACTTTTGATAGCCTATTAATGATTTCATTAAGAATCTATCTGAATTAGTCCGCATTAAGGTGCTGTTTGTTTTTTCTGAAATAGGTCTGCGTAGGCTCTTCTGTCTGCGCCACGCAGACCACGCGCAGACATTCCCATTTGCAGACTGTTTGTTTTTCTAAAGACGTTTCATTAAAAAGGTCTACGCAAGCTCTTCTTGGTGCAGACTTGGCCAACCACTTCTAAGATCTTCTAAGGTCTGCAGAGGGTTAAACACCACTGTCCACTACCACCCACCGTCCACCATCACCACCCACCATCACCACCCACCGTCCACCACCACCGTCTAGCACCACCACAACCCACCGTCCACCACCACAACAGTTCACCTCTACCACCCACCGTCCACCACCGCCACCCACCGTCCACCACGCCACCCACCGTCCACCACCACAACACCCATCGTCCACCACCACCATCGTCTACCACCACCACCACCGTCCACCACCGTCCACCACCACAACCACCCACCGTCCACCACCACCACCACCATCGTCCACCACAATCACCGTCCACCACCCACTGTTCACCACCACCACCACTACCATCTACCACCACAACCACCCACTGTCCACCACCACTTGGTACTGCATCAGATCGGGAATATATGACTCAGTTACGAGATGCAATTGTCGTGCAGTTAATACAAACTATGGAATAAATTATTTGAAAAATTGTTATTTGTGGTTTTATAAATATTATTTTAGTGTTGTATAACCATTAATTAAATTTCGATGTTGAAAAAATATTGATTTCCTTAAAAAAAAATACATTTATTTACATTTCTGTTCATTTCAGCAGCCTGCATAAGTTAAAAAACAAACAGTCTTCTTCCTACAGACTGCAGATATTTGGTCCACCTCTTTTCCTACAGATGTTTGCAGATATGGTCCGCAGACTGCAGACCTTTTGGCTCAGAAAAACAAACAACACCTAAGTGTTTTTGGTTCATTAGAAGAAACATCTAAATCTATAAACAAACATCTTACCCATTAAGTTTCAGAATGATGTTGAATGAAATTTTACCCCTATGTCCATTCACATGTATTCATAATCCTCACCCGAACACTCATGCATCACCTCCTTGACCCTCCACCACCAACCACCACCAAATCGGCGCACTCTTACAGATTCAGAGTCTTTTACCCAGTTAGGGTCTCTTTACTGCCTCACCACTTAATAACGTAAAGGTTGCTAAACAGCCCCTAATTCTTACTTGGACAAACAGTTAGATACAAGACTTGTAAGTAGAACCCAAAAAGGACAACAATAAAATAAATATACCATAATTATATAGTTATCTAAGTAGGGGATCATTGCAAAACACTGAATTATCACGAGGATAAAGAGAACAACTCTAAATCATTTAAATTTATACTTAGTGGTTCATATTTTTTGAATTGTGTTTCTTACATTCATATGTCTATAGTATATACATAAAAACCATCAAACTAAAATTTTCTTATGTTTTTTGACATTTGTAATTGATCCTACACATAACCATTGTATGTGTAGGTTGTATAATAAACGGTTAAATTTCTCATTTTCTTTTCTGATTTCCGTAACAAGAAACAATATATATTAGATTTATAACATTTCTTTTGATTTTTTAAGATTCAAAATGAATGATTTATTTTGTTATGCATATTCTCGCAATTTATAATGATCTGTATAAAACTCTCTCCCCTAATCCTTGTATATGCATATTTTATTTTTTAAACCGCTATGTACATAAAAGATATATACAATTTTTGTAGGAAATAAGGTTATCAAAGGGAGCTTGACTGGAATAAGCATAGGAACTATAACTCCTGCCGGCACCGTTACTCCTACCCAAAAGTTATGGAGGAGCTTCCAAGCATTAGGAGCAATTGCTTTTGCATATTCCTATTCTATCATACTTATTGAAATTCAGGGTACCAAATTAGTTAAGCTTTATAACGTCGTTATTTAAAATCAGAAATTAAGTGAGAAATTTGGCATATCACCGTCTAAAACATACAAAAATTTTGTGTATTTCCACAGAACAAAAATTTTCGATCCAAAATATACAATGTTATTTAGTCATGATTTGAGAAATATGTAGTTTTGTATAAGTTAAGAGAAAGATATATGAAATTGCCCCTTTTACTTAAAGTTTTTGATAAATTTTAGGGATACAGTTTAAAGCGCCTCCTGCAGAATATAAGACGATGAAAAAAGCGACTTACTTGAGCATTTTCGTCACGACAACATTTTATCTGCTTTGTGGGTGTATGGGTTATGCCGCATTCGGAGATGAGGCCCCAGGGAATTTACTTACAGGGTTCGGGTTTTATGACCCGTATTGGTTACTTGATATAGCCAATATCGCCATTGTTGTGCATCTTGTTGGCGCTTATCAGGTAAGAAAATGCTATAATATATTTCATTTTATTTAACTTAAGGTATATGTGACTGTAAAAACGGTTCTTTTTTTCAACTTAAGTTATAATATGGTCATAAAACAGTGGCAAAATATGAGGCCATTCCGTTTCAGTTGTAAAATTTGTTGCAAAAACTAAACTAATTTGAAAATGGTCTATTGACTTATTGACTTTTTGAAAAAGCCACAAAAGTCATTTATAAATAAGTCAATAAATAATTTCCAAAAGCCATAAAACCCTGACTTTTAATGGCTTATTGACTTATTGGTTTTCTAAAAGGTTAATAAGTCATTTCACACACTACGGGTATGTTTGGCAAAACTAGCTGGAAGTTTTTTAAATATATTTGGTGTTTGGCAAAGTAGCTGGAGCTTTTAATAAAATGTATAAAAATGCCCAAAATGGGCATAATTAAAAGCTTGTAAGGAAGGTTTTTATTTTGTTTTTAAAATAGAATGGGTATTTGTGTCATTTACTAATTAAAAGCTTGTAGCTAGTAGAGCTTTTTCTTAAAAACTAGTATTAGGGTATGTTTGGCAAGGAGGTTTTAAGAGCTTTTAGGAGATTCAAGCTTCAAGCTTTTAAGAAAAAACTCTTACTCAATAAAAAAGCTTTGTTTGGTTGAAGGAGCTGGAAGCTTTTAGGTTAGAGAAAAAGCTCTATAGTGAAAAGCTACTAGTACTAGCTTTTAAGAAAAATCTCTACTAGCTACAAGCTTTTAATTAGTTAAATGACACAAATATCCATTCTATTTTAAAATAAAATAAAAACATTCTTTACAAGTTTTTAATTATGCCCATTTTGGTCATTTTATACATTTTATTAAAAGCTTCAGCTACTCTGCCAAACATCAAAATATATTTAAAAAGCTTTCAGCTATCAGCTTCCAACTACCAGCTTCCAGCTATCAGCTTGCAGCTACCAGCTAACAGCTTCCAGCTACCAGCCTCCAGCTAATTTTGCCAAACATAGCTTTAGTTGCTTTTCACTGTAGAGCTTTTTCTCTGAACCTAAAAGCTTCCAGCTCTTCAACCAAACAAGGCTTTTTATTGAGTAGGAGTTTTTTCTTAAAAACTTGTAGTTTGAAGCTCCTAAAAGCTCCTTGCCAAACATACCCTACTACTTGGTTGTAAACGGGTCATATTGAGACCAAAAAAGCAGCAAATCGATGGCAAATTTATTTTGCAACATAAAGGGTCTTTGTGTCGCCAATTTCGGTTGCAAATGCCTAGTTTTACAAAATACATTTACATTAAAAAAACAGAATAGTGTTTTGTTGTTACCAATTACTAACTCATGAACCATTTAGTTTATTGTCAACCATTATTTGCATTCATCGAGAAATGGAGTGCAAAAAGATGGTCCACGAGTGATTTTGTGACTGCTGAATACGACCTCCCAATACCCTTTTACGGCGTGTACCAACTAAACTTCTTTCGCGTCGTGTGGAGGACGGTTTTCGTGATCATTACGACAGTAATAGCAATGCTCTTGCCTTTTTTCAACGATGTTGTCGGGTTGCTAGGAGCCTTAGGGTTCTGGCCACTGACTGTTTACTTCCCTATTGAAATGTATATGTCTCAAAAGAAGATAAAAGATGGGAAGCCAATGGGTCGGGTTTCAGATACTCAGTTTCGGATGCCTTTTGGTTTCGGTGGCCGCAGCCGTAGGGTCGATTGCCGGTGTAGTTCTTGATCTAAAAACTTACAAGCCATTTTAAAACTAGTTATTGAGTATTATCTTTTGTGTTATCATGTTTATAAGCATATGTACACTTATATGTATTTTTGCGTGCATATTGGTTATAAATAACTGTGATCAAACTTCTTAAATATATTTTGTATTCTAATAGGTTTGGCGATCATGTTAAAAAAGTATAGATTAACAAATTGGCGTATCCAAAATTGTCCATGTTGACTAGTGAGGTTAACTAAAATAGTCTTCACCTTTTTTTTATATAAAAATCATATGAACTTTCTTGTTTTCAGTTAAGTAATGTTTCAGACAATACAAAGCTTTGACGGTTTTTGACCTGGCACCTTAGATATGGCGCGTAAAATTTCAATCTGGTGCAGGTGAAAGACTCTGTAGCGTTAGATGGAAATCTGTTGCACTAAAATTGAAAACGACACTTGACACTTGTTAAACGCTAGTTGATTAGAAATATATGTAAGCAAAGTAGTGTTTTGTTTTATTTATTGGTTAAAATGACCATTTTGATGAATGATGACATTCTTTTAAATATGTATACTTTAGGGTGGGGCTAACATATAATTTAGTGAGCATGGATTCAACATTTTGCCAATAACAGTAGCAGATAATGTATATGATGTAATGTGGAGGTCTGGTGGCTATAAGTCCGAGATGATGTAAGCAACTACCCATATGATTACAAATGTAAATGGAAGGCTGTAGTGGGAAAAACATAAAGGAATTTTTTATTTTATAACAGATTTAATTAAAAAAAATGTTTTGTGACAGTTTCAACTGTTAAAAAAATAAAGAAAATTTTTATTTATAACAGACTTAAGAAAATAGTTTGTGACAGTCTCAACTATTAACTTATTTTTCTTTAGTGATTGCATACAAGTTAAAAATTAACTCATTTAGTTTTGCAACATTATCAATCATTATCTTATTTGAATTTTACAAGATTTATGTGTTAAAGAGGTGATAATACGCTCCTTTAATTTTAAGGAGATAAAACTCTAAGTTGAGTTTGTTTCAAGCTTTTTGTCTGAAATTCTACACCGGTCCTACACGTTTATATATATTAAAGTTGGTTTTTTTTTTTTTTTTTTTTTTTTTTTTTTTTTTTTTTTATAAAATGACCGTTAATATGTAATTGTGTATTTGATATATAAAATAATCTTAATTTTGTTGTATAAAAGTAGTTTTTTCAGGATCTGGAACCTAGTTAAGCTCAGCATGTAAAGCTTGCACTCGAGTTCGTTTAAAGAACTCAAGCTTGCAGAATTTGGAACTTTCACAGTACAATTCTAAAGACCCCTTTCTCTTCAATCTACATAGACAAAATGTAGGACCGCTCCCAACAGTTCATTACTAAAGAAATGATACTATAAGGATCGCGAACCTAATTAAGGTCGGTATGTAAAACTTCGACTAGAGTTCATTCATTAGAGCCCAAGCCCGATTGTTTTTATCTTTAGCAGGTACATTATGATTAACTCAAAAACAACTCGACCCTTCCACAATATATTAAAGCAACTATTTCTCTTGGGTACAAACTCTCAAACACACCTTAAACAGTGCCAACTTTGAATAAAATAACACAGCTTTTTCCAACAAGATGAGTTGAGTTACATCTAACACAATATTAAATTTGTATTATCGAACCACCTTGGAAGGGTATAACCTACTTGGTAATAATTAATTTAGTTCACGACCTCTGATGCACGGAAACGGCTGTTAGGTGCCGTACCCCGTACCCGAAACTCGCCGGGGACGGAAACGTGTACGGGGACGGCGGGAAACGTTTCCAGGCCATTTCTTGACCGATTCGAAAGTCAAAGGGCGTTTCTGATTTCGTTTCTATATTTGGGGACGTTTCTTTTAAGTTTCCAGCAGTCCAGGGAGGTTTCTTGTAAGTTTCCATTGGACGTCCGGCGAAGAATTCCGGTGACCCTCCGGCGGCCGGTCTAATTTCTTAGTGAAGAGTGGCTGACGGTGTTGTTTTTCTATACTTTGACCCTCTTTCTATCGTTGTCTATGAAAGAAACATAGAGAAATATAGAAAAGTGATGACTGAAAATGTAATTATCCGGCGACGAGAAATTGCAGAGGTGGTTTTGGTAGGTCTAGGTTTATAAAGAAGATGATGAGTTGGTGACTTTACAATTTACTTTTTCTATTAAGTGGGTTTTTTAAGTTTTTTGTAGAGTCTGGTGGCTTGTGGCCCAGCTCCCCAGACATAGATGATAGACCCAACAAAAACTATTATTTATTGAAAAAGAAATAAAAATTGATTTTGAAAGTTCATAGCTCAACAACCATAATATCACACGTACAAATATATATTTATTTATTTTATGTATTTATTTTAGGGTTTGTGGTACATTATTTATAATATATATATATATATGTGTGTATTTATTTCCGTACCCATGCCGTACCCGTTTCTTGATTTTTTGAGTTTTGCCGTTTCCCGTTCCCGTACCCGTACCCGTTTCTCGTTCCCGTACCAGTTCCCGTGCAACATAGTTCACGACTTGCGCAATAACAGAATTTCAATATAGTGCACACTAAAACTGCAATTTTTTTTTTTTTTGCTTATTTCATGTAGATACTAGTTATATAAAATAAATAAATAAATTAAATTAAATTAAATTAAATTAAAATTGTTGAAGACTGATTCAAACTAAGTTTACGTTGGCATGCACTGTTGGATCAGATGTATTCACTCACAACACAAACACACAAGAATACTTAAACTGCTTGGCTTCTTTATTGATTGAATTGTAAAAAGTGCATACATCAAATGAACTGAACTAAACTATTTATAGGAAAGAAACAAACGGTAACACATAAAACTAGGACCCTACTAACAACTTTCAAACGTTAACTTATTCAAAAGACTTTGCAGAAAACCAGGACAAACTTTAACTAATTTGAAGCCAGCATTCCATGCATGCACGTGCATGGTACCAGTTTGAATCATTCTTTAACACTCCCCCTTGATTCAAACTCCCTAACACCAAGCTCATTCCTCATCCATACAAACTTCTCACATGCCAAGGCCTTAGTTAATATGTCTGCACGTTGCTCATCAGTTGTGCAGAACTCCAAAACAACTTCACCATTAGCAACCTTCTCTCTAACAAAATGATGTTTAAGTTCAATATGCTTGGAATTATTATTCAGAATAGGATTCTTACTTAACTTGATAGCTGATTGATTGTCACAAAACAACACGGTTGCCTGATCTTGTGGCAGCTCTAATTCTTCCAGAATCCTTCTCAACCAAATACCTTGACAAGTAGCTGATGTAGCAGAGATGTATTCTGCTTCTGTGCTTGACAAAGCCACAACAGTCTGCTTCTTAGAACTCCAAGTTACTGATCCACTTCCAAGGCTAAAAACATGAGCTGTAATACTTTTTCTATCATCAATGCTACTTGCCCAATCACTATCAGAATATCCCACCAGTCTAACTTCTGTTCCTTTCTCATACCATATACCATAATTCAATGTTCCTGCCACATACCTTAGAATTTTTCTTGCAGCACCCCAATGCACTTTAGAAGGATCTTGCATGAACCTTGACACAATACCAACTGAGTAAGCTAGATCAGGTCTTGAGTGAGTCAAGTAAATTAACCCACCTACTAAGCTCCTATATGCCACTGCATTTGCTCTTTCTTCTTGGTCATCAGCTCTAAACTTCTCATTCACTTGCATAGGAACCTTCTCAGCTTTGCAACCAAGCATACCAAACTTAGCAAGTAAGGACTTAGCATATTTCTCTTGGGAGAGAAATATACCTCTGCTGGTTTGGTTAACTTCCAACCCCAGAAAATATTTTAACAATCCCATATCAGACATTTCAAACTCCTTCTTCATTTTCTCTTTGAAATCAGTGATGAGCTTAGAAGAAGAAGAAGTACAAATTATGTCATCTACATATATGCATACATAGATGATATGATTTGACTCTTCTCTTTTAACATACAAAGTAGGCTCACTATGACTCCTTTTGTAACCATGCTTTAGAAAATGACTGTCAATCTTTGCGTACCAGGCTCTAGGGGCCTGCTTGAGCCCATACAAGGCCTTCTTCAGTTTATACACCTTGTCTTCTGACCCTCTTACTTCAAAACCTTCAGGCTGTTGAACAAAAATCTCTTCTGTCAATTCACCATTCAGGAAGGCAGATTTTACATCTAGCTGATGCAATTGCCAACCTAATTGAGCTGCAACTGAGATCACTATTCTGATTGTCTCGAATCTTGCTACTGGGGCAAATGTTTCTTGATAATCAATCCCTTGTTGTTGAGAGTACCCCTTCACAACTAGCCTGGCTTTATATCTTAGGATCTCCCCCTTCTGCCCCACTTTTGTCTTGAAGATCCATTTTAAACCAACCAAATTCTTTCCTGCTGGCAGCTTCACCAACTCCCATGTTTTGTTCTTTTCTATAGCCTGTATTTCTTCTACCATGGCATCTCTCCATTCTGACCTTTTGACAGCTTCTTGGTAATTCATGGGATCACTGATGTTGAGAGCAAACTGACAAGAAGACAAGTCATGAATTAAAGTATGAGTGTCATAATCAACTTGTACCTCTTTAGCAGACTGATACACTTCATTGAGAGACTTTAGTCTTGGAGATGGAGAAGAGCTTTGACTTGAAGATGCTTCACCACTGGTCCCACTGGTCCCCACTGTTTCATTGCTTGAACTGTCATTGTTGTTGCCAGCAAAAGGTGATGAGGGTGCAGACCCATCATTATTTTCATCAGCATTTCCACCATACTCTATTTCAGGAAATGGGTCAATAAAGGCAGCAGTGTAGCTTTTCTTATCCAGTTTCTCACCCCAATCCCATTTTGTCTGCTCATGAATCTTTACATCTCTCCTGGTATACACCCTTTTACTTTTTGGATTATAGAGCCTATAACCATCAGTTTCACCAATATACCCAATAAAGACAGCAGCTTCTGTCCTATCATCAAGCTTCCTTCGACCTTGATTTGGTGTAATACCATAAGCAAGACTCCCAAAAACCTTGAGATGATCAACCCTGGGTTTTTCATTATACCAAGCCTCATGAGGAGTCTTGTCTTTAAGAGATTTGGTGCCCACAAGATTGATCAAGTATACTGCTGTAGCAACTCCCTCAGCCCAGAAGTAATTAGGCATCTGTTTTTCTTTGATCATGCTTCTTGCCAAGCCCATGACAGTTCTATTTTTCCTCTCTACAACACCATTGTGTTGTGGTGTATAGGGAGGAGTAAGTTCATGGACAATGCCATTTGCTTCACAAAATCTGTTGAATTCATTAGAGCAAAACTCACCACCTCTATCAGTCTTTAAAGTTTTTATTTGACATTCAGAATCTTTTTCTACCAAAGCTTTAAAGATTTTGAATTTTTGAAATGCTTCTGACTTTTCTTTTATAAAGTACACCCAACACATTCTGGTGTAGTCATCAACAAATAACAGATAGTAATAACTTCCACCCATGCTTGGAACTTGCATAGGTCCACACACATCAGCATACACAAGTTCAAGCTTCTTCTTAGCTTTCCACAGAGTTGAATTAAAGGGTGCTTTGGCTTGTTTTCCAAACATACAACCAGAACAACCTTCAACTGCTTTCAACTTGGGTAAGCCAAGAACCATCTTTTTATCAAATAAAGTCTGTAAAGCACTAAGATTGTAATGACCATACCTCAGATGCCACAATCTTGATTCCTCATCACTGATTTGAGTAGGAGCAGAATTATTTGAAGATTCTGCATGGCTAGCATCCATCAAAAACATATTGTTCTTTGCCACCATGATAGACATCAAGATCACACCTGTTGCCTTGTTAGTGATAACACACTTACCATCATCAAATAACAGTGAATATCCCTTCCTCATGAGCTGACCAACACTCAACAGGTTATATTCTAAATGAGGTGCATAGTACACATCACTTAATAACTTGTGAGTTCCATTTCTAAGCTCTATTTTAACAGTTCCTTTTCCTTCCACTGCTAAGTTTTTCTTATCATCCAACTTAACATTTAGTTTAAATGTTTCATCTAAATCAACAAAACTGGATTTGGTTCCTGTCATATGGTTTGAACAACCAGAATCCAGGAACCATAGACAACTGGAAGAGGAGTTAGTATTACCATATGAATGATCATCAGCCATAAGAGCATATTCATCATCAGAAACATATGCCATGAACAAGTGTTGTTCCTCTCCAATATTTCCATCTTCTTGAACTTCATTTTCAGCAACATTAGCATGACCATCTTCACTGTACCAGCAATCTCTTTTCACATGACCAAATCTATGACAATTGTAACATTGAGGCCCTCTTCTATCACTTGACCTGCCTCTACCTCTTCCTCTTGAAAATCCTCTCCCTCTTCCTCTAGAATAATTCGGAGAGCTCCTGTTCACATCTTGAAAAACTTGCAAGGCTTGTTCATCTGTTCTCTCCACTTTATCTTGACTCCTGCTGTTGATTCTTTCCTCCTGTGACTGCAAAGATCCCATCAACCTCACAGGTGTGAGAGTGGATAGATCATAGGAAACTTCAATGGAAGGCACAACATAATCAAACTTGGGGGTCAAACTCCTGAGGATCTTTTCTACCACAGTTTTGTCAGCAATGATCTCACCATATGACCTTTGCTGACTAACAATCCCCATAACCCTGGAGAAATAATCACCTATTGACTCAGTCTCTTTCATACAGAGATTTTCGAAATCTCTTCTAAGCCCTTGCAACTTGACTGCTTTCACCTGAGAATCACCTTGAAATTCTAACTTTAGTATTTCCCAAGTCTCTTTAGCCGAAGAGGCTGCAGAGATCCTGGAGAACAACTGATCATGAACTGCTTGCTGAATAACGGCCATAGCATGAGCATCTTTCTTCTTATTGGCCCTCAATCTTGCTGTATCAGCATCTACCTCATTCACTCCATTCTCAACCATTTCCCATAGATCACGAGATCTTAGAATAGTTTTTATTCTAATGCTCCAGAACTCATAGCCCTCCCCCTTGAAGATAGGGATTGGACTAGGAGCCATGGGTAGAGCATTCACTTGTTCTGCCATGAATGGTTAAGAAGATGACCTCACACACTCAGATTATAAAGAAGCACAACGGGGCTCTGATACCACTGTTGGATCAGATGGTATTCACTCACAACACAAACACACAAGAATACTTAAACTGCTTGGCTTCTTTATTGATTGAATTGTAAAAAGTGCATACATCAAATGAACTGAACTAAACTATTTATAGGAAAGAAACAAACGGTAACACATAAAACTAGGACCCTACTAACAACTTTCAAACGTTAACTTATTCAAAAGACTTTGCAGAAAACCAGGACAAACTTTAACTAATTTGAAGCCAGCATTCCATGCATGCACGTGCATGGTACCAGTTTGAATCATTCTTTAACATGCACATGCAAAGTGGTTAGCTTGGCTCCGGGTCTTTTGGATTGTTCCCTGTTTTATTGTTAAGTATTTTGAATAAATATGATAGCTAGGTAGTTAGAGTGTTCCTAGTTATCTGGGTACCGTTAGTTTCCTTTGGTTATAAATAGTCTTGTTGCTTTCCTTTCCATGTATGCACTTTTGATAATTCAGTGAATAAAGAGCCAAGTATTTGAGTGTTATTCTATTTGTGAGTGAGTGATATATAGCTCTTGAACTAACAGTGGTATCAGAGCCAACAAGAGCTCTTTTCTGAAAGTGAGTGTGTGAGAGATCATCATCAATCTGTCGAATGGGTGAACAAGTGAATGCTCTTTCCATGACTCCTAAACCGATTCCTATTTTCAAAGGAGAGGGTTATGAGTTCTGGAGTATTCGGCTAAAAACAATTTTAAGATCCAGAGATCTTTGGGACATGGTTGAGAACGGTGTCAATGAAGCAGAAGCAGATCAGACTAAACTGAAGGCCAACAGGAAGAAGGATGCACATGCCATGTCAGTCATCCAACAGGATGTACATGACCAGTTGTTTTCACGAATTGCTGCTGCCGCATCTGCTAAATAGACATGGGAGATTTTGAAGATGGAGTTTCAAGGAGACTCACAAGTCAAGGCTATCAAGTTTCAAGGGCTTAGACGTGATTTTAAGAATCTAAGCATGAAGGAGACTGAGTCCATTGGTGATTATTTTTCAACAGTGATGGCTGTAGTGAGCCAACAAAGATCTTATGGAAAAACTGTTACTGATCGAACTGTGGTTGAAAAAATTCTATGGAGTTTGACAACCAAGTTTGATTATGTAGTACCATCCATTGAAGTGTCCAATGATTTGACAACCCTCACACCAGTGAGGTTAATGGGCTCATTGCAGTCTCAAGAAAAAAGAATTAATAGCCGTAATCAAGAAAAGACAGAGAGAACTGATGAACAAGCACTTCAAGTGTTCCAAGATGTCAACAAGAGTCCTCAAGGTAATATGAGAGGAAGAGGTAGAGGTTATGGTAGAGGCAGATGTGACACCTCGGGTAAATCTCTCTCTTGATTTCTACTCTCTATTGATTCCTATCTGTTTGTTTATTCCCTTCGTTGTTTCTTTTGTTACTTACGCAATTTTCGGGACGAAAATTCTTTTAACGTGGGGATGATGTGACACCTGGCAAATTCGGGTTAACAACGTTGTCTAGATGAAAGTCTACCTTAGCGAGTCACGTGTATATTGTACTTAACTGGGTTAGTTAAGTCGGGTTATGGTTCGGGAACTATTGGTTAGGCTAGAAGATCATTGGATGTTGGTCTAGAGGTTCGGTAGATGTCAGTCCTTAACCAAGTGTACAAACGGTGACGATTTGTAGGATCGTCAGGGCATACGGAACGTACGAGTCTCGAGTCCCGGGAATTGGTGAACGAGTGTAAATATGTGTATTTACTGTGTTATGTGTTTACAATCATTATGTGACTTGTTGGTACATGAATATACATTAACATATGTTAAAACGGGGTTTAACGCGCAAAACACACCAAAGGAACCCCTACAGGCGATTAGGAAGCCTAATCGCCCATAGGGGAGGCGAGTAGAGGAACATAGGGGCGATTAGGCCCCTACTCGTGTGATGTTAGGGGCGATTAGGCCCAATCACATGCACAATCACGCGATTAGCAGCCCTAATCGCGTGTATCTGCTGCACAATCGCACGGAACGTGCTGGACGACTAGAAACGCCTATAAATACAACACTTAACCTCCTAAACTCACTAATATTAACCCTAGTCGTCCCATAACCGCCCCAAACACTTAAACAACCTCTGGAAGGCGATTTTGATCAAGAACACAAGGTTTCAAGGTCTAATCATCATCCTTTTGCAATTTCAAGGTTTAATTCTCATCCATAATACTTTGTAAACATTTTTAATCAATCCCTAATGGTCCAGACCTGTTCATAAACGAAAAAGCTTTCTGAAAATCGTCAATAAGGGTTGTTAAACGGATTATAACTGATTAACATGCGTTATGGGTATGTATGATTAGAAAGATAGGATTTTTATGAATCTTGATGATGTGTTGATGTGTTATCATGCTAGGTCAGAAGTAATACTGTTATTATAACGATAAAAATCTCAGTAATTGGATAATAGGGTTATGATTACATGCGTTAATTGATTGTTGCATGCTATGTGTTTGTGTTTGGATTGCTTTGGTTGCATGCAGGACTGATTTTACGAGGATGAACGAAGGGTTTTGGGTTAAACATGTTTAGGATAGTGTTTGGGATGATATTGGGTAGTTACACACGCTCTGGATCTGATTTGGAGCGTTAAACGTGCGAAAAACCGGAACAGCAAGGTTACAGGCGAGTAGCCTTGCTAATCACATGTAACAGGGGCGAGTAGCCCCCAATCGCATGACTAAAGGGGCGATTAGCCCCACTCGCCTGACTATAGGGGCGAGTAGCCCCAATCGTGTGACACATGGGGCGAGTAGCCCCAATCGCGTGTAAACATGGGCGAGTAGGCCCACTCGCCTGCCTTAAGGGGCGAATAGCCCTAATCACGTGACATTTCATGCGATTAGCCTCCCTAATCGCGTGTACTGCTGCTGTAAGTGTAAATTAGCATTCCGAGACCCGATTTGACATGTAGTAACATGCTAGGAACCTCGTAACATGTCTAATAACTTGGTAACATATACTTGGATGTATTTCGGTGATACGTGAACTAGGTGCTATAATTTGTTGTGTGTTAACGTATGTTAAGTATACTTGCGTTATTGTATGTTTTGGAGCGTAAACATAACACGGGGAGTCTCGGGTCACCAATGGGATGTCGAGTCTTGTACTTTGGGTCAGTTAAACAGTCACGGTATTTTTAAACGAACTTGGTTATGGTCTGGACATCTAGGGACTAATTAACCTGCGGGTTATTAGTCTAAGTACTTGTAACTGTCGTATGTTAGGTCGCCACTGTACGGGACTAACATAGCAGCTGAGTTTACTCGGGATTAGGAGTAAAGCAACTTAAGGTGAGTTTACGGCCCCTCTTTTAAACTGGTTTTATACTTTCGGGGGAGAAAACATGTGTTAAAACTATATTTGGTAACTACTGTCATACTATGGGTTTCTCTTGTGTACTACACGATCTTTGGAAGTCCCGGGGGGAACCATGAATGTGCGGGTTTGCACAACGGGGAAATGTGAATAGCGCTATTGGGAGTGACCAACCCCGCTCGTCGGCTTGGAGGGCCGGGCGAGTGCATATTGTCTCAAACAGGAACAACAGGAACATTTGGAACTATTCGGGCACAAAACCGGTATTCGAGTTAGTAATGGTTTTCCAATCGTGGTAGTAACAAAACGTACGCCTAGCTAGCGTATACTGGTTTTCGATTTGCTATAGTATGGACAGGTGGACTTGGTACTTGAACTGCAAACCTGTAAACTCACCAGCATTTTTGTGCTGACGTAAACTTTTACATGTTTTCTCAGGTCGCTAAGGTAGCACATGGAACTAGGGCGCACGCGTCTGCACGGCGTCTAGATAGAGTTGCATGATTTCATAAACATTGAACCTTGGTTAATTATGTTGAACTTTATATTGAATAAGCTTCCGCTGTAAACGGGATTTTAAAACTATGTTTTGGTATTGCATTAATTACATTTAGACTTGTTTATTGTGATCGTTGGTTTGGATCCTGGTTTGTCATGCGCCTCGCGGTAAAACTCCGCAAGTGGATTTTGAGGGTGTGACAGATTGGTATCAGAGCCAATGGTTATAGTGAACTAGGACTGCATGTAGAGTCTAGTCTATAGCCGAGTCGCACACACTAGATGATCACATGGTACTAAACGTTATAGTGGTTTACGTATGGTCTTGTCGGGGTGTCTCTAAATCGTTGGTCTTTCTGCGTTACATCATCCGTTCTATTTTAGGTTGGGTTACTTGTTTCCTAGGCAGTGTAGTCTATTGGGGTAACTCGTGTGCTCTTGAGATTTGTCCAAGGCTCGGACATCTCCCCTGTCGCACTCCAATAGAAACACCTGTCATGAACTACCGTAGTATTACGGTGTGTAGCTAAGAGTCTATGTTCGGTGATTTGAACTTTGAACTAGGAGAACACTTGGAGGACCATGTAGAGCGTTTTATCATTTTGGGTGCACACAAAATCATAAAACGAAATGCATGGAAGCACTAGTGAGCTCTGAGTTTGAGGGGATAGTCCTGGATTGGATCTGGCTTTAATCTTGTGAACATTTGTGGTTATCTTTAATTGCGAAACTAAATTTTCTCGTTCTTTCTGCCAGAATCATGTCTGGAGTACGTGGAGGACGAGGAGGTGGTCGCAATGGTGGACGCGGTGGTGGTCGCGGTGGTGCTGGTGGTCGTGGTGGAGGTATTAACCTGTCACAGGCTGATCTGAATAACTTGCTCCAGGCTGCCTTTCAGTTAGGGCACAACGGTGGTGGTAAGTTGTTTTATCCATTTTCTTTGCCTCATTGGTGAGTCTTGTGTACGTTATTCGTGGTTTCTCATACGTTTCATTTCAGGTGGTCCTGTTGACCCACCCCCACCCATGTGCACCTATAAGATGTTCCGGGACTGCAAACCCCAGGAATTCTCTGGCACCGAGGGTGCGGTCAGTTTGCTTAGGTGGTTGGAGAAAGTGGAGTCGGTATTCCTGATGTGTAACTGTCTCCCAGAAGATCGGGTGAAGTATTCGGCTGCGTTGTTTCAGGACGTGGCATTGACTTGGTGGAATGGTATCACCCAGAACATGGGAATTGGGGAGGCATATGCTATGCCATGGGAGAACTTTGTGCAGTTGCTGAAACGGGAGTATTGCCCGAGAGAAGAGGTACAGAAGCTGGAACATGAGGTATGGAACCTCAAGATGACTGGATCGGAAATCGAGAAGTATACTGTGAGACGGAACGAGTTAGCGGTGCTGTGTCCCGATTTGCACGTACCAGAGTATCGTAAGATTGAACACTATGTCTCAGGGTTAGTGCCGGAAATTGCAGGGTTAGTGGCTGCTGGGAATCATCCTACTTATGCGGAGGTAGTTCGATCTGCACATAGGATGACTAACTTAAAGGTGAATGAGGGGATTTTGCCTGCGAAAGGTTCGACTGCTAAGGTCCCAGAGAACAATAAGCGCAAGTGGGAAAACGACGGGAAAGGGTCTGGGTCTGCACAGCAGGGTAAAAAGTTTGATAATGGGGGTTCATCGTCTGCGGGTAATAAGCAGGGTGGTTATGCGGGAAAACTGCCCAAATGCAACAAGTGTGGACGCCATCACCAAGGGAACTGCGACAGTAACCGTTGTCACCGCTGCCAGCGAACAGGTCACTATGCTAAAGATTGTCGGGTTACACTTCCATCGACTCAGGCTCCGACCAACAGTTCTGCTCCGACTACTCAGGGTACTACAGGGAAACAAGGGTGCTACAACTGCGGTGACACTGGGCATTACAAGAAGGATTGCCCAAAGCTGAAACAGGGTGGAAACAACGGGAATGGTAACAACGGGGGCGGCGGCAGAAATGCACGTGCCTTCGTCATTGGAGCTGCTGAGGCTAGGCAGGACCCTGATACAGTCACCGGTACGTTTCTTCTCAATAATCATTCTGTTAGCGTGTTATTTGATTCTGGTGCCGACAAGAGTTTTGTATCCATGGACGTTAGTTGACTGCTAGATGTAGTACCTGTACCATTAGAGACCAAGTATATTATTGAGTTGGCTGACGGGAAAACGATTGAAGCTACTAGTGTTCTTCGGGAGTGTCAGTTAGAATTGTCGGGTATAACGTTTCCCATCGATCTTATGCCGGTACCATTGGGTAGTTTTGACGTGGTAGTAGGAATGGATTGGTTATCTTTGTATCGCGCGGAGATCGTCTGTTACGATAAGGTTATTCGGATTCCTCTCCCTGATGGAGAATTTCTTTCTGTGTACGGTATCAAGGGTGGTGTTTCGCTAAACATCATCTCTAGCATGAAAGCCCTTAAGTGTCTTCGAAAGGGTTATCCAGCCGTATTGGCGCTTTTATCTGTTTCCTCCAGTGATGAGAAGAAGATTGACGACATTCCGGTGGTACGCGAATTTCTTGATGTTTTTCCCGATGATTTATCTGGTCTTCCTCCTCATCGTCAAGTCGAGTTCGGTATTGATCTCGTACCAGGGGCTGCTCCTATTGCTCGGGCCCCCTACCGTCTTGCACCTCCCGAGATGCAGGAATTGTCTAGCCAGTTGCAGGAACTCTTGGACAAGGGTTTCATCCGGCCAAGTTCTTCCCCTTGGGGAGCCCCGATTTTATTTGTCAAGAAGAAGGATGGGAGTTTCCGGTTGTGTGTAGACTACAGAGAGCTGAACAAGTTGACCATCAAGAACCGTTATCCTCTTCCACGTATCGATGAATCTATTCGACCAGCTTCAGGGTTCTAGTTATTATTCCAAGATCGACTTGAGGTCCGGTTATCACCAGCTGCGCGTCAGGGAGGCTGACGTTGCAAAGACTGCTTTTCGAACACGTTATGGTCATTTCGAATTCTTGGTCATGCCTTTCGGTCTCACGAACGCACCGGCGGTTTTCATGGACTTGATGAACCGCGTCTGTAAACCGTATCTGGACAAGTTTGTCATTGTGTTTATTGATGACATTTTGATCTACTCAAAGAACGAGACCGAACACGGGGAACATCTGCGGTTAGTTTTGGAACTTTTACGACGGGAACAACTTTATGCCAAGTTCTCAAAGTGTGACTTTTGGTTACGCGAAGTCCAATTCCTAGGACATGTGGTTAATGAACTAGGGATTCATGTCGATCCTGCTAAAATCGAAGCGATCAAGGACTGGGGAGCACCAAAGACGCCAACTGAGGTGCGGCAATTCCTAGGCCTTGCGGGCTATTATCGTCGTTTCATTCAGGGGTTCTCGAAGATTGCTCAACCCCTCACCACTCTCACTCAGAAGGATAAGAAGTTCGACTGGGGTGAATCACAAGAGTCCGCGTTTGAAGAACTGAAGTCTAAACTGTGTTCTGCTCCTATACTGTCTTTACCGGAGGGTCCTGATGATTTTGTCGTTTACTGTGATGCTTCCATTCGTGGACTCGGTTGCGTGTTGATGCAACGCGAGAAAGTGATTGCGTATGCTTCTCGTCAACTCAAAGTGCACGAGAAGAACTACACAACTCATGACTTGGAGTTGGGTGCCGTGGTATTCGCGTTGAAAATTTGGAGACATTACTTGTACGGTACCAAATGCACCATCTACACCGATCACAAGAGTCTCCAACACATTTTCGACCAACAACACTTGAACATACGGCAGCGTCGCTGGATCGAACTTTTGAACGATTATGATTGTGCTATTAAGTACCATCCTGGCAAGGCGAATGTTGTAGCAGACGCCTTGAGCAGGAAGGAATCTTCTAAACCTCGTCGCGTTCGGGCACTGCAGCTCACTATCCATTCATCGTTACCTGATCAACTCCGTTCTGCCCAATTGGAAGCTTTGAAGGAGGAAAACCTTAAAGCTGAAACTATGCACGGTGCCGACAAGCACCTAGAGCGAAGGCCTGATGGCCTGCACTATTTCGCAGAACGCATATGGGTTCCTTTATTCGGGGGACTACGGGAGCTTGTTCTTGATGAGGCTCATAAGTCCCGGTATTCTATTCATCCTGGTTCGGATAAGATGTACCAAGATCTGAAGGTGCTTTACTGGTGGCCAAACATGAGGTCGGACATAGCCTCATACGTGAGCAAATGCTTGACCTGTGCTAAGGTCAAGGTGGAATACCAGAAACCGTCGGGTCTCCTGCAACAACCTGAAATTCCGGAATGGAAATGGGAACGGATTACTATGGATTTTGTCACACAACTTCCTAAGTCACCAAGCGGGAACGACAAGATATGGGTGATTGTCGATCGGTTAACGAAATCAGCCCATTTTCTTGCTATTAAGGAGACCGACACTATGGATCGTTTGGCTCGTCTTTACTTGAAAGAAGTTGTTTCTAAGCACGGGGTACCTGTTTCTATCATCTCGGATCGTGACTCCCATTTTACTTCTCACTTCTGGAAGTCTTTGCACAAGGCTTTGGGTACCCAACTAGACATGAGTACGGCTTACCATCCACAGACTGACGGTCAGAGTGAGCGTACGATTCAAACTTTAGAAGACATGCTGCGGGCATGTGTGATCGATTTTGGAAAGGGTTGGGAAGCTCATCTGCCGTTGGTAGAATTCTCGTACAACAACAGTTATCACACGAGCATCAAGGCTGCTCCGTTCGAGGCACTGTACGGACGGAAATGCCGCTCTCCTCTTTGTTGGGCTGAGGTGGGTGAGAGTCAACTCACTGGGCCCGAACTAGTGTACGAAACTTCGGAAAAGATCGTACAGATTCGAAATCGGTTGGCGGCGGCACGGGACCGGCAAAAGAGTTATGCTGATCAGCGTCGCAAACCACTGGAGTTCCAAGTCAATGACAAGGTACTTCTAAAAGTCTCACCGTGGAAGGGCGTCATACGCTTTGGGAAGCGTGGCAAACTCAATCCACGATATGTCGGCCCATTTACGATCCTGGAACGGATTGGGCCGGTGGCATATCGACTTGATCTACCGACGGAGCTCGGTAACGTACATAACGTCTTTCACGTGTCAAACTTGAAGAAGTGTCTGGCTGACGAGTCTCTCATCGTTCCACTAGAAGAGATCAAGGTTGATGATCGTCTTCGGATTGTGGAAGAACCTGTGGAGATCCTTGATTACAAGATTCGTAGCCTACGTCACAGCAAGATTCGTATCGTCAAGGTTCGGTGGAACTCGAACCGGGGACCGGAATATACGTGGGAACGGGAGGATCAGATGAAGTCTAAGTATCCTCATCTCTTTCCTAAGGAAGCGTTCGAGTCAAGGCATGTCTCTTCGGCAGCTGAATGAATCTCGGGTCGAGATTCCTTTTAACGTGGGGATGATGTGACACCTCGGTAAATCTCTCTCTTGATTTCTACTCTCTATTGATTCCTATCTGTTTGTTTATTCCCTTCGTTGTTTCTTTTGTTACTTACGCAATTTTCGGGACGAAAATTCTTTTAACGTGGGGATGATGTGACACCTGGCAAATTCGGGTTAACAACGTTGTCTAGATGAAAGTCTACCTTAGCGAGTCACGTGTATATTGTACTTAACTGGGTTAGTTAAGTCGGGTTATGGTTTGGGAACTATTGGTTAGGCTAGAAGATCATTGGATGTTGGTCTAGAGGTTCGGTAGATGTCAGTCCTTAACCAAGTGTACAAACGGTGACGATTTGTAGGATCGTCAGGGCATACGGAACGTACGAGTCTCGAGTCCCGGGAATTGGTGAACGAGTGTAAATATGTGTATTTACTGTGTTATGTGTTTACAATCATTATGTGACTTGTCGGTACATGAATATACATTAACATATGTTAAAACGGGGTTTAACGCGCAAAACACACCAAAGGAACCCCTACAGGCGATTAGGAAGCCTAATCGCCCATAGGGGAGGCGAGTAGAGGAACATAGGGGCGATTAGGCCCCTACTCGTGTGATGTTAGGGGCGATTAGGCCCAATCACATGCACAATCACGCGATTAGCAGCCCTAATCGCGTGTATCTGCTGCACAATCGCACGGAACGTGCTGGACGACTAGAAACGCCTATAAATACAACACTTAACCTCCTAAACTCACTAATATTAACCCTAGTCGTCCCATAACCGCCCCAAACACTTAAACAACCTCTGGAAGGCGATTTTGATCAAGAACACAAGGTTTCAAGGTCTAATCATCATCCTTTTGCAATTTCAAGGTTTAATTCTCATCCATAATACTTTGTAAACATTTTTAATCAATCCCTAATGGTCCAGACCTGTTCATAAACGAAAAAGCTTTCTGAAAATCGTCAATAAGGGTTGTTAAACGGATTATAACTGATTAACATGCGTTATGGGTATGTATGATTAGAAAGATAGGATTTTTATGAATCTTGATGATGTGTTGATGTGTTATCATGCTAGGTCAGAAGTAATACTGTTATTATAACGATAAAAATCTCAGTAATTGGATAATAGGGTTATGATTACATGCGTTAATTGATTGTTGCATGCTATGTGTTTGTGTTTGGATTGCTTTGGTTGCATGCAGGACTGATTTTACGAGGATGAACGAAGGGTTTTGGGTTAAACATGTTTAGGATAGTGTTTGGGATGATATTGGGTAGTTACACACGCTCTGGATCTGATTTGGAGCGTTAAACGCGCGAAAAACCGGAACAGCAAGGTTACAGGCGAGTAGCCTTGCTAATCACATGTAACAGGGGCGAGTAGCCCCCAATCGCATGACTAAAGGGGCGATTAGCCCCACTCGCCTGACTATAGGGGCGAGTAGCCCCAATCGTGTGACACATGGGGCGAGTAGCCCCAATCGCGTGTAAACATGGGCGAGTAGGCCCACTCGCCTGCCTTAAGGGGCGAATAGCCCTAATCACGTGACATTTCATGCGATTAGCCTCCCTAATCGCGTGTACTGCTGCTGTAAGTGTAAATTAGCATTCCGAGACCCGATTTGACATGTAGTAACATGCTAGGAACCTCGTAACATGTCTAATAACTTGGTAACATATACTTGGATGTATTTCGGTGATACGTGAACTAGGTGCTATAATTTGTTGTGTGTTAACGTATGTTAAGTATACTTGCGTTATTGTATGTTTTGGAGCGTAAACATAACACGGGGAGTCTCGGGTCACCAATGGGATGTCGAGTCTTGTACTTTGGGTCAGTTAAACAGTCACGGTATTTTTAAACGAACTTGGTTATGGTCTGGACATCTAGGGACTAATTAACCTGCGGGTTATTAGTCTAAGTACTTGTAACTGTCGTATGTTAGGTCGCCACTGTACGGGACTAACATAGCAGCTGAGTTTACTCGGGATTAGGAGTAAAGCAACTTAAGGTGAGTTTACGGCCCCTCTTTTAAACTGGTTTTATACTTTCGGGGGAGAAAACATGTGTTAAAACTATATTTGGTAACTACTGTCATACTATGGGTTTCTCTTGTGTACTACACGATCTTTGGAAGTCCCGGGGGGAACCATGAATGTGCGGGTTTGCACAACGGGGAAATGTGAATAGCGCTATTGGGAGTGACCAACCCCGCTCGTCGGCTTGGAGGGCCGGGCGAGTGCATATTGTCTCAAACAGGAACAACAGGAACATTTGGAACTATTCGGGCACAAAACCGGTATTCGAGTTAGTAATGGTTTTCCAATCGTGGTAGTAACAAAACGTACGCCTAGCTAGCGTATACTGGTTTTCGATTTGCTATAGTATGGACAGGTGGACTTGGTACTTGAACTGCAAACCTGTAAACTCACCAGCATTTTTGTGCTGACGTAAACTTTTACATGTTTTCTCAGGTCGCTAAGGTAGCACATGGAACTAGGGCGCACGCGTCTGCACGGCGTCTAGATAGAGTTGCATGATTTCATAAACATTGAACCTTGGTTAATTATGTTGAACTTTATATTGAATAAGCTTCCGCTGTAAACGGGATTTTAAAACTATGTTTTGGTATTGCATTAATTACATTTAGACTTGTTTATTGTGATCGTTGGTTTGGATCCTGGTTTGTCATGCGCCTCGCGGTAAAACTCCGCAAGTGGATTTTGAGGGTGTGACAGCAGAGGAAGAGGAAGGTTCCAGGAGAGAGGAATGGGACCTCAATGCTATCAATGTAACCGGTTTGGACACTTGAAGAGGGATTGTTGGTATAATGATGAAGGACATGCAAATGTGGCTGAGGATGAGAATCAAGAAGATGTGAATATAGGAGGAGAAGAGAAACACTTGTTTATGGCTTTTGTGCCTTTAGATCACATGGCTCTTATGGCAGATGACAATTAAGGTAAGAGTTCTAACTGTCTTTGGTTTCTAGATTCTGGTTGCTCAAACCAATGACAGGAAACAAAGATAGTTTTACCTTTCTAGATGAAACCTTTAAGCTCAATGTGAAGTTGGGAGATAGAAAGAATTTGTGTGTAGAAGGGAAAGGAACAGTAAGAATCGAGATAAAGAATGGTGGATTCAGATTGCTTGATGATGTCTATTTTGCTCCAAATCTCGAATATAATCTTCTTAGTGTTGGTCAGTTGATGAGGAAGGGCTATTCCTTATTGTTTGATGATGGGAAGTATGTCATAAAGAACAAAAGAACTGGTACTACACTTATGACAATCATGGTTACAAGAAATAACATGTTCTTGATGGATGCCTCTCACACTGAACAAGCTCAAGCTCCTGTTCACTCTACAACCACTGATGAAGTGTCAAGGCTTTGGCACTTGAGGTATGGTCACTATAATTTGAATGCTTTAAAGACTTTACATGAGAAAACAACAGTCATTGGTTTGCCCCGTATAAAATCTATGGAGGAATGCAATGGTTGTGTATTTGGAAAGCAAATCAAAGCACCATTCACCTCAAGAAGACTTTGGAGGGCAAATAAGAAGTTGGAACTTGTATATGGAGGTGTCTGTGGTCCCATGCAAGTTTCCAGTCTTGGAGGTAGTCTTTATTACCTATTGTTTATAGATGACTATACAAGGATGTGTTGGGTGTATTTTATAAAAGAAAAATCAGAAGTCTTTAGTAAGTTCAAGATATTTAAAGCCTTAGTTGAGAAAGACTCTGAATGATCAATTAAGACTTTAAAAACTGATAGAGGGGGGGGGGGGATTTTGCTCAAATGAATTTAATTTGTTTTGTAACACAAATGGAATAAAACATGAGCTCACACCTCCCTATACACCTCAACACAATGGTGTAGTAGAGAGAAAAAATAGAACTGTTATGGGGCTTACCAGGAGTATGATTAAAGAGAAGCAAATGCCTAATTATTTTTTGGCAGAAGGTGTTTGTACTGCTGTGTACTTGATTAATCGTGTGGTCACTAAGTCTCTAAGAAACCAAACCCCTTATCAAGCCTGGAAGTATGAAAAACCAAAAGTTGACCATTTAAGGGTGTTTGGGAGTTTGGCGTATGCTGTGACTCCTACTCAAGGTAGGAAGAAATTAGATGATAGGAGTGAAGTTGGTATATTCATTGGGTATGTGAATGAAACCGATGGATATAGATTATATAATCCTAAAAGTAAAAAAGTGTTTACAAGAAGGGATGTAGAAGTTTGGGACCACACAAAGTGGGAATGGGAAGGAAAAGTTGATAAGAAAGCCTATGAAGCTACTTATGTGGATCCATTCCTTGAAATGGATTGTCTTGGAGATGTTGTTGAAGATTCCCACTCCAATAGTACTGAAGATGTGACAACTCAAAGCAACCAAGCCGAATCAAGTACTCAAAGTAGTTCAAGTCAGACAAGTTCACCATCACCAAGACTAAAAGCTTTAAGTGATATATATGACAAAGCTAAGAAAGTAAGTGTAGACTATGAAACCAACACTATTTATGATGACCTTACTGCATGTCAGTTTGCTTTGAGTGTTGCAGATCCCATAAGTTATAATGAGGCGGTTCAAAAGAAAGAGTGGAGGGCTGCCATGCAAGAAGAAATACATGCCATTGAAAAGAACAACACATGGGATCTTGTGACTCTCCCTGCTGGCAAAAATCTTGTTGGGTTGAAATGGATCTTTAAAACCAAATTTGGAGTTAAAGGTGAAGTTCTTAAACACAAAGCTAGACTGGTGGTGAAGGGGTACTCACAACAGAAATGGATAGATTATCAAGAGACGTTTGCTCCAGTTGCCAGGTTCGAAACCATACGTATGATACTTGC
Source organism: Ambrosia x helenae (assembly GCA_030844895.1). Lineage (NCBI taxonomy): Eukaryota > Viridiplantae > Streptophyta > Magnoliopsida > Asterales > Asteraceae > Ambrosia > Ambrosia x helenae. The sequence continues at coordinate 15,186,200 of CM061224.1, read as the reverse complement.
AATTGCAGCTCAGCTTGGGTGGCAACTTCATCAATTGGATGTAAAATCGGCTTTTCTTAATGGTGATTTGGTTGAAGATATCTATGTGCAACAGCCGGAAGGGTTTGAGGTAAAAAGAAATGAAGATAAAGTGTTTAAGTTGAAGAAGGCTCTATATGGCCTTAAGCAGGCTCCTAGGGCCTGGTACTCGAAGATTGACACTCATTTCATTGAGCATGAATACAAGAGAAGTCCAGTGAGCCGACTCTTTATGTTAAAAGGTTGGAAGACAGCCATATTATCTATGTGTGCATATACGTAGATGATATAATATGCACAAGTTCATCCTCAAAGATGATTGCTGAATTTAAAAGGAGTATGATTAAGAACTTTGAGATGACTGACATGGGGCTGTTGAAGTACTTCTTGGGGTTAGAAGTGAAGCAAACTAATGAAGGCATATTCTTGTCTCAAGAAAAATATGCTAAGGGGCTGTTAAGTAAATTTGGCATGACAGGTTGTAATGTAGAGAAAGTTCCTATGCAGTTGAATGAAAAATTGCAAGCCGAAGATGGTGCAGATAAGGCTAATGAAGTTGCATATAGAAGTTTGGTTGGTGGCTTGATTTATTTGACTCATTCATGTCCTGATCTTGCATATTCTGTGGGCATTATGTCGAGATTTATGCAAGTTCCATCAAAAATTCATTGGGGTGCTGCAAAGAGAATTTTAAGATATGTTGCTGGGACAATTGGTTTTCGTTTGTGGTATGATAGAGGTGTGGACATTAAGCTTGTTGGCTATACAGATAGTGATTGGGGAAGCAATGCGGATGACAGGAAAAGTATATCGGCTAATGTGTTCAACTTCGGTAGTGGGGCAGTCACTTGGAGCTCGAAGAAACAAACTACAGTTGCTCTATCAAGCACCGAGGCCGAATACATAGCTGCTACTGCAGCAACGTGTCAGGCAGTATGGCTTAGGAGGGTTATGGAAGAACTTGGCTTTGATCAAAAGGCAACAATGTTGTTTTGTGATAATCAGTCGGCCATCAAGTTGAGTAAGAATCCCATTTTAAATAATAATTCAAAACATATTGAGCTTAAACATCATTTTGTCCGAGATATGGTGGCAAAGGAACAGGTCATACTTGAATTCTGTAACACTAATGATCAACTAGCTGATATTCTGACGAAGGCTTTGAGCAAGGAAAAATTTGTGAAGTTTCGGCATCAACTTGGAGTGATGGAGTTTGAATCAAGAGGGGGGGTGTTGAAGACTGATTCAAACTAAGTTTACGTTGGCATGCACATGCAAAGTGGTTAGCTTGGTTCCGGGTCTTTTGGATTGTTCGCTGTTTTATTGTTAAGTATTTTGAATAAATATGATAGCTAGGTAGTTAGAGTGTTCCTAGTTATCTGGGTATAGTTAGTTTCCTTTGGTTATAAATAGTCTTGTTGCTTTCCTTTCCATGTATGCATTTTTTGATAATTCAGTGAATAAAGAGCCAAGTATTTGAGTGTTATTCTATTTGTGAGTGTGTGATATATAGCTCTTGAACCAACAATAAAGGTTTCCATGATGAATTTCATTTTGATCTTACACAATCATAATACAAGTTCACTATTTATTAAGATAAATAGGATGCATAGCACAAGAATTATAATACAACACTATTCACATAATCATTTAAAACAAAGAAACTTGTTTTAGGATTTGGATTTAGAGGATTTCACTTTTGAGGCTGCGGCTTTCACGAGAGTTGTAGGCTTAATAGCACTCTTTGGGTTCAGCGCTTTTCCTATCTTAAACACTGCCCATGCCGTCCCTATCGCGTGCCCAGCTGCACTCATCTTTTCGTGATTCAATTTTGCTGCATCTTCACCATGCCTGCACGCAAGCAATTAGCAACAATTAGTGAAAAATGTTCGGTTAGCCACTTTAAAACCAATTCTCAAATGCGTTGATTTGGATAAACTTTGTCTATAACTCAAGAAATGGGTTGATTCAAATTATAAAATGGGTCAAAAGTGGTTACAAAACTAGTTATAAATCAATAGTACGGATCCAAAGAACCGGCACCACCTACCACCACTGTCTATCACCAGTAAGAAGATAATTTAAACACAGAAAGTTGTCACCGTTCAAAGAGGAGATAATTTAGACCCGAAAAGGTCACAGTAAAAATAGCAAATAGCCCATAAATCATTTTTTGGTCGGTTCTTTTTTAATTTCTTTTTTTCTCACTTTTCAACAGAATAAAGTTTCAAACATGAGAAAGTCATACCTGTGTGAAACGTAGTCAGTTGTGACAGTTGAGGTTGTCGACATCACGTTTTTCCCCGCTGCTTCAATGGCATCACATACTTTGTCTGTGTACAACAACCCGAAATGAAAAATTAGAAACAACGTAAACATATACCAACAAAGATGATTATTATCCCATTATAATACTGCAAATGGGGTACTAACAACACAAAGATGTCAAATGAGCTGTTATAGCACAAACATATAACACAAAAAGATATATATTCCTAAATAAAGATGAGGACTTTAAGGAAGAAGACATACTGAAACCATCCAAAGATGCAAGAACTATTTCACCAGGGAGAAGGTTGAAGAATTTCTTGCCAGGCTTCGAGTTGACAATAGAACCCGTGACAACTCCGGATACCTTCACCACACCAGAAAGTACCCCAGTTGCCATACCCTCTGACATCTTTGTCAATCTCTTAACCCTGAAACAAAACCGTTTGTTCAATATACATATCTTGCATTATACCAATATGCAATAATATTACTTCCTCGCTTCAATATAGTTAGTCAGTCCAGAACTCCAGATGCAGGCAGATATGGTCATTTTACTTAAATATAACACATTAATAAAATACATGTAGTTATGTAGACATCAAATTTGACATATTGAATAATCGAATTTCCAAATAAGTTGACCATATCAAGATTAAATTATTTAGTGAAGAACATGAGGTCCAAGTTTTCATACCAATATACCATAATTCATTAGTTTTAAAAGTTTTCGCGTATACTATAGACGAATACTTGATGCTGCAATACTGCATCAGCGTTAGAGTGCCAACCATTAACGTTTATTTGTCAATCTAGTAAATCCTGTACACAACGAACATAAATTCTTCAAGTTATGGAATTAAAAGAGTAATCTGAGTCGTTAGACGACATGGCAAGCTAACTTAGTAGTTTGTACTTCCGCCCAAACATCACTCGTCTTTTAGTAACTAAAATAGGATAAAAGTGACCTAAGCAAACGATTTAAACAACCATAAATTACTATTTTTGAATCCTAATTATGAATATATTTATAGCACAATTGTTAAAAGCCATCGCCTCTTGCGCCTAGGCCCATTTTTTAGGCGAGGCGAAGCATTTGCACTTTGAGTCGAGGAAATTGTGCTTTAATTCTCCAGGTGATGGTTTAAGCGCAAATTTCAGCTCGCTTCCAAATTCCGGAGAGTTTCCAGACAAAATTCGTTAAGTTATGGCTAGATTCCAGCTAGATTTCTACTTTATATAAGGAAAACTACTTCTATACACTAATACATCAGTATTTTAAAACTTTTGATACTAACTAGATGAAAAATAGTATTATTTTAATAAATTTTTACTTTATTTTCTTTGTTCGCTTTTTTTATCTCACGCCCTAGCTTTTTTTGCGCCTCGTGTCTACGCCCCAAGCGAGGCCTATGCGCCTAGCGCCTTTGATAACTATGATTTATAGCCAAACAAGTTTCAAGTCATTATTCATCACTAATCCTAATAATGCTCAATAAAGTAGCATATTATCTAAATCATATCATAACCAATAATATTAAAACCAATACCTTTTCATTCTCTTCACAGCTTGAGGACTAACCTCAGCCTTAACCCCAGGCTTCCTCTTCTTCTTCAAAACCTCATTCCCCCACTTCAACCTATCCACAGTAACATCCCCACACCATAATATCCCCTTTATCAACTGCCCCGAACCCGCCGCAATCGCCCGCGCAACCGAACCGCTATAATCCTCCACATTCGGTGCCAATGTCGTCCAATACGCATTCGCCTTCGCCTCCACCGTACTACCACCACCATCATCAACCACCACCACATTCCTCTTCACCTCCTTCACCGAAAACGCACTATACTCATCCAATACCCTATCAAACTCCTCCAATACGTTAACTAACCCATTCCCTGTAACCGTCAACCCGTAATTTAACAAATTATCCGATCCAAAACCCGAATCTGAACCCGAACCCGAATCCGAATCCGAAGGAACACGGAGCGTGAAAAAGTAATGTGATCCGTCTAATTTAACGGCGGCTTCGTCTTTGGTTAACGGCCATTGGATAACGTCGTTGATACGAATAAGCACAGCGACGACGGCGTTACCTTGACGGAGACGGATTACTTCTAGTACACCGGACGCGAGTTCGATGCTCTGTTGTTTGTCGATTAAGTGGATGATTGAATTGGGTATTTGGATTATTATTTCTTCAGATGATTGAACAGATGTGACTATGTGTGGATCGTGAGATTGTTGAGTGTCGATGAAGAGGTCTTCGTGTAGATCTGTGTAATCTAAAGATGGGTAGAGAGATGGAGCTGAAGGTGTTGGGTAAGATGATGTGTTTGGGTTTGATTGGTTGATTTCTGGGTAGAGGTTTTGCGAAGCCATTTTGATGTATGAATAATAATATTAGTGATTAATGTTTTGATTTTGTGAAGGTAATATAACGTGGAAATGAAGGAATGGAAGCAAGTTGATGAGTAGACAACCGAGTGGGAGATATAATTTAATAAACGTTGTTATTATTTTATTTATAGTAATAAAAATGATAATAATTTTGGATTACCTTAATTTTGTCATGATATTGTAGTCAAAAGGTTTAAATTAATCACATAAACATCTTGTATACAGACGCAGATTCAGAAATTATTTTTTAAGAGGGTGATTGAGAGTTTAATCGAACTTTTAGGGTGTGTTTGGGATTGATTATTCAAAACAGATTATGCGTTTTGAAAAAGTAGGGTGGAGCTGCTTATAAATTATTGCGTTTTGGTAGCCTAAAAAACTGATTATCTACGTTTTCAAAACGCAATCCAAACACTAAAAACTGATTATCTGCGTTTTTCAAAACGCTATAATCTAAAAATCAGATTCAAAACGCAATCTCAAACACCCTCTTAAATGGTGCGATTAGTTTTTTTTTGATAATAAATTACACTAAAAAGGTGTTTTTTTTTATAATAAATTACACTAAAAAGGTATTTAAAGAGGGGTGCACGCCTTATCTATACTATATTATAATGCATGAGGGAGGGGTATTTTAAGATACCCAAAAGTTAATAACTAATTTTTCATTAACAACCTTAAAATGAGGGTAAAATAGTCATTCATACATTATTTACACTTTAATACCCTATCTTATTTACACTTTAATTCCCTAATTTTTAGTTAGTTAATTACATTTTCCTTCCCTCCCCTACAAAATTATAATTTCTTTTATTTAATTCTTTCATAACTTTAAAACTATTATATTTTAAAAACATTTAAATATAACATGACGACTGACACATTTTTGCCAACGTGTCGGTGTTTGTCGTAGTCAATATCGATGTGTGGATTGAAATGTACGAGTGATTATTGCATTTTATGTTTTAAATACTAACTAGATAAAATATAATATGGATTTATTGTTAATATGGATGTTGAATCATAACACCATTTCATGATCAAGTAAAACTCAAAATTGTAAAATTGAATTTGGTGTTAAATACTGTTCTGCCCAATAATGAAAAATATACATAAATCAAATGCAACGATTTAAAAAATCAAACAGGGCACTCGAAATCTACATATCAGCTTTGGTGATTCTTAAAATATGATAATGTTGTTAAACATTATGGTTTATCCTTGTTTTGACAAACAACTAATTTGTCACAAAGTAACAAAACTTCAACACAAGACTAGGCTCTAAGAATGCTTTATCACGTTTGTTACTGATAGCTTCAATTGTAGTACCCTATTTAAATAATCAACATTAGCAATATGTGCATATGTATATGGGTATGCATGCATATATTAATAGATATACACATAAATATAATTAACTAAAAGAAATCTCATTAAACTTTTAAATATACATAATTAGCTAAACATATAAAACTTTAAAATAATTAAGTTTAGAAAAAAATATAAAAATGCATTGTAGATATTAATTGTAGATTGCATCAAGTTGGTAGAAAATACATGATGCATATTATATATCCATGTGATATGAACATCTATGTTAATAACAACAAAACTCCCTAATTTGTAGGGGTTCTTTTTAACAAAGTTTAAAAAAAGATAAATGCACTGAATTCGGTATTCACAGAAAACACAATATTTTTTTACACTTTAGTCAAGATAAACAAAATTTTCTAATTTAAAGGGGTGGGAAAATCATAAATTTCAAAATTTCATAATTTAAAGGGGTGGGAAAATCATGAATTTGAAAATTAAACCATGTGCTAACCTACTAAAGTTTATTCTATAAATACATACTAATGCACACCTATTTCACTTACTAAAATACGTAGGCATGGATACTGAATTCAAAAGTTGAAGCTTCTAATGTTGGTTATTTGTTAGTTTATGGTTTTCATTCGTCCCATTTTACTAATTATACCTTTTATATATATCTTAATCATTTAAGTGTTAATTTATTAGGTTTGCAGATTTATTTAGATGAAAAACATACGGAGATGAACAAACCAATAGCCATACAAGCGTCTAAAGTAGCGTCTAAGGTTGTATTTATTAATGTTTATTTTTTTTTAATATTGACATGGCTGTTATTTTATGTGGTATATTGTATGTGTTTTATTGCAGGATAATGGTGATAATAGTGTTGAGATTATTTGCTATGGTGCAATGTTTAGTCCCTACAAATCTGATCTTCAACATGAATTTAGTGAATAGGTAATATCAACATTTATTTCATCTTCTATTAACTTGTGTATTCAAAATTTTTAATTTATTTTAAGGATCAGATGCATGAAATTAATAGGAAGAGATCCAAGAGGTTCTCTTAATGGAAATGGAGTGAAGTTATTGATCTAGACAGTTCTGATAAAAATGACAAAGAAGACATATTTGATGACACTTTAGATAGGAGAAAATGGAGGAAACTCATCCTCGCCGAAATATGTAATAATCAAACATGGAGATATACAAGAAATTTCAGGGATCGTTCTTGATGACGAATGGTGGGCAGACAATATAGATGAGATCATGCAGACTTGGAACGTGTATGACTAAATTGGTCTCATGATTCAAGTAGTTCACTAGGGTTCTGTTTGGTATGAGGTAATGGAATGGAAAGGGAATGGAATAGACGAGGTAATGGAATGGACAAGGTAATGGAATGGATTATTACCATTCCATGTCTATTTTGGTTGCCATATGGGAATAAAACAAAACATTACTTTGTGTTGTTGGATAGACGGGAAAAGACGAAGGAATAAAATAGGTGGTGAGTGGTTGTGGTGGGTGGTGGTCGGTGGCGGTGATGGTGGGTTGTGATATATGGCAGTAGTGGCGGTGGTGGCGACGGTGGAAGGTGGAGGTGGATGGTTGTGATGGTGGGTGGGCGACGATGGTGAGTAGTGGTGGTGGTGGGTGGTGGCGGTAGCATGGTGGTGGGTGGTGGTGAGTGGCGGCGGTAGGGGTGGGTAAAGAAAATTGTGTTGAGTGACGGTGGCAGGTGGTGGAGGCGGCAGTGGGTGGGTGGCGTTGGGTGGTGTTGGATGGCGACGGTGGTGGGTGGCAGCGGGTGGTGGTTAGTGGCGGCAACGACGACGATGACGGTGGTGAGTGGTGGTTGGTGGCGGTGGCAGGCGGTGGTGGGTGGTGGTGGTGGTGGGTTGTGAGTTATGGTGTTGTTAGTAAAGGGTGAATGAGGGATGAAATGAAAAAAAAAAACCATGGGGGGTGGATGGAATTGTTTTGAGGGAATGAAATGCCTTGTGGAATGAGTGATTCCATTCCCTTAACCAACCAAACACACTATTTTTCCTTACCTCGTAATGGTCCATTCCATTCCCCATTCCATTCTATCATACCAAACGCTACCTAGCTTTTATTTTTCTTAACTTTTATGTTTATTAATACTTATTTTTCCTTTCGTATGTTACTTTATTTTATCAAATGTTTATTAAAAGTACTTTACAATTTAAATGTTAAATATTTTTAGTTATTAGACATGTGTAACGCTTATGACGTATATCCACCGCAATGATGCTACAACAAACAGTATACGAATTTGAAATAAGTACTGAAATAAAAAGTGTCCATCCCGCCGCATCGTGCGAGTTTCCTACTAGTTAGAATGTATGCAGGTCCGCCAGTGCTGGTATATATTAAAGTTACATTATTAGAGTTTTAAAATTTCATTTTCGTGACATTTTATATATGTTGTGTGTAGTGTGCTTCATTTGTTTAGGGAATCTACTAGAGCAACAAGTTGAAACTATGTATTTAAAAAAAAAAAAAAAGATCAGAGTAAAATATTGTTAAAACCGTTCACCATTCGATTAATGGAACACTATATCATTTTTGTTTGTCAAAGTCTGAGTTAATCAAATAACTACATAAAACCTAGTTAAGTCTAAAAAATGTAATTTGAACATGATGTATGTTTAAAGTCTTATTAATCCATCTGTTTAAGCCTTGTTAACCTATTGATCGGTCTAGGTTCTTAAAAAAGTTTGGTGTTATTGGTATTGACGTAAGATACAATTTATTAGCGTTTTGATGGTCTAATAAACAAATTAACATGTTGAGAACACTCAAATTGTACGTTTGCAAGTTGAGATATTGCAAGTGGGATTGTCAAGAAAGATTCAAATTTTTTCTATACTTTCGAATATTGAAATGGTTAATATTGCCGACCATTTGAAATGGATCCAAAAACCAATAATTAAAAAATTATAAAAAGTACAAAAATATTAGTAAAGCAAGGAATTTTCACTCGGTTCCTGATCCAGCTTGTTTGACCGACCTATCCGGTCAATAAACATTGAATTTTCTGGCTACTTTCAATTTTAGCTTAAGACTATGGTATGGGGTCGGCTTGGGACGGCGAAGGGTGTTGGGAATCATGGTATCGTATACACAGCGGAAGCGGTTTATATTTATTAGATAAATCGATTATATACATTATATAATATTAGCCGATTTATATGTATAAATATATATTTAATTTTATTAATCCGATTAATAAAATATTCCCAATCAGGATCTCAGTTAAACGCGTATAAACAAATAAATAATAAAACAACCATAGGGGTTTAGTAATCAACCTTTGACGACTACACCGGAATTGTAACACGCGGGTTACAACGAATCCTCGCTAGTAGGAAGTTCACAACCGAGCACGAACCAACCGGGAAACAACACTTGCAAGAGGAAGGTGGTGGCTTGTGGTGGTTGATGGCCGAACAAAAAAAGAAGGCGGTGGCCTTCTTTTCTTTGGTGGCGGCCGCAAAAAGCCAAGAAGAGGAGGCAAGGGTTTGTTGTTTTATCAAAAGTGTGTATTAGGGTTTACTCTCTAACCCTCCTTTTATAAGACAACAACTTGCAATAAACCCCCTTGCTAAATATCTTAATACTCCTTAATATTAATCTTATTAACATTAAGTCCCTCAAGATACTCCTTAATATTAATCTTATTAATATTAAATCCCTCAAGACTAAAACAATTATTATTTCATAAATAATAATCCACCAACGCGTGAACTTATCTGATTCGTGTACCAACGTGTAACTCTTCGGATCGTACCGGTTCGGGTTACGTTGATCTCGACTTTTAATTACATCGGACATCCTATATATCCAACAATCTCCCACTTGGACGATTTTAATTAAATGAGTCAACGTGCGCAAAGTTGGACGCCTAGCTGCATCGCATTGCACCCAAACCAGTATGACACTTTACAGTCGTCAACTAGTTCTTTGAGTTCAAGTAACGCTTTACTTAACCAAATACTATAGCCCTGATAATTATATCAATAAGTCCCTTCTGTATAGACATCCGTTGATCATAAGACATGGATCATTCATTCTTATATAGTGATCAACTATTCTCTATTCTCGTCTCTAATTCAAAGTGGTCTAACGAACTACCTTAGTCCGAGCGTGGCCACGCGTTTATACCAGTTTGAGTTTTACGAGGGCGCCAGAATGTCTAGACTTCTAATCCTATAGAAGTACAGAATTCCATCAGCGTCATACAACTCCCACTTAATCTTGGATTTCTCCTAACGCTACCCTTATTGCTACCCATGTTTCAGGACAGTGTTAGATAACATCAAGGATAGTCCTTGATCAATGTAGTTTAATATGTGCCTTAGGAAAAAGGACAGATTGAACATATCAATATCAAAACATCTCATGACATAGATCCATGGAGATCGTTTTGAAGCGAGTTACATCCAATATCATTCCCTAATGATATCTGTGAATTATGATTCTCAAACCATTGAGTTATTCATCTCATGAATACAATCATCTCAATTCACAATAGTCTTACATTCAAATTCATTCCCATGTAATTTGATCGACTACGGATATTTAGAATACTCTTATTCAAGGATTTAAACATACAAATAATGAACACGGTCACAAAACATTTAATTTGCATTTAACCCATTAAATCAAATAAATATTCAATGTAACTGTTATAGTTCAAAATAAAACACCAATACTAATTACAGATCATGCCCATTGTCTAACAACTCTAAGCCCTATATTTCCAGCATGCTCCTCATGTCTAGCTTGAGGTAAAGGCTTAGTAAAGGGGTCAGCTAGATTTAGATCTGTATGAACTTTTAACTGATAGCTCCTCCTCCAGTCCTCCATATACTAAGAACATGTCCTTAGTCCTTCTCAAGTACTTAAGAATGTTCTTCACTGCAGCCCAGTGACTCTCTCCTGGATTTTGTTGATATCTACTCGTCATGCTAAGAGCATACGAAACATCATGTCTAGTACATAACATGGCATACATGATGGAACCAATCGCAGAAGCATATGGAACACCTTCCATTTTCTTCTTTTCCTCTTCAGTATTTGCACACTGCTTGTTATCAAGAATGGTTCCATGTGCCATGGGAAAGAGCCCCCTTTTTGAGTCTTGCATTGAGAAGCGTCGTAAGACCTTATCAATATATGTACTTTGACTAAAACCCAATGATCGCTTTGATCTATCTCTATAAATCTTTATTCCCAGAATATAAGCGGCTTCACCAAGATCTTTCATTGCGAAACATTTACCCAACCAGGTCTTAACATCTTTAAGCATAGGGATATTGTTTCCAATGATTAGTATGTCATCTACATACAGTATAAGAAAAGTAATATAGCTCCCACTAGACTTCTTGTAAACACACGGTTCATCTTCGTTCTTGATAAAACCAAACTCTTTGATTTTCTGATCAAAACGGAGATTCCAGCTGCGAGATGCTTGCTTTAATCCATAGATGGATTTATTCAGCTTGCACGCCTTATTAGGATTCTTTGGATCGACAAAACCTTCAGGTTGAACCATATAGACATCTTCCAGTAAGTGTCCATTAAGGAACGCGGTTTTGACATCCATCTGCCATATCTCATAGTCATAATATGCAGCAATGGCAAGTAGAATTCTAATAGACTTAAGCATGGCTACCGGCGAGAAAGTTTCCTCATAGTCAATTCCTTGAGTCTGAGTAAAACCTTTCGCTACAAGCCTTGCTTTGTAGGTTTGCACATTCCCATCCATGTCAGTCTTCTTCTTGAAGATCCATTTGTTTCCCACAGTCCGACATTCGGTAGGAAGATCAACTAAATCCCAGACTTGGTTATCATACATGGATTGCATCTCTGCATTCATGGCTTCTTGCCATTTCTTGGATTCTGAATCCAAGATTGCAGCTTTGTAAGTAGTAGGCTCAGCTTCATCAATCATGAAGACATCGTCATACCTTACTGGTGCACGACGATCCCTAATACTTTTCCGAACACTTGGTGTTTCTGTTGTTTCTTGAGTCCTCTCAAGCTCAACTTCAACAACTGGATCAGTTACATCTGGTTCTGTCTGAACAGCTGGTTCAGTCACTTGTGATTCTCGAATTTCTTCAAGATCCACATGGTTATCTCCAATCCCTCGCGCTAGAAGCTGTTCCTCTAAGAAAGTGCCTCTGCGTTTGGTGAAAATCTTATTTTCAGTGGGGTGGTAGAACAGGTAACCGATCTTCTTACCGTATCCAACGAAAACCACCTTTTCGCCTCTAGGATCTAGTTTATCCGAAGTTTCTAGAGTGACATAAGCATTACATCCCCAGACTTTAAGGTAGGATACATGAGGTTTCTTTCCATGCCATATCTCATAAGGCGTTTTAATACCTTTTTCGTTGGAGTTATATTCACAAGTCTTGCGGCGGTCTCCAAAGCATAACTCCAAAAGGATTTTGGAAGGTTTGTTCGACACATCATTGATCGAATCATATCTAATAGAGTTCGATTTCTCCGCTCAGACACACCATTATGTTGCGGTGTTCCAGGTGGAGTGAGTTGTGAAACTATTCCACAATCCTTTAGATGGTCGATGAATTCCTGACTAAGATATTCACCGCCTCGATCTGATCGAAGCATTTTAATAGTTCTATTTAGCTGATTTTCTACTTCGTTTTGGTATTCCTTGAACTTTTCAAGAGTTTCATGTTTATGCTTCATAAGATAAACATAACCATATCTACTGAAATCATCAGTGAATGTAACAAAGTATCTTTCTCCATGTCTTGACATTGTTCTGAATGGACCACATACATCTGTATGTACAAGTCCTAACAGATCATTAGCTCTTTCTCCAACATTTGAAAAAGGTGCTTTTGTTAACTTTCCACTTAAGCATGATTCGCATTTTCCAAACGACTCTGAACCTTTGGAATCCAGGATTCCTGCGGTTTTGAGTTGTTTAACACGATTCTCACTTATGTGACCAAGTCTACAATGCCACATATACGTATCATTAAAGTCCAATTTATTACGTTTATGGGAGATGTTGCATAATATGTTATCGTTTTGGATTTCTATCTCATAGATCCCATTGTTAGGTTTTGCATCAAAGTAAAATATATCGTTAAAATAAGCAGAAATAAATTCACCATTAAAACGATAATCAAAACCTTGTCTACGCAAAGCATGAAATGAAACAATATTTCTAGTCACACTAGGAATGTAATAAACATTGTTCAAAACAAGTTCTAAACCAGAAGGTAGTAAAAGAACATATTCTCCTATTGCCTTCACTGCAACTCTTTGTCCATTGCCAACATGGACCTCCAAGTCACCTTGTTTCAGTTTTCTAATCTTTCTTAGTCCTTGCAAAACATTACAAATGTGGAAACCACATCCTGTGTCAAACACCCATGTTTTGCCAGAAAAAACAAAGATTTCAATAACATATATACCTGAGGACTCTCCTCCAGAAGCCTTGGCTTGCTTCAGTTCAGCTAAATACTTAGCACAGTTCCTTTTCCAGTGCCAGTTTCATCACAATGAAAACATTTGGCATCTTTCAAAGGTTTCTTGTTGGCAACAGCTTTGCCCTTTCCCCTCCCTTTGCCTTGATAGCCCTTTTTCTTGGTTTTAGGTTTCTTAATCTGACCCTCCCTGATCATTAGCACTGGTGCAGTTTTGCCAGGTATGTTTACCTCAGCAGTTTTGAGCATCTGATGCAGTTCTGCAAGTGTCTTCTCCATCCCATTCATATTATAGTTCATAATGAACTGGTCATATGACTTGGGCAATGAGTTCAGGATGATATCCCAGCTAACTCATCGCTCAAGGGGGATTCCAGACGAGCCAAGTGATCAACATATGCCTTCATTTTTAGCACATGAGTGCCAACTGGTGAACCCTCTTGCATACGAGTGGTTATAAGTGATCGCATCACATCGAACCTCTCATGGCGAGCATTTTGTTGGAACATTTCCATCAGATGCTGATTCATGTCGTATGCATCCATGTCCTCCATGGTCCTTTGAAGTTCAGGGATCATGGAAGCCAGCATCAGACATGAGACTTTCAAAGAGTCATCAAAATGCTTAGCCCAGGCTTTATAAAGCTCACTCTTGGGATTTATGGGTTCATCAGGGACTGGTTCTTCAAGAACATACAATTTGTTCTCCGCTTTGAGAACAATTTTCAAGTTGCGGTGCCAGTCCATGAAGTTGGAGTGGTTCAGTTTGTCCTTCTCTAAGATGGACTTGAGAGAGAAATGGGAGGTGGAATTGTTTTCAGTTGACATCTACAAAGTTCAAAATTAATGTATTAGTATTTCATGTTTAAGTGTCCTAATTATTTTATGACCCAAAAAACAAAATTAATTAGGATGAGATCCCGATTCATCAATACACAATGAACTGGCTTAGCACTGTCCACTGGCACGATTAGGTAGGTAAACAACGATTGTTAATTGTGTCCACTACACAACTCTCCTTTTGGGGTTATCGCTAAAAGCGATGTATGTTTAACCCCAACTATGCCCACTTGTCAAAAAAGCGATGTTTGGTCCTTTACTGTTAACTGTAACACCGGCCTATGTTACACAGGAACCGCGATGATTACCTTCACTCATGATCAACGCCCAGATGCAGGGTCAGCACTAACATTTGGGTTCGATATAGAATGGAGTGTTAACTCGTTAAGGGTGGCATGAAAACATCAATTTAAAATTGGGATTTAATTTTAATATTTACCATAAATATATTGAATGACTCGTTAGCATGATGTGAGTCACACAACAGTTTATAAAATCCAATTTTATATTATTCGTGATAATTGAAACTCCTTTCAACACTCAACACGGTATAGTTTTAAATACCTATTTAAACTAACATTTGGGTTACACAGGAACCGCGATGATTACCTTCACTCATTATCAACGCCCAGATGCAGGGTCAGCACTAACATTTGGGTTCGATATAGAATGGAGTGTTAACTCGTTAAGGGTGGCATGAAAACATCAATTTAAAATTGGGATTTAATTTTAATATTTACCATAAATATATTGAATGACTCGTTAGCATGATGTGAGTCACACAACAGTTTATAAAATCCAATTTTATATTATTCGTGATAATTGAAACTCCTTTCAACACTCAACACGGTATAGTTTTAAATACCCTATTTAAACTACGTTGGTCGTATTATCGCGAATAGACTTGTTTTAATATTAATAAAACTCTTTTTATTAAATATGCTTTTCGGTTTTTATAAAACTTGTTTTAATAAAACCGTTGCCATGATTGTGAAAATTTTATTTATTTTGGGTTATCTAAATTATTTACAATAAATAAACCACAACCACAAAACATAATAATAAAATTAAACGAATCGAGCCCCTAATAGGTCGCCCGTTTCGTTTTAGCCAGAAACGAAACGAACTAGTCAAAAGGGTTTCAAAACAATTTTGATATAGCTCCCACTTGACCCGAGATCTCTATCTTCATGGAACCTGTTCGCCTTTTTTTTTCTTCGTCTTGATCTTGTACTTGAAGGATTACAACAATAAATTTGAAAATACAATAAAATCAAATCTATTCTAATCCTATCAATTACACCGGATCCAATATCCGTAATAAAAAATACAAATCAATAAAGAAACAAAACCGTCACAAACACAACCATGACAAGGGTCAAATACCTAGGGCTCGATTCACATCACAATCCATGAACAACTAAAAGCTTTTGATCTTTTGTCAAAATAAACAATTTTTGACAAATAAAACAAAGATCAAAATTATAACTTTACCATCTATACGCGTGTAACCGTGGCTCTGATACCACTGTTGGGAATCATGGTATCGTATACACAGCGGAAGCGGTTTATATTTATTAGATAAATCGATTATATACATTATATAATATTAGCCGATTTATATGTATAAATATCTATTTAATTTTATTAATCCGATTAATAAAATATTCCCAATCAGGATCTCAGTTAAACGCGTATAAACAAATAAATAATAAAACAACCATAGGGTTTTAGTAATCAACCTTTGACGACTACACCGGAATTGTAACACGCGGGTTACAACGAATCCTCGCTAGTAGGAAGTTCACAACCGAGCACGAACCAACCGGGAAACAACACTTGCAAGAGGAAGGTGGTGGCTTGTGGTGGTTGATGGCCGAACAAAAAAAGAAGGCGGCGGCCTTCTTTTCTTTGGTGGCGGCCGCAAAAAGCCAAGAAGAGGAGGCAAGGGTTTGTTGTTTTATCAAAAGTGTGCATTAGGGTTTACTCCCTAACCCTCCTTTTATAAGACAACAACTTGCAATAAACCCCCTTGCTAAATATCTTAATACTCCTTAATATTAATCTTATTAACATTAAGTCCCTCAAGATACTCCTTAATATTAATCTTATTAATATTAAATCCCTCAAGACTAAAACAATTATTATTTCATAAATAATAATCCACCAACGCGTGAACTTATCTGATTCGTGTACCAACGTGTAACTCTTCGGATCGTACCGGTTCGGGTTACGTTGATCTCGACTTTTAATTACATCGGACATCCTATATATCCAACAAAGGGATCTTGGGCCGGCCAACACCGCCCCGTCGTGCCTCATCCGTCCAAACCATCCAAAATTGGATGTTCAAGCCAGGCTCCATGATTGATGGGTTTGTGATGGTGGAGGCTCAAGCAAGAGAAGAGGAGGTCCGTCACCACACCCTTGGCCGTCTCTCGGAGCTCCGGCAACGTCGCCAGTGACGTGGAGGCTCACGTGGTGGCCCATCCTCAACGACGGTCCATCACCATACCAGACAGTCTAATAGTGCCCGAATCAAACGAACTATTACTTTTGTAAAAAGTGCACGAATATGATAAACTAGACACACCTTATTGACAATTTCTTCATCAAAGTCTTCAATATCTAACCATTCAGTCGGTTGGTTACAGTGGCGGATCTAGACTAAAATTTCAGGGGTAATGTTTTTTTACCGTACTAGGTACTTTCATACAATGTACACGAAACAAAAATAAATATATGATAATAAATAATGTTCAATTTTTTTTACCATACTTTCATAACCAATATTTTTTTCTTGATTAACGCTATATTCTAACCAATGATTTGTCAAAACATTTTACATCACCAGGCTTGAGCCCGATCTTGGCTCGTTGGTAGTGTCTCATGTTCGAGCTCGGCTCATTTATTATTTATTAATTAATATATTAAATAAAAATAATAGACTCGTTTAGGCTCGCGGGCTCGATAGGCGAAATGCTCGGTTCGGCTCGTTGGTAGTTTCTCAAGCTCGAGCTCGACTCGTTTTATATTTATTTGTTAATATATTAAATAAAAATAATATAACTAATAGACTCGTTTAGGCTAGCAAGCTCGATAAGTGAAAAGCTCGGCTCGACTCGTTTACTAAACAACTTTAAATTAAGAGTAAATAATATAAAATATTAATAAAACTAATATTATGAGCCTGACGAGGTTCACATGCCAGGCTCGTACTCAGACTCAAAAAATAATCGAGCTTTGTTTTAAGCTCAAGCTCGTCTCGGGATCAATAAGACTCGGCTCGTTTCAAACATTTTATTAAGCTGATCTCGACTAGCTTACAAATTGTTCGGCTCGTTTGCACTCCTATTCAATACTTTAACCATGGTCACTGAGCTTGTATATTAATTTAATAAATTACAAGTGGAATAGGTTATGGCCTATAAGTTTCTATCTATTTTTATGTTAAACTTATATTAAAAACTTTGAGGGTGTGTTGGGTTTTAAAGAAAATCGAGAGGTAACGTTACATAATATTCAGGGGTAACGTAATACAAAAAAAAAAACATAAAAATACGAAAAAATTTACACTATGCAGTAAAAGTTGAGGGGTAACGGACGCCACCCCTCCTTATATAATATGTCCGCCCTGGTTGGTTATAACATGAACCGTGGAAGCAACCGAGCAAAGGTCATATATGATATAACCTAGTAGTCAGAGTGTGTGATGAAAATGTATCCCTTCCTGTAAAGTTAAGAGTTCTAGATTCAGAGTGCATCATGTATGGAGATGTAGTTAACTAGTAAAAAATCGATTAAGAAACGTGGAATCACTGCTTTATTTTTATTTTTTTTAGCTAAATCATTTGTTAATAAACTGTTCAAAACTATGAAGTGATCGATTTACGTTTGATTAACATAATATATTCATTTTATTTATAAAGAGTACATTGTCATTTTCATCCCTGTTGTTTGACGAAAATTGTCAGTTCAATCCAAAAACGAAATCCATGTCATTTTCATCCCTAATGTTTTCATACCATGTCAGTTTAGTTCAAAAACTTAACAGCCGTTAACTTTGACTATTAAAGGAAGGGTAAAATGGTTATTTTTAATAGTCTCTCTTTCTCTCATTTAGGGGCTGTTTGGTCGATTAAGTGCTGAATCATTAAGAGGTCTGAATGGGTAAGAGGATCTGAATGATTAAGTGCTGAATGGTTCAGCTATGCACAAAGGCTGAATGATTTAGCTCTTAACCATTTCATTCAGAGCCTTTTGTAAGTTGAAACAAACAGTCTGAATGCTGAACCATTCAGAGCTAAATGGTTCAGAGCCTCATTAAGAGGCTACCAAACAGGCCCTTAATGAATAAAAATGGAAAATAAAGTAAACATGTAAAATGATGTTTTTAACCCCTTGTTTAACAGCTATTTTTATTTTTTAACGGTACTACAAGAAAATTAAGCTAATGCAACTTCGGTAAAATGTTGAATTAGACTTTGAAAAGGTTGCATTAGGCATAGTGCAACATTTTATCAAGGGCTGAATTAGGTGAAGTTTCATTAGACTTAATGCAACATTTTTTGAAAAGGTTGCATGTACTATTAAAATGTAACCTTTTTTACATATTAATGCAACTTTTTAAACACTTATATGCAACCTTTGCTACACAAAAAATGCAACCTTTATTTAAATCAAATGCAACGTTTTTTAAGATTTTCGTAAAACAAATGCAACTTTTTACAAGACTGAATTACAAGTTTTGTCCTTTACGTTTATATCAGATTTCAAACCACGTCCTTTACGTTTAAAATTGATGAGTTATGTACTTTATATTTTAAAATCTTGCACGTTTTGTTCTTTAAGCCTAACCATGTTAATTTTTATCGTTAAGTGGAGGGTATTGTCTTTTTACTCATTTATTTAGAAAACCATTTTAAAATTTAAACAAAAAGAATTTTCTATATATTAATACCCCCACCCTTTCTCTCTCTCTTATTTAACAACACCACCACACATCCCCACATCACCATCACCTCTGTCTCTTCCACCATTGTAACCCCACTCACACACCTTCATTGTCATCCCCCCTACCCCACAAAAAAAATCAATAAAAACCATGTCTTTAATCTCTATATCCAAAACCCATATCTTTCTCCCTCTCCAAGCAACAGACAACTCATCTCTCTTTCTCTCTCTATCTAATCCCTTCATCATTCTTCTTAAAGCCGATCCCCATCACTTAATATTCAAAACCCATCTCTCCCTCATCTAGGTTTCCAATCTTTCCCTTAAAAAACCCAATCTTTATTAATTATCTTGAAATTTCAAGAAACTGCAGTGAAACATATTATATTAACTGCGGTGGGTCTGAACAGCTTCCGACAGAGGACGAGGTTCAAGTTGCTAATATTCTTCTCACGTTTCCAAAGATATTATTAAAGTCTGAGTTGATTAATCGGTAGAGTTTCACTTGGGGTGTGAAGAAGAAACGATCTGTGTTGAATTCGTCCGCGTCTCCGTCAACGTTACCGTTAACTAAACGGACAGTTGGTGAGGACGTGACGGAGAAAGTAACGGTGGTGGATGCTGATAAAAGCCCGTCAACTCTGTTAAGTTTGTTGCCTAGTGGTAGTGGTAGCGACTGTGTTGATAAACGTGGGGTAAGGTTTCGATGGAAGGGAAGGGGGTGATGATAGTGGTTAGTGGCAGGTGGTTGTGGTCCGATTTGTTTTGTATTGTATTGTATTGGGGTTAATGTTGGTTTAATGGAATGGAAGGGGTGGTGGTATTGGTGATTGGGCAGGTGGTGGTGGCCGGCAGCAGGTGGTGGTGGCATAAGGTAGTGGTGGTGGCAGGTATTAACAGAGAGTAAGGGGGTTTATATTAATTTTAAATTTTACTTTTAGTCCAAAACTTTAACTTAATTACATAAGTAGAGCCTAGAATAGTAAAAAGACGAATTTACCCTTGCATTAGTGTTAAAATCTAACTAGGTTAGTGTTAAAGAACGTAACGTGTTGGAGCATAAAGTACAAAATTCGTCAATTTTAAACGTAAAGGACATCCTTTGAAATCTGGTATAAACGTAAAGGACAAAACTTGTAATTTAGTCTTTTTATAATCAAATGCAAATGTATAACATCAGTGTTTAAAGTACTAGTTCTTTTTTATTAATATCCAATAGTCACTCAATTACACCAACACAATAATAACGTATATATAATATAGGATTATTGGATTTTATTACTCTCAACTATATATATGGTATTGGCCGCTGCCGCTCCCAACTATCACTTTGACTCCCGCCACTTCCAACTTAACACCTTGTTTGTTGTGTCACTCCGGATTTGATGTGGATCTGACGTGGCAAGTACCTTCGGAGTGACACAACAAACAAAGTGTTAAGTTGGGAGTGACATAAGTTAACGTGATAGCCGGGAGTGGCAGCGGCCAATACCATATAGTTGGGAGCAATAAAATCCAATTTAATGAAGATATACATGTTGTTCAGTCCTTTTACGTGTACGATCAAATACGTTGGTTAAACTAGGTAACTTCTTTTTCGGGTCATCATTTATATATTCATGATGGTAACATACATTAATAAAAATTAGCATATTGAAAAGTAAAGACATTACCATTTCTTCACCAATTTTAATAAAATATTTTGGTCCGGCTGTGTGCGTATTTTTGAGACATGCACATTCCTTGGCTTGCATACAACACTTTTAGATCTATGTTGCACGGTTTCAAAGAACCGTCTGGCACGATCTCTAGGAACCTTGCACACGAGAGAACTCGTCTGGTGCAAGGTTCACATAGGGGATTACATGGTTACAAAATGAAAAAGAAGTGCACCTACAAATGAGCTAAACATGACAATATATAGGAGCTTGTACCCAATTGGCCCACATGGCCTGACCCAAGCCCAAGTCCTAATCTAAGCCCAATAAATATAAACGTGTACAATAAAGATAAGCGTAAAACTATACAATTTCTGGGCCTTACATGTTTCGCTCCAAACAAGGTCAACTAATGCCTTTTCTACTTAAGTTCAGCACATACCACTTATTTCGTCTATACAACGTGAACACGCCTTGCTAGTCCGATCAACAGTACAACCATCACACGCTGCTACTGTCGATAAATATGTCAAAAAATATAGACAATAGCTCCCACAAAAAAAAATAAAAAAATACACAAACGTCCGGCTAACGTTTATTTTTCCATTTCTATTCTCAATCCACAAATAGGAAAAATTTTAAAAAAGGGCAAACATGTTCCCTTTTCGGCCGGTCCCATAGAGAAAACACCGTGTCATTTCGAAACCTCTAAAAACCCACCAAGTCGTAAGAATGATCCTATCTACAAGTTTTTTCTACTTTGTCAACCGTAGAAAATCCAACCAAGACATAAGATCTACCAGCTTGTAGGAAAAAAGGGGCCGGGTGAAAATGGAGCCAACTAAAGGTCCTCGCCCATACTTGAGAGGCTATTTCACAAGAATATCATGAGGTCGAAGAGCTTGGAAGGATAAATCAAAACTGGGGTAGAGAATGTTAGCATAATTATTCTTATATAGTTCCGTGCGGACACATAACTCTCGCAAACCTCACGGAGTCTGAGAATAAGATTAATATATATCAAAGGAATAATGGAAATAAATAATCCCAACTATTAACTATTGGCCAATAACAGTTCCAACTTCGAAAATTGCCAATAGTGGTCCAACTTTCGACATATTGGAATATAATGGACCCAAACTAACGGAGGTCTAACTCCGTTAGTGTGGTGCTGACGTGGCATGCCACGTAGGATCATTTTGCCACCTAGGATGCCACGTCAGCATCACACTAACGGAGTTAGACCTCCGTTAATTTGGGTCCATTATATTCCAATATGTCGAAAGTTGGGACTACTATTGGTAATTTTCGTAGTTGGGACTGTTATTGGCCAATAATCAATAGTTGAGATTATTTATTTCCATTATTCCTATATCAAATTAGTTAAGCAAGACTGACATACATTAAGAAGTTATTTGATAACACCAAACATCATTAGATAACCGGCAACTTAAAACCACACACGCCCTGATTATATGGTCCATATCTTACACTAAAGAATAATAAATAAATGAATTATTTCAGCAAGGGATGCATAATATCACAAGGATTAGAAACGAATGAAATTAATATTTTCGTAGAAACTCAATAATGTGTTTGTTGATTTCATCAGGCTTCTCTTGATTAATGAAATGAGCTGCACCATGTATCACAACAACGTCTTCCAAGAGTGGAACATCATTTTTGAACTCATCACCTAGTATGTAGTCCTTGTTAAACATTTCTAGGCACCAGTCTTGGTCTCCAATGATGAATTTTGCTGGCACTTCCACTTTAACACCTCTATATGCCGCACTGATCTCCCAGTCCCTACAACCATGTAAGCAAAACCCAAGATGAATATATATAAAGATTCTTATAAATTAAATGTGCGCGCTATATATATGATTTATACTAAAATACTTGTTATTGGCAAAGCGAAACTTACAAACGAAGAGCTCGATAATAGTTGATACCGCCGGTTATTGTGGTCTTTTCGAGTTGGCTAGAAAAGTATTGGATATCTGCTTCGGATAACCAAGGTGGCAAGGTAACTGGGACATCATTAGGCGAATGTCGAAATCCTTTTCCTTTAGATATATACAATGGTTCAGGGTCTCTGTATGTTAAGAACTTCTTTAAAAATGTTGGAAGACCCATACTTGCAACCTCAGCTTCGATTTCTCCAGGTTCCTACACCCATAAAAGAAATACAAACATGAGATTTCAATCACTAAATGGAAACACCATAGATCTTAATGCAAATGCAGTCTAGCTACCTGAAACCGAACAATGTAATTATCCTCTCCGTATGCCTTTCTTAGGAGCTGGACGACGTCTTCATCTGGGGTATACCGAATAAAAGGGACACTCATGTTTACCAAAGCTTTGACTCTATCTGGCCTAAACGTGCACAAGTACCATGCAACGATGGAGCCCCAGTCATGACCCACAACATACACCGTTTCACCTTCGTTTGTGATGGCATCAAGAAGCCCGATCATGTCACCAACCAGATCGATGATGCTGAACTTGTTATGGTCAGCGACGGGTGCACCCGTTGTGTCACCATAGCCACGGAGGTCTGGTGCCACAGCCCGATAACCATGATCAGCCAAATACATAATCTGGTGTCGCCAGGAATACCAGAGCTCAGGGAAGCCATGGATGAGCAAGACCAAGGGACCATCACCCTTTTCAGCTATGTGGATGTTCATCCCATTTGCACTTACAACTGTCTTGTGTTGGATCCCCTCCATTTTGTTTTCTTTAGCTAGCTTGTAATTAAGTAATTTGCAGGAATATTAAGATAGATAGATAGATAGATATATGTTCTAGGGTCTGCCTGCACATGTAGATTTATACTAGTTGTGTAACCAGGCAGCGCCAGCTTCTCTGGAACATCTTGATGAAAGTAAGTCGTTCTATGTGTGTTCCCTTGAGGCGGCTGATTTTCAATAAAGGTGTCATTGTGGTGATATAATATTTGCAGAACCAAGTTGGGCATATATATTATATTATATATTTGCAGTTCAAATCTAGAAGGGGTGGCCTACTATATTCTACCAAGCATGACCTATTGACCGAAGCTGACTTCTCTTATTCAATAATCAATACCCATTGCTAGAGCAGAAAATTACCTTACCTACCAGCCCGCTAATTTTAAATTAAAGCAATTCTATTGTTTTACCCGTCTCAGACTGAGACTGAAATTAAATAATACAGTTATATTGATTATTGTACACCCATCGTAGAGTTAGAAATGTTGATTAAAATTATTTTAATTTACAACCACATAAAACCTGACAGTTATGAATAGAAATATTGATTAGCCCACTAATTTTAAATTAAAGTAATTCTATTGTTTTACCCGCCTTAAACTGAGACTGAAATTAAATAATACAGTTTTGATTATTATTGTACACCCATCGTAAAGTTAGAAATGTTGATTAAAATTATTTTTATTTACAAACACATCAAACCTGACAATTTCGAATAGAAATATAATTAGCCCACAAAATTTAAATTAAAGCAAACATCGTAAAAGGCAAAGTTTAAAATGTAGAAATAGTTATAGTCGTACTTTGTCTTTAACAGGCCAGGTGAATGAGCTTGATTTTATAAAAACGAAAGGGGTCGAACAGTTAGAAATCAAACAAAATGTATTTTGGTGTAAAATTAACTAAAAGAAAAAAAAGTCATACAATATGAGCATTTTTAACAAGTGTTTACAACCTTTTAAATTGCTTAAACTCACATTATACATAATAAACATTTTACTAGTTAATGTGAAATTATAAATGTGGGATTATGATAAAAATGTACAAGTTAGTTTTGCAAATAGGGGTAGTATTGGAAGAATTTTCATGACATATTGAGTCTGAAGCAAGGAACTTTTGATATGCCAATCTTAAAAAACAAATAAAATTATTATCCTAACCATCTTTGGTTCTTTATAATGTAGTATATAGGACAATAGTGGGTCTAAAACAATTTGGATGATTCTTTTTGGATGAACATTTTGGTAAAGTTTTAATGTTATTAACTTAAAAAACCTGGACCACAATGGATGTAAAATTACTTTACATGGTCGGTATACTAGTTGGGCTTGTCCGATCGACCAAGCAGCACAAACTTGGTATGGCCATAGTTTCTTTTGCAACAGGGTGACAAAGGTGTGTGTATCTGATTCGTGGTCTGTAACTCGAATGGATTTGTGAACCGGTGGGAATGTGGGAGAATGGTAAAAACCGATCGATAACTCAAAAAATAATTGTAGTAAAACGTCTATATAGTTTATTTATTTTATCTTATTTATTTTTATAATTTACTTAAGTTATGTCTAGAGTGTAGGTTATTTTGACCGAAACTATTTCAGTTATGGTATTTTTTTAATGTTGTCAGTTACTTTAGCTGATTTTAGTATGAAGTGTAACATCCGACCCCTCTCACCACTAATATTGTCTGCTTTACTCCGAATGTGTTCCCCATCAAAGAGCTCACGAATTTGTTTTTGTTGCCCCAATGGAAACTTCCCAGGAAGTCACACATCCCGATACCACAAATTACCAATCTCCCCCTAGCCATAGCCGATGTGAGATTTGCCTAGGTTATTACAATGGTCCATGTTAATATCTCATGATACCATCATCATCTTGTTTAACTTCAAGACCAAAAAAGAAAGAGAGTTCACCCATCATGCTCATCTCAAACTTTAATTTCATCATCGTCTTAAAACCTTTAAACTAATCTTTGTTGGTTGACCTGGAGGTTATGTCATCCATATATACTTCAACAAGGATGATGTCATTTCCAACCATCCTTTTGAACAAGGTAAAGTCAATCTTTCGTCTAGTAAATCCATGCTTAATCAGATGTTTCTACAACATTTCATACCATGCTAGAGGAGCTTATTGAAGACCATAAAGAGCTTTGCTCAGTTTAAGTAATGATTAGGAAAATGAGGATCTTCGAACCCATTAGGCTGACAAACATATACTTCTTCATTTACCAACTATTGAGAAGATTAACATTGATAATTTTAAAACCCTAGGCATATTCCACACCGGTTCTAGCCAGAAGAGACTTTTGATTCATAAGAAATCTGCTGCCTTTTTAATCACCAACACGTTTTGGACATATATGAATGTGGAGCACATGAAGGCTCCACAGTTAAGCGTACTCATGTGGAAGTAGTATCAGGATGCGTAACCTCCAAGGAAGTCTCCACCGGGGCAATCAAAAATAAATCTGTGAGCTCCTGGATGATCAACCCATTAGGATCAAATCAGAAAATTACCTACAAAAAACTTTTAGTTGTCTTTTCTTGAAAAGATTACAAAACTACATGCAATTACAGTTTTAACTATTTTTAGGTTGGTTCCCGTTATTAATATATTGTTCTCGGAGAGTTTAAGAAGAGAAAGATGGTTAAAAGTTTTCAAATAAGGAACAAACATCATAACAACAGCTACGATAATAGTGGTTCTAAAATTAACAATTTGGATGATTAATTATTTTTTGGGTGAACATTTTGGTAAAGAACTTTATATGTGTCAGTTGTCAATGTCGGCCGACACATATAGTGTTATATGTGTGATATTGGTCGCAAACCTTTTATGTTCAGCCAAACCTTGCAACCAATCTATCATGTATAAGCTAGGGGTGTGCATGGGTCAGTTTGGTTCGGTTTTTACGATCAACCGTAACCATAACCGCTACTTAGGTTATAGAATTTCCTTAAACATAACCAAATTTCGGTTACGGTTACTCGGGTATGAATTATATTGGGTTCAGTTATGGTTATTTTGGTTATTAACAAAAAAAGCCAACTAAAACTATCTTTCAAGTAAAGTATAAAATTAAAAGACAATCTAAAAAAATCGGAATCTATAATATTGGACTTATCTTGAGCTATTTTTTATAAGGCTATCAAGACTACACTTTCTAATTATACTACTAATGTTGGATCCTTTTTACTAAGATATTAACCAAAAAAAAAAAAAAAAAAAAAACAACCTTTGATTATAAATTTAGTTCATCAAAACAAAAAAACACTACTTCAAGATCATTTTGTTAATAGCATACTTTTATTATAGTTAAAAACCTAAACATAGTAAATGTAAAACATTAATCTATTACATTAACTTAACATTACAAGTTTGGTTATATCGGTTAGAAAAAGCTTCATAATTAACCATAACCATAGCCGCTCGGTCCATTAAAGAAATTCATAACCATAACCATTGGTTATCTTGGTTATTGGTTAGAATCAGTTCGGTTATATGTTATTGCCGTTAAGTTGCTCACCCCTATAATCCCACATATATGACACGTATAGTGTTTTATGTGTCATATAGGTCTTCAATATTTTATGTATTGCCAAACTTTGCAACAATTAATATTTGTCGGGTTTAAACGTGTAGATTGATAACCAATGTTTGTATCCATGATCATCAATGTTTGTACTCCCAAATTAATGTTTGTTAGTGACACTTTTATATTTGTATCTAAAACTTCGGTGTTTAGAAAATGTGATCCATGGCAACGCGCGGGTAGCAATACTATTGTATTCTAACAAACTTTTTTAAGTCACATATTACCTTCAAAACATAGAGTACATGTGCTCTTTGCAATAGATACATTATTTAATTCGCTACATCAACTTTTTTTTTTGAACAATTACTTTCATTAGCAACGGCTAGCACTCAAAACGAGAACCGCCAAATCAAGTATACATATACAAAGGATCGGTGGACCACTCTTTCCAAACAATATCGGTACATCAACTATTATCTTATTTAAATACTTCAACATATATGTACTAAAACTTACATGATTAAGACGGTTGCAGCAATAATAATATAAAACGTTCTCTTAATACTTCAATTAATGATTTAAATTTACACTTAATATTTATATTTTTATAACTAAATACTATTTGAGTCAAGTATAAGTACTTAAGTATACAATTACTAAAAATTTTAATAATAATATAATCAGCGTTTAAGACAGGTCGAGTTATATTATGCTCTTCAAAAGAGCCTTGGTGATTATTGATTATCCAGTTAATTCTATTTGTTGTTCGTGAATTTATATATTAGTTCTATCAGGCTATGCGGTGTGGAAACCCACCCCATTCCGCATCAACAAAAAACCACCAATAGCGCCCCATCGATTTCATGAGTGCCATTGCGGGGCACCGTTGAATGAGCGGGAGCAAAATAACGATGGTTAACAAGCATATCTGGCGAGTCTCACTTAAATATAATAATAAAAGGGAATGCTATTGAGGGTAAACGATTGCTAGCATGTCAAAAGGAAGGCATTATTCTTACGTGGCGGAACAATGAACCCCGTATGGGCTCCATTCCTTACCGACGAGTCTTAGCAAATTGGTTTTAAAAGTAAATTTCGTAAGACATAACGTGCAACGTGCGGCAAAAAACATAAGAACCCGTGGCAACACACGGACATTTCCACTAGTTTAGTATTATTATATAGTTAAGACCACATTAGTAATTAAATTTTATATTAAAATTAAAAGTAATGTAAAAGATAACTGCAAGAGAGTAATTCTTGTAGTGACATGTAGTATTATTTGGAATAATTTAATATAAATAATTTAAAAAACCTGTGTGATAAAGAAACAACCGGTGAGAGGTACAATCAAACAATCTAGTGATTGATCATAACTCAAAAGCAAAAATTTGAGTGAATTGAGGTGCAAAAAATTAGAATCATTGTAGGATCGACACAAGAATTGAATATCGTGCGCGTATCGGATCGAGAGCAGAATCAACGATCCGGTTAGTTATTATAGGTGGGTGTTTATGGATAAGATAATAATAATAATAATAATAATAATAATAATAATAATAATAATAATAATAATAATAATAATAATATGAGAGCACATACACAAAAACACACAGAAAGGGTTGCACTTGTTAATAGACTCGTTTAGGCTAGCAAGCTCGATAAGTGAAAAGCTCGGCTCGACTCGTTTACTAAACAACTTTAAATTAAGAGTAAATAATATAAAATATTAATAAAACTAATATTATGAGCCTGACGAGGTTCACATGCCAGGCTCGTACTCAGACTCAAAAAATAATCGAGCTTTGTTTTAAGCTCAAGCTCGTCTCGGGATCAATAAGACTCGGCTCGTTTCAAACATTTTATTAAGCTGATCTCGACTAGCTTACAAATTGTTCGGCTCGTTTGCACTCCTATTCAATACTTTAACCATGGTCACTGAGCTTGTATATTAATTTAATAAATTACAAGTGGAATAGGTTATGGCCTATAAGTTTCTATCTATTTTTATGTTAAACTTATATTAAAAACTTTGAGGGTGTGTTGGGTTTTAAAGAAAATCGAGAGGTAACGTTACATAATATTCAGGGGTTCGTGGGTACCATCGTGGCGAGAAGTGACTGGTAGGACCATGAAGTCACAGATTTCTGTGCGTTCGTGGGTACCATCTGTTAGGGTAACCGGGAAGGTGATGATGCCGCGCGGCATGATGACTCGTCGATAAAGCCTGATATTGGTGCGTTGACTGGAACGAGGCGGGCTTTGTCATCCTCGTCCAGTTGTTGAAAACACTGATCATATATGATGTCAGTGCTGCTTCCGCCGTCTAGGAACATTGATTGTGTTCGGTAATGTCCTACGACGCCGGTGACGATTAATGGTGCGGTGGCGGAAGGTCCACCTCGTACTCTGGGGAGGAGGACGTCCACCTCTTTCCAGGAGTCATCGATCTCTCTTGGGCGCTTTCCTTTATTTTGGCGTTTTCCCGCGTCGGAGGTCATATTGCAATGATGATGCGGAGTGTGCCTGATGTAACTTGTTTGTAGGTTCCGGATTGTTTTCTTTCCGGGCTCTTCATGCTTGTCGTCTTGGTTGTTGCGCCCGCCCTATTAACGTTTTTGATGAGGTGACCCAGTTGGCCTGTCTTCAGTGCTGCCTCGATTTCTAGTTTTAGGCTATAGCAGTTGTCCGTCAGGTGGCCGTAATCGTTATGGTACTCACAGTATTTGGTGCGGTCCACGTTCTTTCGTTTGCCTAACACTTTAGGCTCTTTGAAAGTGACTTGCTCTGTTTTGAGTACCTGAGAGGGAGTTTTGGTTAACGGCGTCCAGTCGGTGGTTTTCTTGGGTTGGGCTTTGTGGTCCCTTGATTGCCTGTTTGTGATTGTCTGGCGGGCATCTGTGGAGGGCGAGTATTTGCCTTCGTCTGTTGGTCCTGAAATGCGGGACCACACGGATTGCTTGCCCTTGTTTCTGTTGGAGTTGCTGGTTTGGTTATATCCGCGCTGTTGTTTGATGGAGCGCTCCGAGGATGCGTATATTTTTGAAGCCTTGATGACTTCTTCCCAGGAATCAGGGACACCTGTCTTCCCGGATAGGGTTTTCATCAAATCCTCACTGCGTACTCCGTGGATGAAGCCTGCGCGGGTTAGTTCTTCCCCACAACCTATTTGCAGCGCCTCTTTGTTGTAGCGCACGATGTAGTCGTCGATTGACTCGTTGTCTGTGCGCTGGCAGAGGAGGATGTGGGCCTTATCTCGTTTGTGCCGTCTGAGATGGGAGAAGTGATCCTTGAATTTTTGGATGAGGTCATCAAAATCTAAGATGCCCCCGATGGGGAGGTTGTCGAACCAAACTCTGGCTGCGCCGGTAAGGGTTTGTGCGAACAGGTGACACCAGACCTGTACAGGCCAGAGGACTGTGGTTCCGGCGCACTCGAAATCATGCAGATGGTCCGTGGGGTCTCGCAGGCCATCGTATCTGCCGATGCTGCTAGGGAGTTTTGCTTGTTTTTCTATGGGTGCGGTGGCTATTCTTTGACAGAATTTTGAACTTAAGGCGAACGACTTCGGCCTGTACGGTTTGTTTAGGTCGTCATCTTCCTTGTGGTGTGATGTCGCCGAGTTTGTTTTTGCTAGCTTCCGCCTTTTGGCCCTTGAGGCTGTTGCGTCTGAATCGCTGGTGGGTTGGTAGCCGTCGGATTCCGACGCGGAGTCTATTAGGTCCTGGTCGCGTGCGTTTTTGCTGCGACCTACACCCTGAGACCTTGGACGCGTGGTTTGTTTTTCCTTCCCCTTCCGGCTGTGTTTGGCGGAGGGGGAAGCCTTGCTTTTAGATTTGCTGTTTTGGATTTTTGCCAGCATATTCTGGTAGATCTTGGTGTTTTTGAGTTGTTTTCTAAAGAGCCACTCGTCGGGGTCCATGGGTGTGTTGGGTGCGTCTGATTCGGAGGATTCTGAGGCCGGAACCGCGCGGGGCGGTGTTTCCTCCCTTATGGTTGCTGGCTGCGTGTCTTATCCGGAGTTTGGAGCGTTGCCGCTCTGGTGGTCTGAACGACCGTAGAGGGGGTCGCTCCCTTGGATCCGACAGGGGTTAGATCAGTCATTTTGTGAGTAAAAGATGTGGTTTTGAAAGTTTTGTGAGTCTTTCAGCCGGTACGGATGGCGCCAATGAAGAAACAACGAGTATAACTGAGGGTTAAGTGTAGGGTATGATTTGAGTGGAATATAAGGTGACGACTCGTGTTCGCAGCAGGGTATAATCCTTCGCTCACAACGATGATTGATCTATGGTTATATACACGAATGGCAAGCAATCATATATAATGGACAAAGATATAAGTGGTTCGATCTAGTAAGATCTACGTCCACTGTGAAAGATGATCTTTATTGATATATAGTGTGAATAACGATACAAGTGGAAGTACAAGTGTGTTCGTTCTTATTTGCTAGTATTCAACGTGCTGAGAAAGGAGGTTGAGTCCTCCTTTTATAGGAGATGCATGGGCCAGGGATGCTGGAGCCCATTTATCTCTTAATGGGCCGGGCCTGGGGACCGGGCCGGTTAATCGGTAGGCCCCCTTAGTTGGATCCTAACCCTTGTTTAGGTAAAGTGATCCAAGTTGGCGAGGGCTTCTTCTGATTGGACCACGTGTCACTTCGTGGTTGGCAGTTTGGGAGGTTCTTCGTCCACCACACACGTGGTGTGCTGTGGGTGGTGTGCAGGGGCGTCAGGTGTCAGACAGCTGAACACTTGTGGGTGGTGGTGGCATAAGGTAGTGGTGGTGGCAGGTATTAACAGAGAGTAAGGGGGTTTATATTAATTTTAAATTTTACTTTTAGTCCAAAACTTTAACTTAATTACATAAGTAGAGCCTAGAATAGTAAAAAGACGAATTTACCCTTGCATTAGTGTTAAAATCTAACTAGGTTAGTGTTAAAGAACGTAACGTGTTGGAGCATAAAGTACAAAATTCGTCAATTTTAAACGTAAAGGACATCCTTTGAAATCTGGTATAAACGTAAAGGACAAAACTTGTAATTCAGTCTTTTTATAATCAAATGCAAATGTATAACATCAGTGTTTAAAGTACTAGTTCTTTTTTATTAATATCCAATAGTCACTCAATTACACCAACACAATAATAACGTATATATAATATAGGATTATTGGATTTTATTACTCTCAACTATATATATGGTATTGCCGCTGCCGCTCCCAACTATCACTTTGACTCCCGCCACTTCCAACTTAACACCTTGTTTGTTGTGTCACTCCGGATTTGATGTGGATCTGACGTGGCAAGTACCTTCGGAGTGACACAACAAACAAAGTGTTAAGTTGGGAGTGACATAAGTTAACGTGATAGCCGGGAGTGGCAGCGGCCAATACCATATAGTTGGGAGCAATAAAATCCAATTTAATGAAGATATACATGTTGTTCAGTCCTTTTACGTGTACGATCAAATACGTTGGTTAAACTAGGTAACTTCTTGTTCGGGTCATCATTTATATATTCATGATGGTAACATACATTAATAAAAATTAGCATATTGAAAAGTAAAGACATTACCATTTCTTCACCAATTTTAATAAATATTTTGGTCCGGCTGTGTGCGTATTTTTGAGACATGCACATTCCTTGGCTTGCATACAACACTTTTAGATCTATGTTGCACGGTTTCAAAGAACCGTCTGGCACGATCTCTAGGAACCTTGCACACGAGAGAACTCGTCTGGTGCAAGGTTCACATAGGGGATTACATGGTTACAAAATGAAAAAGAAGTGCACCTACAAATGAGCTAAACATGACAATATATAGGAGCTTGTACCCAATTGGCCCACATGGCCTGACCCAAGCCCAAGTCCTAATCTAAGCCCAATAAATATAAACGTGTACAATAAAGATAAGCGTAAAACTATACAATTTCTGGGCCTTACATGTTTCGCTCCAAACAAGGTCAACTAATGCCTTTTCTACTTAAGTTCAGCACATACCACTTATTTCGTCTATACAACGTGAACACGCCTTGCTAGTCCGATCAACAGTACAACCATCACACGCTGCTACTGTCGATAAATATGTCAAAAAATATAGACAATAGCTCCCACAAAAAAAAAAAAAAAATACACAAACGTCCGGCTAACGTTTATTTTTCCATTTCTATTCTCAATCCACAAATAGGAAAAATTTTAAAAAAGGGCAAACATGTTCCCTTTTCGGCCGGTCCCATAGAGAAAACACCGTGTCATTTCGAAACCTCTAAAAACCCACCAAGTCGTAAGAATGATCCTATCTACAAGTTTTTTTCTACTTTGTCAACCGTAGAAAATCCAACCAAGACATAAGATCTACCAGCTTGTAGGAAAAAAGGGGCCGGGTGAAAATGGAGCCAACTAAAGGTCCTCGCCCATACTTGAGAGGCTATTTCACAAGAATATCATGAGGTCGAAGAGCTTGGAAGGATAAATCAAAATTGGGGTAGAGAATGTTAGCATAATTATTCTTATATAGTTCCGTGCGGACACATAACTCTCGCAAACCTCACGGAGTCTGAGAATAAGATTAATATATATCAAAGGAATAATGGAAATAAATAATCCCTACTATTAATGTAAGTGCATGATGTCCCTAGGCTAGTATATATGTTGATTGGACGTGTCACGGGGTGTTTGGAGACGTTTATAAGCGTTTTTAGGGTGTTTGGGCTTCCCAGGCGATTAGGGCTTGGGGTATTAGAGATTAGCTTGTAATCGCCTATAGGTATAGGCGATTAGGCTTCATTCGCATATAAGTTTGAGCGAATAGGGCTCATTCGCTAGTTCTTACATGGTGGATAGCTCCTACTCGCCTGTACTGACCTGTACGTGTACGGGAGGTATAAATAGGCCCAATCATTGCCCTAATCATTAGTTCTTGCCTCACACACTCTCCAAACACCCTCCCAAGGTCTGTAAGGTCTGATTTGATCTCTGTAAACACTCGTGCTCTGTTTTTAGTGATTAATCGATAATCTTTTGACCCGTGTGTGTGTTGTGATTACTCGTTTGTCTTAGTTTCATTATCGTATCTGTTATTAAAGCATATTGGAGGGATTCCGCACCTCTAGTATAAACCCCGTGATTGTTGGATTTCGCGTTATTCGATCCTACAAGTGGTATCAGAGCCGAGGCTCTTATCACGGGTGTTTTAATAACAAAAACGAGCAAAAACAGGTAGGTTTTTATGGGAAAGTTGTGATTTTTAAGCAAAAACCTGTTTTGAAGTTTGAAACTTTGAGTTTTTGATAAAAAACCCTTATTTTCAAATTCTTGGTGTGTGTTTATGGATTAAAACGTGTGTTTTTGATTAGGTTTTGTTCTAAAAGTGTTTTGGAAACTTTTCCAATCATTTGGGGTATAAACACATTGTTTTAGATAAGATTTTGAGGCAAAAACGGCTGTTTTTGAGCAAAAGTGGGGTTACAGATCAGATCTAGCGATTACGCAGACATACTAGCAATTAGGAAACCCTAATTGCCTATACTTAGGCGATTACAAGTGAGTTTAAGCGAATAGGCCTGTATTCGCCCTTAACTCACGCGATTGCAGCCCTACTCACATCCAAAAACCCTAATCGCCTATACATTAGGCGATTACAGATTCCTTTGACACAACTAGCCTCTAATCGCCTATACATCTAGCGAGTAGAGGCCTACTCGCCTTAAATAGGTGTGGTATAGCTCCTACTCGCGTGTAAGGTCCCCAAACGCTAGCAATTACACCCTAATCGCCTATAATCACACAAATAGTGTTCCTAATCGCCTATAAGGACCTGAAACTGAAAAATTTGACTAAGTATCGGACTTTTGACAAATATTAACATATGGCAAACCCGTGGGGTCACCTAAACCAACCAAGGCAACATAATAACCAACAATTGAACAATCAAGCGAACGTACCCACAAACCCTTGGCAATACTCAGCCGAGCGAAACGCGCAACGGATGCAACAAGCGCAAATGCAAGCGAATGTTGCCGGAATCAATCCGTGGGCGCTAGCGGCTCAACAACAAGCGATGAACGCAAATCCTTGGGCACTCGCGGCTGCTGCTAACTCACAGACGAATCATCTGTCTTCCGTTCTCATGAGTGACTTAGAGACGGGTAGTTCGAATAGGGCGCCGAAATTACAATGCATGTCAGACTACCATGGTTGGAAAGGCAGATTTCAAACATATGTTGAGGGTATAGATGGTCTCGTATGGTCAGCAATAGAGACTGGGTATAGTAGGCCTATGGTTGAGAACTCCACAACTCCGATCTCAATTGAAGACATGAATGAAGATCAGAGGAAGAAGTACAATTATGAGAAGAAGGCGATGGCAGCATTGAAGCAAGCTCTTCCAAAGGATATTCTTCATCAATTCGCTCAGTGCACAACATCACAGATGCTTTGGTTAGCACTGGCTGAGAGAAATGAGGGTAATCTGAAGACGCGAAAGGTTAAAATGGATCAACTCAAGAAGGAGTTCGAGAACTTCAATGCTATAGGGAACGAATCTCTGAGAGACTTGACTGCTAGATACTACCATCTGATGTCAGAGATGTATCAGTATGGGGTCTTATATTCATCTGCGGACCTTGTAGAAAGATTTGCTGAGGCGCTACCTCCTCACTGGCATCAATGGTTGGATATTCTAAAGTCGAGCAATGCATATCAGACTCTCTCCATCAATGAGTTCATTACCGAGCTGGAGAACAAGGAGATAGAGGAAATCAGGAGAGCAAATAAGGCGCTCATTCCACAGAATCCCAGCATCTATTATGGGAATCCTCTTCAGGAAACCAGTGTGGGTGGTACCAAACCACAAACTGCTTTTGTGGTTAATCCGGACCCAGTTTATGCTTTCGACAATTATGGTCCCCCAGCTGATGTTCCTCCTCCTACATATCCTTTTGGACCAAACCCGTATCCTTTGAATTATAATGCTAACCAGTTTGGTGTTAACCCGTTTTCTCATCTTGCAGCACCAGCGCAGGCAACTGCAAACTTTAGTGGACCCTCTTCTGCAGGTTTTGGCGGGGCTCCAACTACAAGTTATGGTGGATATGGAGGTGCGTCTAGTTCTAATCAAGGTGGCTATCAGACCAATACAGTCCCAGAGCAGCTGAACACTGCGGGTTTAGGAAAGGTGACTATAGAGCTAGCTCAAGAACACATGGCTCTATTGTCGACTTTGGTGAACTCCTATAGTGGACTGGTTGCTGGACAGATCGGGAATCCTCATCTTACACAGGAGGATTACTCGCAGATTGATAAAGACGACATGGATCTGATCGACATACAATGGCACTTCGCGAGCGTGGTGAGAAGGGCAAAGGATTACATGGAAAGGACGGGAAGGAGAGATGTCTTGATCAATAATAACACCAAGTTTGGGTTTGACAAAACGAAGGTCACATGCTACAACTGTGGCACAAAAGGGCATTTTGCAAGGGAATGTGACCGACCTAAGCAGCAGGGACATCAGAATCCCTTCAACAACAACAGAGCTAATCAGAATCAGAGGCAGCAAGCTCAGGGTCAACCTAATACTGAGCGTGCTATTGTCCCAGTCAACAACCAGAATCAGAACCAGAGGCCGCCTGCAAACAACAATCAAGGTCAAGCCATGGTTATTCAAGCTGATGAAGGCTATAACTGGAACCATCTGATCACCGGAGATGAAGCTCCTCAAGGTGGTGCAGCTTGTTTTGCTCAACAAGCGTCTGAAGCACCAGCCGAAGTTGAAGAAACTTCGAGTCAGTCTGACATCATCACTTCTGAAACCGAGATGTCTGACTGTGACTCGGAGTGCGATTCTGATAGTGGAGACGATTTGGAGGATCTGTTAGCTGAAGCAGATGCATTGATCAGTAAAAGATCGTTTCTTGTGGATGCTGACTGCACAGAGAAGAACTACGGCGAATTCTTTGGAGCTCAGAAGACAGCAGCTCATTATGCATTGATGGCCATTACTGAATCGTCAAGCAAGGTAAGTTCTTCTTCTGATTCAAAATTAGATTGTGTAGAGTGTAATCAGTTGAAATTCAGAATTAAAGAATTAACTGAAGAAAATCTGAATTTAAAAGCTGATGTTGGTCCGTTGCAAAGGTCAATTGATTCCTTGAGACAAAAGGAGAAAAATTTTCTAAGTACAATTGAAAATTATAAAAAGGATGTTTCTGAACTGTCCAAAACCTTAGCTAACAAACAGATTGCTATAAATAATTACATCAATGAGGTCGAAGACACTAAGAAGCAATTGGCCATTGTTAACTGTGACTATGAAAAGATCAGGAAAAAGCTTGAGAGTTATTTAAACTGCAAGTATGTCCTTGATCACATAGTTGAACACTCTGACAAGGAAGGTTTCTCCACCAGTCCCAAATACTCTCAATGTCCACCTCCGGTGAGATTCGAAAATCACAATTTTGATGTCTTGCCGAAGGAGGAACTTGTGGACGTGGCAGCCGAGGCAGCAAAAGCTGCAGAGGCGGCCAAGGTTACTGAAGCAGCTAAACCTGCTGAAGTCACTAAGGTTGCTACTCCTGCTAAAGCTGTCAATTTGTGTGAGAAACCTGATGATATCAGTGTATATGACACTGATACTTCGGATGATGAGCTCGATGAACCTCCTAGGTATGCACCGGTCAAAACTATAGATGTTCCTCTTGAGAATCATATCATTACAACTGGAACCTTGAGTGAACTGGAACCGAAAGTGCAAACCAAGGATGGTAGGAGGATTAAGGTGTTCTATAAGTTAAAAGGGTCTGAAAGGGTGTATGCTGATGAGGAAATCCCTCTCAGATGTATCACCCCTGGTCTTGTTGCCAAAATTTGGCAAGAATCTGTCATTACCATAGAAAAGGAAACCTGGAGTAAAAACAAGGGTAAGGGTAAGGGTAAGGGTAGAAAGGATCAGGGAAATCAGTCTAATGAAAACAATAAGAAAAATCAAAAGTCGAACACCGTTAATCCTCAAAATCAAGCTCAAAGAAACGGTCCGAAAAAGCATGTGACTGAGTTCATTAGATCGAGCGGCACTGAAAGAAATGACGATCCTCAAGTCGATCAGCAAAGAAGATGTCTTGAGGATCTAAAACATAAAAACTCATTTGCCGTTCCATCTAACAAAAGGAACAAAAAGGAGACCAAACCCGAATCTCCTAAGTTTGAAGAATATAGATCCTGTCACAAGTGCGGGGAACGTGGGCATTTAGTTGCTGCGTGCCCTGAATTGAGACGAGAAAGGATCAAAGTGGATGATCCTCCCAGTTCTAGCAAATCCAAGCAACCTGTTTCCCCTAAACTCTCAGAGAAACAAAAGGGAAAGCAGGTCGTTTATGATAACCGCAACAAGATTGCTATGAACCAAAAGCCAGTTGATGGCAGGGGTCCACAGCTGAGGGGGAGCACTGTTCCTCCAAAGGTTGAAGCAGCGCCTAAGCCACCAGCAAAGGCTGCAGCTAAACCGCAGGGCAACCCCAAAGCTGCTCCACGCACAGTTAATTCTGAAGTGGATCCAAAATCTGTTCCTCCAAAGGAATCCAAGGCTGGACCTTCTAGCCCACAGGCAAAGAAGAAGCCCAAGCCAAAGAAACCTGAACAGATTTGGAGACCCAAGTCACCAACCAAAGAAGGAGAATCATCTGCTGGAAAAGGCACTGCTGTACCATCGGAAACAACTCCAACACCGAATGGGAGATGGGTTGACTTTCCGATGTTAGATGAAGTTGGTAGACCCAAGACCATGAAGGCTTGGGTCCCCCTTAACCACTGAACTTTGAATGTTTGTGCAGGGAGTTCCACAGGGCCTTATCAGCAGCCTATGGATTGTTGATAGTGGAGCTTCAGGGCACATGACAGGCGATTTATCCCTGCTTTTTGACATAAAGAATATCAATGGGGGGTATGTCGCCTTTGCTGGTAATAAAGGGGGTTATATAACAAAGGAAGGAAGTATGAGCAACGACATAGTAAGCTTTGAAAAGATAAGCTTTGTTAAACAGATAGACCACAACTTGCTGAGTGTTTCACAGATATGTGACAAGAAGTTCACTGTATTCTTTGATGACAACGCATGTTTCATTCTGAAGCCTGGATTCAAAATACCGAAAGAGTGGGTCATGATCTCAGCTCCCAGGGTCAACAACTTATACGTCCTGGATATGAGCCGAGCAATGACTGCAAAAGGTCAGGTCACTTGTTTTCTGTCAAAGGCGACAGAGAAGGAATCGATAATGTGGCACAGACGAATGGGGCACATCCACTTGAGGAAAATGAACCATTTGGTCCAGAACCAACTAGTGGAAGGTGTTTCTGTTAAAAATTTTCATTTAAACGATGTCTGTGTCTCATGTAAGAAAGGGAAGCAGAAAAGAAAGTCTCACAAGCCTAAGAAGACAAACTCAGTTAGTCTACCTCTCGAACGACTGCACATGGACCTGTTTGGCCCAGTCAATCGAAAGAGCAAGAACGGTGACTCATACTGCTTAGTAGTTACGGATGATTATTCTAGGTTTTCTTGGGTTGTGTGCATGAAGCACAAGAGTGAAACTTTTGATTACTTGAAGAATCTGTTTACTAAATTGGAAAATATATATCAGCTAAAGATCCGTAGGATCAGAAGCGATAACGGAACAGAGTTCAAGAATCACGCTATGGAGGCGTTATGTGCAGAAAAAGGTATTCATCATGAATTCACAGCGCCATACACTCCTCAGCAAAACGGGGTTGCAGAAAGAAAGAATCGGACTCTTATTGAGGCAGCCAGAACTATGCTCGCAGACTCGAACTTGCCTGTGATCTTCTGGAACGAGGCAGTTCACTGCGCGTGTTATACTCTGAATAGGGTTCTAACGGTAAAGAAGCTTGGAAAAACCTCTTACGAGCTTCTGAACCGAAGGAAACCGAACTTAGAGTTTCTGGAACCTTTCGGAGCTCCATGCACCATGATACATCCCGATGGGAAGTTTGGTGCAAAGGCAGAAGAAGGTTTCTTTGTTGGTTACAGCACTCCCAACAAAAGAGTGTACAACAAAAGAACCAACAACGTTGAAGATTGGCTTAATGTCGATGTTCAGCGTTATACTGCCAATGCACCTGGTGTTGGACCTGATTGGTTGTTCGACTATAAGAGTCTATTTGATTCCTTCAACGTGGAGAATTTGGTGGATGATGCTGTAGCGCAAATGTATTACGAATGTGAAAACGCAGCTAGCTCTCCGCTAATGCGTCCGATCGTGGTTAATGCACCTGCGCCTGCTCCATCTGATGCCTCTGCATCCACGGGCCCCCCCGATAAAACCGCAGCAGCAGAAGTTGAGGAAGTTTTTCAGGAAGCGTCAGCAGAGGTTCTCGAATCTTCATCTTCCGACGACGATTTTGCAGAGTCTCATGAAACTCTCACTGAGGAACAAGCTGGAAATGGTGAATCTACCACTACAGCTCCAGTTAATCCGACAGGAAACAATCAAGCTGGTCCTTCTTCTTCAGCAGCTCCAGGGATAGGTCTTCGGATTGATCTCTCCGGTTTCAATATGCAACCCGCTGCTCCCTCTAGTTCAAGCGCAGCTGAGACAAATCTATCTCAAGGTTTGGAGAACCTTAATTTGCATTCGGATGATCCAGTGCCGGCACATCCGGAATCTCGGATTCACGACACTCATCCGATGCAAAACGTGATTGGTAATTCGACTAGCAGAGTCATGACGCGCAGTCAGCTCAGAAATGCTAGTTCAAGTGACAATACAGGTACTCTGGCACTCTATTCGGAAATCAGAAAAGCAGGTCATCAGAACGATTGGTCCTTCGCCTTGTATGTTTCTCAAACTGAACCAAGAACTGTGCAAGAGGCACTGAGGGAAGAACCATGGATTGAAGCAATGCAAGCCGAACTTCAGCAGTTCCAAAAGCTAGGAGTGTGGGACTTAGTTGACTTACCTCCAGGCTCGAAAAAGATTGGAACAAAGTGGGTCTACAAGTGTAAACGGGATGACCGCGGGGTGATTATAAGAAACAAGGCTCGATTAGTTGTCCTCGGCTTCCGTCAAATCGAAGGAATAGATTACAACGAAGTATACGCTCCAGTTGCGCGCCTTGAAGCTATCCGGATGTTCTTAGCTTACGCTTCGTACAAACGGTTTAAGGTGTATCAAATGGACGTGAAAAGTGCTTTTCTGTATGGTGTCGTGAAGGAAGAGGTGTATGTTGCTCAGCCACCGGGTTTTGAGGATCCGCTGCATCGCGAAAAAGTCTACAAATTGAACAAAGCGTTGTACGGACTCCATCAGGCACCGCGTGAATGGTACCAAATGCTTAGCAACTATCTGATATCCAACGGGTTCAAACGCGGACTCGTGGACTGCACCTTATTCACCAAGGAAAAGGGTGGTGATCGTCTTCTGGTACAGGTTTATGTTGATGATATTATTTTTGGGTCTACTAATGATGTCATGTGCAGGGAATTCGAAAAGCTTATGCAGGACAAATTTGAGATGAGCTCGATGGGGGAGATGCAATTCTTCCTCGGTCTACAAGTAGAACAACAAGAGTCGGGGATCTTCATCCACCAGACAAAATACGTTGCTGACATCTTGAGCCGGTTCCAGATGGAAGACTCTACTCCAGTAGGCACACCGATTCAGACCAATCACGGGATTGGGCCTGACGAGAAAGGACAAACCGTTGATCCTTTTCTCTATCGAGCTATGATAGGCTCACTCATGTACCTCACTGCATCAAGACCTGACATAATGTTCGCGACATGCTTACTATCAAGATACCAGTCAAGGCCGAAACAGTCCCACCTGGTTGCTGTGAAGAGGATCTTACGTTATCTAAAGGGTTGTCCGACCAAAGGTCTTTGGTACCCTAATGACGATAAGTTTGACCTCATCGCATTTAGTGATGCTGACTATGGCGGATGCAAGACAGACTTAAAATCCACATCGGCTGGATGCCAGTTTTTGGGACCAAGACTAG
Source organism: Ambrosia x helenae (assembly GCA_030844895.1). Lineage (NCBI taxonomy): Eukaryota > Viridiplantae > Streptophyta > Magnoliopsida > Asterales > Asteraceae > Ambrosia > Ambrosia x helenae. The sequence continues at coordinate 15,143,941 of CM061224.1, read as the reverse complement.
TCTCGTGGCAGTGCAAGAAGCAAGCCTCAGTCGCCTTATCCACCTGCGAGTCAGAATATGTAGCAGCATCGAGCTGTTGCTCCCAGGTTCTTTGGATACAGCAACAAATGAGAGACTACGGTTTGAAATTTCTTAATACTCCCATTCACTGTGATAATGAGTCCGCTATAGCTCTTGCTAAAGACTCAGTTAACCATTCCAAGGCGAAACATATCTTGGTTAAGTATCATTTCATACGCGATTGCTATGAAAAGAAACTTATCGATATGGTAAAAATCCACACAGACTACCAACGTGCCGATTTATTCACCAAAGCTTTTGACGGTCCTCGTTTTGAGTACCTGTTAATCTTAAACGGCATTAAAGTTAAGCAGGATTAGATCCTCATCGGTAATCGTTTTTGTAAATATTTTTCTTTCAAAAATCAGAAAAATCCAAAAATATTGTATTTTCGCAAATTTTTAGATTTTTAGGGGGAGAAAATTTCAGAAAAATACAAAAACATTCAGAAAATGCAAAAATTCAAAAAAAAATGAGAAAATTCCAAAATTAAAATTTTTTTTTGAAAAATGCAAAAATGAGTTTCTTTGGTGAAAATGGGAAGATGATATTAACCAATCAGTCGGACTGTCTGGACCCTTATCATCTTAAAAATATTGGAACTGATAGGTAGCCTCTACAATGATGTGTCGGTAGGCTCAAAATCATTTCCAAGTTCGGCACGGTGATATAAACCTAAATCATCTGAATCATGTGTGGATCAACGTGCGTTGGCATATGGTCTTGGTACCGAAATCTCGTTTGATAGCATGCCAAAATCCGAGGTTTCATGGTCTTTAAGAGGTTGGTTCATCCGGGGTGAACTGGACGTCTCTCAGAATAAATAGGAGTGGCACACGTGTCGTACGTTGGGGTCGCAGCCTACGACTGAGACACCCCTATGTCATTTCCTGAAAAAAAAACAAAAAAAATAGAATAAATTCTGATCAGGAGACGTCCGGGAATCCTAAAAGAGCAAAAAGATTCATATATGCCAAAACCCTATTCTCAATGAGAATTCGCTCTAAGGTATCAAATCATATACCTAAAGCATCGTACCGTGAAAAATCAAATATACGGTATTTGACTTGTACCCTGGTTTGGATCTCACTGGTCTCTCTGTTGCAGCGTTTCTGCAGACCTGATCACCACTGAGTCCACTCCTTGTAAAATACGGATGACAACAGCTTACTCACCGGTTACGAGGAAGCTTTGTGCATGACTTGATACGGGAATGTGTCGCGTGGCGGGGAACACCTTGTATCTCAGCCTTAATATTACCTTAAACGTATCTAAAGTGCCTAGCGATAAAACTTGATTTTGAGTTTAGGTGGACAACAATATCGACAGTTGTTGTAGGATGCTTATTGGTAATTTAAGCGAAAACTGAAAATATAAGGGTTCTAGTAATGTCCGTACACTGATATGATTCCCTAATCGTTGAAACTCGCAAAAATATGTTAGTGTACAGTTAGTTGATCTCCCGTTTTATTTTATTTATGCTTAGTTTAGCTTAGTTAATCATTCTTGATTGCCGATGTTGGAATCCTAATCCATTGTAATCTTACTTCTTCAAAAATAAAACACCGAAAAATAAAAAGGACAACTAATTGGAAACTTGTGTTTTTGCCGGGTCAAAACCGTATGTTTTATCAAGTACATGGGTCAAAAATGAAAGTTTCTCAAAGTCATGAGTCGTCATCGGTGTTATATGTTTAAACGTGGTGAAAAACGTGTGTTTTAAACCTAAAAGGGTCAAAATTGTGACAAATGGTGCTGCAGGGGCAAATTGGTAATTTGTGTGAAAGCTTAAGGCATTTAGAGATTCTAATCGCTCTTAATTTTTGACGAGTACTGCTACTCGTGTGTTAGCACAAGCGATTATCCTCTATTCGCTTAAATATATATGCGAGTAGAAGCAACTATCTTCTTCTAACACTATTAAACCTTAATAGCGAATAAGGGGTACTCGCGTGTAACTTTAAACGAATAGTATCCTACTCGTGCACAAGTAAGGGCGAGTAGCAGCTTATGTATACACAAACACCTTGTTGTCCTTTTATTATTTTCAAACAACCTCTGTTCCCTCTCGTCTCTCCTACCCGATAGAACCAAATCTGTGCCCATCCCCTTTTGATCTTAGATTATCATTCCATACTATCAAGGTAACATCATCTCATAATTTCAGATCTTAATATCCTGTTTTGAAGGCTTAAATCCGTTCTTTTATGGCCTAAAACCCTTAGTTATTGTTCTTGAATGTTTAATCACTAAAACGTGTTGTTTGATACTATATGTTGATGGGGGTTTGTTAATCGGCCCCCCTTGGATGTTTTTCCAACCAACATCTCAACCTAATTCATTCTAAAACAAAAAGCCCCAATTTTAAACTATGAAGAACCCTAATTTTTTAAACTTCCCAATTAAACCCGTTGCTGTTCTGAATGTTATAATTATTGATAGGGGTTTTGATGTTGGGTTGTATTAGACTTCAAGATGACATAAATCCGGACTCGAATCAATACGTTTCAAGATTTGACAAAGTTAGTGATCATTAACACTGTTCACGCGATTAGACCGTCTAATCGCATGAACAGTAAGCGAGTAAGGCAGTTTGGGATTGTAATCGCGTATAAATCTAGCGAGTACAAGCTAATCACATGAAATGGTCTGATTTTTTTAGCCTAATCGCATGACTAAGGGCGATTACAACCTGTAATCGCCTGATACAAGCTGTTGACCAAAATTTGTCAAATCTTGTCCGTGTTTGTCCGTTTTAGTCCGTTTATTCTTGTTTATGATTATATGATCTTTGTATGATTCTTATTACGCGTTTTTGGTGTACAGGATGGAAAATTGGAAGACATCGCCAAAGCACAACGTTTGTGCTTTTCTCGGACCGATTACAGTGGATAAAGGCAGAATTTTTCAAGGCGTCATCGACTTCCTAAAGCGATCAAGAATACATTATGCGATATCCAAGCAGCACGCTGCTTTCAAGGATATCCTGCTAGAGTTCTATCGAAACGCCAAGGTTGATCCCAAGGCTGATCCGATCGTGATTACTAGTTCGGTTCAAGGAAAAGATGTTATTATCACCGAACAGATCATTCGAGAAGTGCTACAGTTTGGAGATTCTGAAGCTGATCCTATAGTGTTTGATGCTATTCTGATACGTGGCGGCTTTCTTAGGATGAAGTATTTGGGAAGAGTCGACACACAGACGATGCTGAAGAAAGGATTACTTCCGCCAAAGTTTAAGTATCTTACTCATGTGGTTTTGAAGTGCCTTGGTCCGAGAAAAGGCACTTTTGATGCGATAAGGGATACATTGGCTTCTGCGATTGTCGCTCTGACACTCAACAAGCCTTTTAACTTCTCCAAGATGATCCTGCACCACTTAAAGGAGATCCTGTTATTACTGCCAACAAAGAAGACCTTCATTGTCTATCACCGGTTCCTACAGTTGATCATCGATAGTCAAGTACCTGATTTGATGAAGCATCCGGCTGAATATATAGGGACTGATGATATTACTGAGGTAGAAATGAACAGGATGAGAAGCTACAAGGGGCGACCGAAATCTGAATATCCTCCGAATAGACGACTATATGGGCACATGAAGCGAGTAGACTACGCGTCTCCACCAGGCAACAGGTGGAGACACGAAGACAGTGATTCGGAGGATGACTTTCGTGTCCACAGGTTAGTGTTTAAAGAAGGGGACAACATAGGGCGTAGCACAGATGAGTTGGGAGAAAACGCCCCAGGCAGGATTTCTGACACTGCAGAAGGTGATGATGAGGAGTTTGATCCGAATGTTATTGGATTCTCTGAACATTCGGGAGCAGCACAAGAACCCGATACCTCTCAGTCTCATAGAGGTAAGGCACATATTGATGAAGACGCACCAGTTGACATAACTGATGCAGATGATGACTCTGAAGCCACAGAAGATGAGTCAGCCGATGTACTTTCTTTAGAAGAAGATAGAGCTCTCACAGCTGAGGCGAGAGACCTTGCAAGAGATCCCACTTTCTCTCCAGGTAGTGGTGATCTTGTTGCAATATTGATGCAGAACTTGCCTCCTCGCCTCCTGCAAAGAGACAAAAGACAACCGCCAAGAAGGACAGGGTACGAGGTAAGAAGACGATGTCTGTTAAACCTCAAGCTGAGAAAACCTCAAGAAGAAGACGGTTTACCCTTCCTGAAGCTTTTGGGGATCCAGTGACTCAATCCTCTCAAGCGGCGACAACAGCAACTACAACAACAGCAACAACAACAGCAGCAACTGATACAACAACAGCGGCAACAACGTCTGTCCCACTCTCCTTCAGTGCAGCTATGCCTGCGAGTGTGACTATGTCAATGCCTTCCTCGGTAATCTTCACTGAGCCAGTCTCAGTTACCGTTGAAGGAGACAAGTTCACAGCTAGCCACTAATCCGATAGGTGATAGAATCAGAATGTTGAAAGAAGCGGCAAGATCAACAGCTGCTAGACCTTCGAGCCAATCCTCATCTTCGACTCCAACAACCAATGAACAACTCCAGCGCCAAATCAACAAGCTTACTGCAATAGTGGCCGCCCAAGCACGGGAAATGGCCGAAATGAAGAGCAAAAACGCCAACATAGAAGAAAATGAGACGGCGATGTTGGAACTGATTGGAGACACTATCACAGCTAACACTGAGCTGAGAACCACTGTCGACGCACTTACTTTATCTAATCAGCAAATCTTGGAGTCGAACAGGCAGATCATGGAAACACAACAGCAGCTCATGGAATCACATCAGCAGCTAATTCAGTCTAATCGTGATCTCCAGCTCGCAAATGTGAACAACGAGCGTCGAATCACCAAGTATAAGAAGCAAGACACAAGGCTAAGGACTAGGTTGAATGCGCTGACTGGAACTCAACCTAGACTTACTGGTGGTTCGGAAGCTGGAGCTAGCGCTGCTGCTGGTGATGATGATGAGGATAGTGAAGAAGACGATGATGATGAAGAGGATGATGATGAGTCTGATGACGATGATGACAATGATGGTAAGGGTGATGGTGGTGATCCCGGAGCCACAGGCGGTGGTGGATCAACTGGTGGGTCTGCATCGGGACGAACGAAGAAAAGTCACGATCGCAGAGGCAATGATCCCAAGGCAGGTTCTTCTGCTCAGGGGGAGCCAGCTCCTATGATGAGCAAGATTCAAGAACTTCGCGATAAAGTAAAGAAGAAAGCGATAGTTCTTGTTGAAGACGTGGAGCCCCTAAACAGTTACTTTGCATATGATGATGATGGCAACCTGTGTGTTCCTCATGTGTCCTCTGATTATGATCTGGAAGAGGGTGAAATACCTCCTGAGGTTACACCTGAGGACTTGGAAAAGATCTTTGGCTTGGCACCTGGAGAATCTTCCAGTGCTAGCCACTTCGCTCCAGAACTGCATCCAGATAATCATGAAGTGGAGATGGAAGATGGAACCAATATCACTACACCTGAGTATGTAGTTGATGAGTCGAGCAGCAGGATACCTAAGATCTCTGAGGAGATGCTTAACCAGTCTGAAGAAAAGCTAAAGTCTGATCCTACACCTGTCCCAGACAAAGTGAAAGAACGACATGACAAGATCAGACAAAAGTATCCTGAGTGGTTTCAATCTGGAGGCGAGTCTGAGAAGAAAAAGGAACCTGTACAGGCTTCTATGTTCAAGAAACAGTTGGTAAAGATGTCAGGAAGCGTGATCAGCTGGGCTTACATTAAACATGCTAAAATGTTGGGAGTAAAGTGGCAGGATGGTCTTCTCTACTTTCAACCATACACGAAAGTCCTCAGTCTGCCCTTCTGGCATATACGTGATTTGGTTAGACTGCACCTTCCATTGTATCATGAGTCACGCTATGTGTTTGAAGGGTTCTACAACATTATGAGAAGAGAAAGTGTTGAAAGATGGGACCAGTTCCAACCACAGTACCCAAAATCTGTTGTGACAAACAAGATACATCCCATCACAAAGAAACCCATTTGGAAGCACATCATCAAACCACCCGAAACCGCGTCGAAGATTCCATTAGCTCCGATTGAACAAGACTTCGCTTCTAAGTTGTATTACTGGCACTATGACGCAGAGACCACAGAAGCCGTAATAGTCTTGAGCAACTCGCCAAAACCGTGCAGGAAGATTAGAATATGGGATCCAATGTGGCTGATTAACTGCTCGGAGAAAGACGTGGAGACATTGTTCTTTTATCCAATACAACATCTGAAGGCCGAAGCCGATCAAGCATTGAAGTTTCAACGGGTGATTCGTTTCTGTCACGCCAACAAAGTTCATGCGGGATGCGACTGGTCAAGACTTTCCAGGATCGAGACAATGTCAATTTGATGAAGACTGAAGATGCTGCATGTTTGTTTATGTTATGTTTGCTCTGTATGTTTTCAATTTTGAGTCTGTAAAGTTGCTAGTTGTTGCTATAAACGTTGTCTTAAGTAATTTTTGTACGTATACTAGCCTGGTCCAAGGGGGAGTCTGTAAGTGCATGATGTCCCTAGGCTAGTATATATGTTGATTGGACGTGTCACGGGGTGTTTGGAGACGTTTATAAGCGTTTTTAGGGTGTTTGGGCTTCCCAGGCGATTAGGGCTTGGGGTATTAGAGATTAGCTTGTAATCGCCTATAGGTATAGGCGATTAGGCTTCATTCGCATATAAGTTTGAGCGAATAGGGCTCATGGTGGATAGCTCCTACTCGCCTGTACTGACCTGTACGTGTACGGGAGGTATAAATAGGCCCAATCATTGCCCTAATCATTAGTTCTTGCCTCACACACTCTCCAAACACCCTCCCAAGGTCTGTAAGGTCTGATTTGATCTCTGTAAACACTCGTGCTCTGTTTTTAGTGATTAATCGATAATCTTTTGACCCGTGTGTGTTGTGATTACTCGTTTGTCTTAGTTTCATTATCGTATCTGTTATTAAAGCATATTGGAGGGATTCCGCACCTCTAGTATAAACCCCGTGATTGTTGGATTTCGCGTTATTCGATCCTACAATTAACTATTGGCCAATAACAGTTCCAACTTCGAAAATTACAGATAGTGGTCCAACTTTCGACATATTGGAATATAATGGACCCAAACTAACGGAGGTCTAACTCCGTTAGTGTGGTGCTGACGTGGCATGCCACGTAGGATCATTTTGCCACCTAGGATGCCACGTCAGCATCACACTAACGGAGTTAGACCTCCGTTAATTTGGGTCCATTATATTCCAATATGTAGAAAGTTGGGACTACTATTGGTAATTTTCGTAGTTGGGACTGTTATTGGCCAATAATCAATAGTTGAGATTATTTATTTCCATTATTCCTATATCAAATTAGTTAAGCAAGACTGACATACATTAAGAAGTTATTTGATAACACCAAACATCATTAGATAACCGGCAACTTAAAACCACACACGCCCTGATTATATGGTCCATATCTTACACTAAAGAATAATAAATAAATGAATTATTTCAGCAAGGGATGCATAATATCACAAGGATTAGAAACGAATGAAATTAATATTTTCGTAGAAACTCAATAATGTGTTTGTTGATTTCATCAGGCTTCTCTTGATTAATGAAATGAGCTGCACCATGTATCACAACAACGTCTTCCAAGAGTGGAACATCATTTTTGAACTCATCACCTAGTATGTAGTCCTTGTTAAACATTTCTAGGCACCAGTCTTGGTCTCCAATGATGAATTTTGCTGGCACTTCCACTTTAACACCTCTATATGCCGCACTGATCTCCCAGTCCCTACAACCATGTAAGCAAAACCCGAGATGAATATATATAAAGATTCTTATAAATTAAATGTGCGCGCTATATATGATTTATACTAAAATACTTGTTATTGGCAAAGCGAAACTTACAAACGAAGAGCTCGATAATAGTTGATACCGCCGGTTATTGTGGTCTTTTCGAGTTGGCTAGAAAAGTATTGGATATCTGCTTCGGATAACCAAGGTGGCAAGGTAACTGGGACATCATTAGGCGAATGTCGAAATCCTTTTCCTTTAGATATATACAATGGTTCAGGGTCTCTGTATGTTAAGAACTTCTTTAAAAATGTTGGAAGACCCATACTTGCAACCTCAGCTTCGATTTCTCCAGGTTCCTACACCCATAAAAGAAATACAAACATGAGATTTCAATCACTAAATGGAAACACCATAGATCTTAATGCAAATGCAGTCTAGCTACCTGAAACCGAACAATGTAATTATCCTCTCCGTATGCCTTTCTTAGGAGCTGGACGACGTCTTCATCTGGGGTATACCGAATAAAAGGGACACTCATGTTTACCAAAGCTTTGACTCTATCTGGCCTAAACGTGCACAAGTACCATGCAACGATGGAGCCCCAGTCATGACCCACAACATACACCGTTTCACCTTCGTTTGTGATGGCATCAAGAAGCCCGATCATGTCACCAACCAGATCGATGATGCTGAACTTGTTATGGTCAGCGACGGGTGCACCCGTTGTGTCACCATAGCCACGGAGGTCTGGTGCCACAGCCCGATAACCATGATCAGCCAAATACATAATCTGGTGTCGCCAGGAATACCAGAGCTCAGGGAAGCCATGGATGAGCAAGACCAAGGGACCATCACCCTTTTCAGCTATGTGGATGTTCATCCCATTTGCACTTACAACTGTCTTGTGTTGGATCCCCTCCATTTTGTTTTCTTTAGCTAGCTTGTAATTAAGTAATTTGCAGGAATATTAAGATAGATAGATAGATAGATATATGTTCTAGGGTCTGCCTGCACATGTAGATTTATACTAGTTGTGTAACCAGGCAGCGCCAGCTTCTCTGGAACATCTTGATGAAAGTAAGTCGTTCTATGTGTGTTCCCTTGAGGCGGCTGATTTTCAATAAAGGTGTCATTGTGGTGATATAATATTTGCAGAACCAAGTTGGGCATATATATTATATTATATATTTGCAGTTCAAATCTAGAAGGGGTGGCCTACTATATTCTACCAAGCATGACCTATTGACCGAAGCTGACTTCTCTTATTCAATAATCAATACCCATTGCTAGAGCAGAAAATTACCTTACCTACTAGCCCGCTAATTTTAAATTAAAGCAATTCTATTGTTTTACCCGCCTCAGACTGAGACTGAAATTAAATAATACAGTTATATTGATTATTGTACACCCATCGTAGAGTTAGAAATGTTGATTAAAATTATTTTAATTTACAACCACATAAAACCTGACAGTTATGAATAGAAATATTGATTAGCCCACTAATTTTAAATTAAAGCAATTCTATTGTTTTACCCGCCTTAAACTGAGACTGAAATTAAATAATACAGTTTTGATTATTATTGTACACCCATCGTAAAGTTAGAAATGTTGATTAAAATTATTTTTATTTACAAACACATCAAACCTGACAATTTCGAATAGAAATATAATTAGCCCACAAAATTTAAATTAAAGCAAACATCGTAAAAGGCAAAGTTTAAAATGTAGAAATAGTTATAGTCGTACTTTGTCTTTAACAGGCCAGGTGAATGAGCTTGATTTTATAAAAACGAAAGGGGTCGAACAGTTAGAAATCAAACAAAATGTATTTTGGTGTAAAATTAACTAAAAGAAAAAAAAAGTCATACAATATGAGCATTTTTAACAAGTGTTTACAACCTTTTAAATTGCTTAAACTCACATTATACATAATAAACATTTTACTAGTTAATGTGAAATTATAAATGTGGGATTATGATAAAAATGTACAAGTTAGTTTTGCAAATAGGGGTAGTATTGGAAGAATTTTCATGACATATTGAGTCTGAAGCAAGGAACTTTTGATATGCCAATCTTAAAAAACAAATAAAATTATTATCCTAACCATCTTTGGTTCTTTATAATGTAGTATATAGGACAATAGTGGGTCTAAAACAATTTGGATGATTCTTTTTGGATGAACATTTTGGTAAAGTTTTAATGTTATTAACTTAAAAAACCTGGACCACAATGGATGTAAAATTACTTTACATGGTCGGTATACTAGTTGGGCTTGTCCGATCGACCAAGCAGCACAAACTTGGTATGGCCATAGTTTCTTTTGCAACAGGGTGACAAAGGTGTGTGTATCTGATCCGTGGTCTGTAACTCGAATGGATTTGTGAACCGGTGGGAATGTGGGAGAATGGTAAAAACCGATCGATAACTCAAAAAATAATTGTAGTAAAACGTCTATATAGTTTATTTATTTTATCTTATTTATTTTTATAATTTACTTAAGTTATGTCTAGAGTGTAGGTTATTTTGACCGAAACTATTTCAGTTATGGTATTTTTTAATGTTGTCAGTTACTTTAGCTGATTTTAGTATGAAGTGTAACATCCGACCCCTCTCACCACTAATATTGTCTGCTTTACTCCGAATGTGTTCCCCATCAAAGAGCTCACGAATTTGTTTTTGTTGCCCCAATGGAAACTTCCCAGGAAGTCACACATCCCGATACCACAAATTACCAATCTCCCCCTAGCCATAGCCGATGTGAGATTTGCCTAGGTTATTACAATGGTCCATGTTAATATCTCATGATACCATCATCATCTTGTTTAACTTCAAGACCAAAAAAGAAAGAGAGTTCACCCATCATGCTCATCTCAAACTTTAATTTCATCATCGTCTTAAAACCTTTAAACTAATCTTTGTTGGTTGACCTGGAGGTTATGTCATCCATATATACTTCAACAAGGATGATGTCATTTCCAACCATCCTTTTGAACAAGGTAAAGTCAATCTTTCGTCTAGTAAATCCATGCTTAATCAGATGTTTCTACAACATTTCATACCATGCTAGAGGAGCTTATTGAAGACCATAAAGAGCTTTGCTCAGTTTAAGTAGTGATTAGGAAAATGAGGATCTTCGAACCCATTAGGCTGACAAACATATACTTCTTCATTTACCAACTATTGAGAAGATTAACATTGATAATTTTAAAACCCTAGGCATATTCCACACCGGTTCTAGCCAGAAGAGACTTTTGATTCATAAGAAATCTGCTGCCTTTTTAATCACCAACACGTTTTGGACATATATGAATGTGGAGCACATGAAGGCTCCACAGTTAAGCGTACTCATGTGGAAGTAGTATCAGGATGCGTAACCTCCAAGGAAGTCTCCACCGGGGCAATCAAAAATAAATCTGTGAGCTCCTGGATGATCAACCCATTAGGATCAAATCAGAAAATTACCTACAAAAAACTTTTAGTTGTCTTTTCTTGAAAAGATTACAAAACTACATGCAATTACAGTTTTAACTATTTTTAGGTTGGTTCCCGTTATTAATATATTGTTCTCGGAGAGTTTAAGAAGAGAAAGATGGTTAAAAGTTTTCAAATAAGGAACAAACATCATAACAACAGCTACGATAATAGTGGTTCTAAAATTAACAATTTGGATGATTAATTATTTTTTGGGTGAACATTTTGGTAAAGAACTTTATATGTGTCAGTTGTCAATGTCGGCCGACACATATAGTGTTATATGTGTGATATTGGTCGCAAACCTTTTATGTTCAGCCAAACCTTGCAACCAATCTATCATGTATAAGCTAGGGGTGTGCATGGGTCAGTTTGGTTCGGTTTTTACGATCAACCGTAACCATAACCGCTACTTAGGTTATAGAATTTCCTTAAACATAACCAAATTTCGGTTACGGTTACTCGGGTATGAATTATATTGGGTTCAGCTATGGTTATTTTGGTTATTAACAAAAAAAGCCAACTAAAACTATCTTTCAAGTAAAGTATAAAATTAAAAGACAATCTAAAAAAATCGGAATCTATAATATTGGACTTATCTTGAGCTATTTTTTATAAGGCTATCAAGACTACACTTTCTAATTATACTACTAATGTTGGATCCTTTTTACTAAGATATTAACCAAAAAAAAAAAAAAAACAAACCTTTGATTATAAATTTAGTTCATCAAAACAAAAAAAACACTACTTCAAGATCATTTTGTTAATAGCATACTTTTATTATAGTTAAAAACCTAAACATAGTAAATGTAAAACATTAATCTATTACATTAACTTAACATTACAAGTTTGGTTATATCGGTTAGAAAAAGCTTCATAATTAACCATAACCATAGCCGCTCGGTCCATTAAAGAAATTCATAACCATAACCATTGGTTATCTTGGTTATTGGTTAGAATCGGTTCGGTTATATGTTATTGCCGTTAAGTTGCTCACCCCTATAATCCCACATATATGACACGTATAGTGTTTTATGTGTCATATAGGTCTTCAATATTTTATGTATTGCCAAACTTTGCAACAATTAATATTTGTCGGGTTTAAACGTGTAGATTGATAACCAATGTTTGTATCCATGATCATCAATGTTTGTACTCCCAAATTAATGTTTGTTAGTGACACTTTTATATTTGTATCTAAAACTTCGGTGTTTAGAAAATGTGATCCATGGCAACGCGCGGGTAGCAATACTATTGTATTCTAACAAACTTTTTTAAGTCACATATTACCTTCAAAACATAGAGTACATGTGCTCTTTGCAATAGATACATTATTTAATTCGCTACATCAACTTTTTTTTTTGAACAATTACTTTCATTAGCAACGGCTAGCACTCAAAACGAGAACCGCCAAATCAAGTATACATATACAAAGGATCGGTGGACCACTCTTTCAAACAATATCGGTACATCAACTATTATCTTATTTAAATACTTCAACATATATGTACTAAAACTTACATGATTAAGACGGTTGCAGCAATAATAATATAAAACGTTTTCTTAATACTTCAATTAATGATTTAAATTTACACTTAATATTTATATTTTTATAACTAAATACTATTTGAGTCAAGTATAAGTACTTAAGTATACAATTACTAAAAATTTTAATAATAATATAATCAGCGTTTAAGACAGGTCGAGTTATATTATGCTCTCCAAAAGAGCCTTGGTGATTATTGATTATCCAGTTAATTCTATTTGTTGTTTGTGAATTTATATATTAGTTCTATCAGGCTATGCGGTGTGGAAACCCACCCCCATTCCGCATAAAAAAAAACCACCAATAGCGCCCCCATCCATTTCATGAGTGCCATTGCAGGGCACCATTGAACGAGCACGGGCACCATTGAACGATGGTTAACAAGCATATTTGGCGAGTCTTACTTAAAAAAATTATAAAAGGGAATGCTATTGAGGGTAAACGATTACTAGCATGTCAAAAGGGAGGCATTATTTTTACGTGGCGGCTGATGTGGCACAATGAAGCCCCTATGGGATCCATTCCTTACTGACCAGTCTTAGCAAATTGATTTTAAAAGTAAATTTCGTAAGACAAAACGTGCAACGTGCGGCAAAAAACATAAGAAACCGTGGCAACGCACGGGCATTTCCACTAGTTTAGTATTATTATATAGTTAAGACCTCATTAGGAATAAAATTTTATATTAAAATTAAAAGTAATGTAAAAGATAAATGTGAGAGAGTAATTCTTGTAGTCACAGGTAGTATTATTTGGATTCATTTAATATAAATAATTTAGAAACCTGTGTGATAAGGAAACAACCGGTGAGAGGTATAATCAAACAATCTACTAATTGATCAAAACTCAAAAGCAAAATTTTGAGTGAAATGAGGTGCAAAAAATTAAAGAATCATTGTCGGATCGACACAAGAATTGAATATCGTGCGCGTATCGGATCGATAGCAGAATCAACGATCCGGTTAGTTGTTATATGTGGGTGTTTATGGATAAGATAATAATAATAATAATATGAGAGCACATGCACAAAAACACACACAAAGGGTTGCGCTTGTTAATAGAAATGGCAAAAGTTACAAATAAGCTAAGGCATGGGGTATTTATACTACTCCTTCATACATATCCATGACATGTACACTTATGGCCTTCATACATGTGGGGTGGGGGGGGGGGGGGGGAGGTTACATATATGGCCCTCATACATGTGGGGGGCACATGTATGAGATATGTTGGAGGTTTGCATTACATAATAAATTCCCAAAATACCACTAAGCCTATATAAACACGATAATGCAACCCGATAACGTCTTAAACGCAATACAATCATGCCTACGACTATTATGGACCGATCACTAGCCGGGGACATACACGAAGTGCACTAACAATCATGTTGTGCGATGAAACCATGAAAAGAAGAATCGCGTGATACAATCAAAGACACTCAAAATTCATGTGATATAAACCTATTTGTGATCAAAGATGGAAAATATAGAACTAAGGAATGTCTCTTTGTTTGTGATAGACAAGGCAGAAAGAAAGAATCTCATGAAGTCGAAGAGCTTGGAAGGATAAATCAAAACTGGGGTAGAGAATGTTAGCATAATTTTTCTTATATAGTTCCATGCGGACACATAACTCTCGCAAACCTCACGGAGTCTGAGAATAAGATTAATATGTATCAAATTAGTCAAGCAAGACTGACATACATTAAGAAGTTATTTGATAACACCGAACATCATTAGATAACCGACAACTTAAAACAACACACGCCCTTATTATATGGTCCATATCTTACACTAAAGAATCATAAACAAATGAATTATTTCAGCAAGGGATGCATAATTATCACAAGGATTAGAAACAAATGAAATTAATATTTTCGTAGAAACTCAATAATGTGTTTGTTGATTTCATCAGGCTTCTCTTGATTGATGAAATGAGCTGCACCATGTATCACAACAACGTCTTCCAAGAGTGGAACATCATTTTTGAACTCATCACCTAGTATGTAGTCCTTGTTAAACATTTCTAGGCACCAATCTTGGTCTCCAATGATGAATTTTGCTGGCACTTCCACTTTAACACCTCTATATGCCGCACTGATCTCCCAGTCCCTACAACCATGTAAGCAAAACCCGAAATGAATATATATAAAGATTCTTATAAATTAAATGTGCGCGCTATATATGATTTATACTAAAATACTTGTTATTGGCAAAGCGAAACTTACAAACGAAGAGCTCGATAATAGTTGATACCGCCGGTTATTGTGGTCTTTTCGAGTTGGCTAGAAAAGTATTGGATATCTGCTTCCGATAACCAAGGTGGCAAGGTAACTGGGACATCATTAGGCGAATGTCGAAATCCTTTTCCTTTAGATATATACAATGGTTCAGGGTCTCTGTATGTTAAGAACTTCTTTAAAAATGTTGGAAGACCCATACTTGCAACCTCAGCTTCGATTTCTCCAGGTTCCTACACCCATAAAAGAAATACAAACATGAGATTTCAATCACTAAATGGAAACACCATAGATCTTAATGCAAATGCAGTCTAGCTACCTGAAACCGAACAATGTAATTATCCTCTCCGTATGCCTTTCTTAGGAGCTGGACGACGTCTTCATCTGGGGTATACCGAATAAAAGGGACACTCATGTTTACCAAAGCTTTGACTCTATCTGGCCTAAACGTGCACAAGTACCATGCAACGATGGAGCCCCAGTCATGACCCACAACATACACCGTTTCACCTTCGTTTGTGATGGCATCAAGAAGCCCGATCATGTCACCAACCAGATCGATGATGCTGAACTTGTTATGGTCAGCGACGGGTGCACCCGTTGTGTCACCATAGCCACGGAGGTCTGGTGCCACAGCCCGATAACCATGATCAGCCAAATACATAATCTGGTGTCGCCAGGAATACCAGAGCTCAGGGAAGCCATGGATGAGCAAGACCAAGGGACCATCACCCTTTTCAGCTATGTGGATGTTCATCCCATTTGCACTTACAACTGTCTTGTGTTGGATCCCCTCCATTTTGTTTTCTTTAGCTAGCTTGTAATTAAGTAATTTGCAGGAATATTAAGATAGATAGATAGATAGATATATGTTCTAGGGTCTGCCTGCACATGTAGATTTATACTAGTTGTGTAACCAGGCAGCGCCAGCTTCTCTGGAACATCTTGATGAAAGTAAGTCGTTCTATGTGTGTTCCCTTGAGGCGGCTGATTTTCAATAAAGGTGTCATTGTGGTGATATAATATTTGCAGAACCAAGTTGGGCATATATATTATATTATATATTTGCAGTTCAAATCTAGAAGGGGTGGCCTACTATATTCTACCAAGCATGACCTATTGACCGAAGCTGACTTCTCTTATTCAATAATCAATACCCATTGCTAGAGCAGAAAATTACCTTACCTACTAGCCCGCTAATTTTAAATTAAAGCAATTCTATTGTTTTACCCGCCTCAGACTGAGACTGAAATTAAATAATACAGTTATATTGATTATTGTACACCCATCGTAGAGTTAGAAATGTTGATTAAAATTATTTTAATTTACAACCACATAAAACCTGACAGTTATGAATAGAAATATTGATTAGCCCACTAATTTTAAATTAAAGCAATTCTATTGTTTTACCCGCCTCAGACTGAGACTGAAATTAAATAATACAGTTATATTGATTATTGTACACCCATCGTAGAGTTAGAAATGTTGATTAAAATTATTTTAATTTACAACCACATAAAACCTGACAGTTATGAATAGAAATATTGATTAGCCCACTAATTTTAAATTAAAGCAATTCTATTGTTTTACCCGCCTTAAACTGAGACTGAAATTAAATAATACAGTTTTGATTATTATTGTACACCCATCGTAAAGTTAGAAATGTTGATTAAAATTATTTTTATTTACAAACACATCAAACCTGACAATTTCGAATAGAAATATAATTAGCCCACAAAATTTAAATTAAAGCAAACATCGTAAAAGGCAAAGTTTAAAATGTAGAAATAGTTATAGTCATACTTTCTCTTTAACAGGCCAGGTGAATGAGCTTGATTTTATAAAAACGAAAGGGGTCGAACAGTTAGAAATCAAACAAAATGTATTTTGGTGTAAAATTAACTAAAAGAAAAAAAAAGTCATACAATATGAGCATTTTTAACAAGTGTTTACAACCTTTTAAATTGCTTAAACTCACATTATACATAATAAACATTTCACTAGTTAATGTGAAATTATAAATGTGGGATTATGATAAAAATGTACAAGTTAGTTTTGCAAATAGGGGTAGTATTGGAAGAATTTTCATGACATATTGAGTCTGAAGCAAGGAACTTTTGATATGCCAATCTTAAAAAACAAATAAAATTATTATCCTAACCATCTTTGGTTCTTTATAATGTAGTATATAGGACAATAGTGGGTCTAAAACAATTTGGATGATTCTTTTTGGATGAACATTTTGGTAAAGTTTTAATGTTATTAACTTAAAAAACCTGGACCACAATGGATGTAAAATTACTTTACATGGTCGGTATACTAGTTGGGCTTGTCCGATCGACCAAGCAGCACAAACTTGGTATGGCCATAGTTTCTTTTGCAACAGGGTGACAAAGGTGGGTGTATCTGATCTGTGGTCTGTAACTCGAATGGATTTGTGAACCGGTGGGAATGTGGGAGAATGGTAAAAACCGATCGATAACTCAAAAAATAATTGTAGTAAAACGTCTATATAGTTTATTTATTTTATCTTATTTATTTTTATAATTTACTTAAGTTATGTCTAGAGTGTAGGTTATTTTGACCGAAACTATTTCAGTTATGGTATTTTTTTAATGTTGTCAGTTACTTTAGCTGATTTTAGTATGAAGTGTAACATCCGACCCCTCTCACCACTAATATTGTTTGCTTTACTCCGAATGTGTTCCCCATCAAAGAGCACACGAATTTGTTTTTGTTGCCCCAATGGAAACTTCCCAGGATGTGGGATTTGCCTAGGTTATTACAATGGTCCATGTTAATATCTCATGATACCATCATCATCTTGTTTAACTTCAAGCCCAATAAAGAAAGAGGGTTCACCCACCATGCTCATCTCAAACTTTAATTTCATCATCGTCTTAAAACCTTTAAACAAATCTTCGTTGGTTGACCCGGAGGTTATGTCATCCATATATACTTCAACCAGGATAATGTCATTTCCAACCATCCTTTTGAACAAGGTAAAGTCAATCTTTCGTCAAGTAAATCCATGGTTAATCAGATGTTTCTACAACGTTTCATACCATGCTAGAGGAGCTTGTTGAAGACCGTAAAGAGCTTTGCTCAGTTTAAGTAGTGATTGGAAAAATGAGGATCTTCGAACCCATTAGGCTGATAAACATATACTTCTTCATTAACCAACTATTGAGAAGATGAACATTGATCATTTTAAAACCCTAGGAAAATTCCACATCGGTTCTAGCCAGAATAGACTTTTGGTTCATAAGAAATATGCTGCCTTTTTAATCACCAACACGTTTTGGGCTTATTTGAATGTGGAGCACATGAAGGCTCCATAGTTAAGCGTACTCATGTGGAAGTAGTATCAGGATGCGTGATCTCCAAGGAAGTCTCCACCGAGGCAATAAAAAATAAATCTGTGAGCTCTTGGATGGTCAACCCATTAGGATCAAATCAGAAAATTACCTACAGAAAGCTTTTAGTTGTCTTTTCTTGAAAGAGAAATTGGATTTTAATAACCTGAACTATTTGAACTTGGCCACCGGCACCCACAACTAAAAAATTGGCCAAATATAACCTGAACTATTGACTTATTGGAATCTAACACCCACTAACGGTTAAATCACTAACACCGTTAATGGGTTCGCTGACGTGGCAAGATTTGCTGATGTGACATGCTGATGTGTCAATCCACGTGTGCACACATCAGCATGCCACGTCAGCAACTTGTGCCACGTCAGCAACCCAACTAACGGCGCCAGTTAGTTGGGTGCTAGATTCCAATAAGTTAATATTTCAAGTTATATATGGCCAATTTTTTAGTTGAGGGTGCTAGTGGCCAGTTACAGTTTTAACTATTTTTGGGTTGGTTCTCGTTATTAATATATTGTTCCCGGAGAGTTTGAGAAGAGAAAGATGGTTAAAAGTTTTCAAATATTGAACAAACATCATTACAACAACTACGATAATAGTGGTTCTAAAAATAACAATTTGGATGATTAATTATTTTTTGGGTGAACATTTTGGTAAAGAACTTTATATGTGTCATATAGTTCCATGTGTCAGTCGTCAATGTCGGCCGACACATATAGTGTTATATGTTTGATATAGGTCGCAAACCTTTTCTGTTCAGCCAAACCTTGTAACCAATCTATCATGTATAAGCTAGGGGTGTGCATGGGTCAGTTTGGTTCGGTTTTTACGATCAACCGTAACCATAACCGTTACTTTGGTTATAGAATATCCTTAAACATAACCAAATTTCGGTTACGGTTACTCGGGTATGAATTATATTGTGGTTCAGTTATGGTTATTTCGGTTATTAACAAAAAATAGCCAACTAAAACTATCTTTCAAGTAAAGTATAAAATTAAAAGACAATCTAAAAAAATTGGAATCTATAATATTGGACTTATCTTGAGCTATTTTTTATAAGGCTATCAAGACTACACTTTCTAATTATACTACTAATGTTGGATCCTTTTTACTAAGATATTAACCAAAAAAAAAAAAAAAAAAAACAAACCTTTGATTATAAATTTAGTTCATCAAAACAAAAAAACACTACTTCAAGATCATTTTGTTAATAGCATACTTTTATTATAGTTAAAAACCTAAACATAGTAAATGTAAAACATTAATCTATTACATTAACTTAACATTACAAGTTTGGTTATATCGGTTAGAAAAAGCTTCATAATTAACCATAACCATAGCCGCTCGGTCCATTAAAGAAATTCATAACCATAACCATTGGTTATCTTGGTTATTGGTTAGAATCGGTTCGGTTATATGTTATTGCCGTTAAGTTGCTCACCCCTATAATCCCACATATATGACACGTATAGTGTTTTATGTGTCATATAGGTCTTCAATATTTTATGTATTGCCAAACTTTGCAACAATTAATATTTGTCGGGTTTAAACGTGTAGATTGATAACCAATGTTTGTATCCATGATCATCAATGTTTGTACTCCCAAATTAATGTTTGTTAGTGACACTTTTATATTTGTATCTAAAACTTCGGTGTTTAGAAAATGTGATCCATGGCAACGCGCGGGTAGCAATACTATTGTATTCTAACAAACTTTTTTAAGTCACATATTACCTTCAAAACATAGAGTACATGTGCTCTTTGCAATAGATACATTATTTAATTCGCTACATCAACTTTTTTTTTTTGAACAATTACTTTCATTAGCAACGACTAGCACTCAAAACGAGAACCGCCAAATCAAGTATACATATACAAAGGATCGGTGGACCACTATTTCCAAACAATATCGGTACATCAACTATTATCTTATTTAAATACTTCAACATATATGTACTAAAACTTACATGATTAAGACGGTTGCAGCAATAATAATATAAAACGTTCTCTTAATACTTCAATTAATGATTTAAATTTACACTTAATATTTATATTTTTATAACTAAATACTATTTGAGTCAAGTATAAGTACTTAAGTATACAATTACTAAAAATTTTAATAATAATATAATCAGCGTTTAAGACAGGTCGAGTTATATTATGCTCTTCAAAAGAGCCTTGGTGATTATTGATTATCCAATTAATTCTATTTGTTGTTCGTGAATTTATATATTAGTTCTATCAGGCTATGCGGTGTGGAAACCCACCCCATTCCGCATCAACAAAAAACCACCAATAGCGCCCCATCGATTTCATGAGTGCCATTGCGGGGCACCGTTGAATGAGCGGGAGCAAAATAACGATGGTTAACAAGCATATCTGGCGAGTCTCACTTAAATATAATAATAAAAGGGAATGCTATTGAGGGTAAACGATTGCTAGCATGTCAAAAGGAAGGCATTATTCTTACGTGGCGGAACAATGAACCCCGTATGGGCTCCATTCCTTACCGACGAGTCTTAGCAAATTGGTTTTAAAAGTAAATTTCGTAAGACATAACGTGCAACGTGCGGCAAAAAACATAAGAACCCGTGGCAACACACGGACATTTCCACTAGTTTAGTATTATTATATAGTTAAGACCACAGTAGTAATTAAATTTTATATTAAAATTAAAAGTAATGTAAAAGATAACTGCAAGAGAGTAATTCTTGTAGTGACATGTAGTATTATTTGGAATAATTTAATATAAATAATTTAAAAAACCTGTGTGATAAAGAAACAACCGGTGAGAGGTACAATCAAACAATCTAGTGATTGATCATAACTCAAAAGCAAAAATTTGAGTGAATTGAGGTGCAAAAAATTAGAATCATTGTAGGATCGACACAAGAATTGAATATCGTGCGCGTATCGGATCGAGAGCAGAATCAACGATCCGGTTAGTTATTATAGGTGGGTGTTTATGGATAAGATAATAATAATAATAATAATAATAATAATAATAATAATAATAATAATAATAATAATAATAATAATAATAATAATAATAATAATGATAATAATATGAGAGCACATACACAAAAACACACAGAAAGGGTTGCACTTGTTAATAGAAATGGCAAAAGTTACAAATAAGCCAAGGCATAGGGTATTTATACTAATCCTTCATACATCTCCATGACATGCACACTTATGGCCTTCATACATGTGGGGGGGGGGGGGTACATATATGGCCCTCATACATGTGGGGCACATGTATGAGATAAGTTGGAGGTTTGCGTTACATACTAAATTCCAAAAATACCACTAAGCCTATATAAACACTATAATGCAACCCGATAACATCTTAAATGCAATACAATCATGCCTACGACTATTATGGACCGATCACTAGCCAGGGACATACAAGAAGTGCACTAACAATCGTGTTGTGCGATGAAACCATCAAAAGAAAAATCGCGTGATACAATCAAAGACATGAAAAATTCATGTGATATAAACCTATTTGTGATCAAATATGGAAAATATAGAACTAAGGAATGTTTCTTTGTTTGTGATAGACAAGGCGGAAAGAAAGAATCTCATGAAGTCGAAGAGCTTGGAAGGATAAATCAAAACTGGGGTAGAGAATTTAGCATAATTATTCTTATATAGTTCCATGCGGACACATAACTCTCGCAAACCTCACGGAGTCTGAGAATAAGATTAATATGTATCAAATTAGTCAAGCAAGACTGACATACATTAAGAAGTTATTTTATAACACCAAACATCATTAGATAACCGGCAACTTAAAACCACACACGCCCTGATTATATGGTCCATATCTTACGCTAAAGAATAATAAATAAATGAATTATTTCAGCAAGGGATGCATAATTATCCAGTTAATTCTATTTGTTGTTTGTGAATTTATATATTAGTTCTATCAGGCTATGCGGTGTGGAAACCCACCCCCATTCCGCATAAAAAAAAACCACCAATAGCGCCCCCATCCATTTCATGAGTGCCATTGCAGGGCACCATTGAACGAGCACGAGCACAATAACGATGGTTAACAAGCATATTTGGCGAGTCTTACTTAAAAAAATTATAAAAGGGAATGCTATTGAGGGTAAACGATTACTAGCATGTCAAAAGGGAGGCATTATTTTTACGTGGCGGCTGATGTGGCACAATGATGCCCCTATGGGATCCATTCCTTACTGACCAGTCTTAGCAAATTGATTTTAAAAGTAAATTTCGTAAGACAAAACGTGCAACGTGCGGCAAAAAACATAAGAAACCGTGGCAACGCAAGGGCATTTCCACTAGTTTAGTATTATTATATAGTTAAGACCTCATTAGGAATAAAATTTTATATTAAAATTAAAAGTAATGTAAAAGATAAATGTGAGAGAGTAATTCTTGTAGTCACAGGTAGTATTATTTGGATTCATTTAATATAAATAATTTAGAAACCTGTGTGATAAGGAAACAACCGGTGAGAGGTATAATCAAACAATCTACTAATTGATCAAAACTCAAAAGCAAAATTTTGAGTGAAATGAGGTGCAAAAAATTAAAGAATCATTGTCGGATCGACACAAGAATTGAATATCGTGCGCGTATCGGATCGATAGCAGAATCAACGATCCGGTTAGTTGTTATATGTGGGTGTTTATGGATAAGATAATAATAATAATAATATGAGAGCACATGCACAAAAACACACACAAAGGGTTGCGCTTGTTAATAGAAATGGCAAAAGTTACAAATAAGCTAAGGCATGGGGTATTTATACTACTCCTTCATACATATCCATGACATGTACACTTATGGCCTTCATACATGTGGGGTGGGGGGGGGGGGGGAGGTTACATATATGGCCCTCATACATGTGGGGGGCACATGTATGAGATATGTTGGAGGTTTGCATTACATAATAAATTCCCAAAATACCACTAAGCCTATATAAACACGATAATGCAACCCGATAACGTCTTAAACGCAATACAATCATGCCTACGACTATTATGGACCGATCACTAGCCGGGGACATACACGAAGTGCACTAACAATCATGTTGTGCGATGAAACCATGAAAAGAAGAATCGCGTGATACAATCAAAGACACTCAAAATTCATGTGATATAAACCTATTTGTGATCAAAGATGGAAAATATAGAACTAAGGAATGTCTCTTTGTTTGTGATAGACAAGGCAGAAAGAAAGAATCTCATGAAGTCGAAGAGCTTGGAAGGATAAATCAAAACTGGGGTAGAGAATGTTAGCATAATTTTTCTTATATAGTTCCATGCGGACACATAACTCTCGCAAACCTCACGGAGTCTGAGAATAAGATTAATATGTATCAAATTAGTCAAGCAAGACTGACATACATTAAGAAGTTATTTGATAACACCGAACATCATTAGATAACCGACAACTTAAAACAACACACGCCCTTATTATATGGTCCATATCTTACACTAAAGAATAATAAACAAATGAATTATTTCAGCAAGGGATGCATAATTATCACAAGGATTAGAAACAAATGAAATTAATATTTTCGTAGAAACTCAATAATGTGTTTGTTGATTTCATCAGGCTTCTCTTGATTGATGAAATGAGCTGCACCATGTATCACAACAACGTCTTCCAAGAGTGGAACATCATTTTTGAACTCATCACCTAGTATGTAGTCCTTGTTAAACATTTCTAGGCACCAATCTTGGTCTCCAATGATGAATTTTGCTGGCACTTCCACTTTAACACCTCTATATGCCGCACTGATCTCCCAGTCCCTACAACCATGTAAGCAAAACCCGAAATGAATATATATAAAGATTCTTATAAATTAAATGTGCGCGCTATATATGATTTATACTAAAATACTTGTTATTGGCAAAGCGAAACTTACAAACGAAGAGCTCGATAATAGTTGATACCGCCGGTTATTGTGGTCTTTTCGAGTTGGCTAGAAAAGTATTGGATATCTGCTTCGGATAACCAAGGTGGCAAGGTAACTGGGACATCATTAGGCGAATGTCGAAATCCTTTTCCTTTAGATATATACAATGGTTCAGGGTCTCTGTATGTTAAGAACTTCTTTAAAAATGTTGGAAGACCCATACTTGCAACCTCAGCTTCGATTTCTCCAGGTTCCTACACCCATAAAAGAAATACAAACATGAGATTTCAATCACTAAATGGAAACACCATAGATCTTAATGCAAATGCAGTCTAGCTACCTGAAACCGAACAATGTAATTATCCTCTCCGTATGCCTTTCTTAGGAGCTGGACGACGTCTTCATCTGGGGTATACCGAATAAAAGGGACACTCATGTTTACCAAAGCTTTGACTCTATCTGGCCTAAACGTGCACAAGTACCATGCAACGATGGAGCCCCAGTCATGACCCACAACATACACCGTTTCACCTTCGTTTGTGATGGCATCAAGAAGCCCGATCATGTCACCAACCAGATCGATGATGCTGAACTTGTTATGGTCAGCGACGGGTGCACCCGTTGTGTCACCATAGCCACGGAGGTCTGGTGCCACAGCCCGATAACCATGATCAGCCAAATACATAATCTGGTGTCGCCAGGAATACCATAGCTCAGGGAAGCCATGGATGAGCAAGACCAAGGGACCATCACCCTTTTCAGCTATGTGGATGTTCATCCCATTTGCACTTACAACTGTCTTGTGTTGGATCCCCTCCATTTTGTTTTCTTTAGCTAGCTTGTAATTAAGTAATTTGCAGGAATATTAAGATAGATAGATAGATAGATATATGTTGCTAGAGCACAAAATTACCTTACCTACTAGCCCGCTAATTTTAAATTAAAGCAATTCTATTGTTTTACCCGCCTCAGACTGAGACTGAAATTAAATAATACAGTTATATTGATTATTGTACACCCATCGTAGAGTTAGAAATGTTGATTAAAATTATTTTAATTTACAACCACATAAAACCTGACAGTTATGAATAAAAATATTGATTAGCCCACTAATTTTAAATTAAAGCAATTCTATTGTTTTACCAGCCTTAAACTGAGACTGAAATTAAATAATACAGTTTTGATTATTATTGTACACCCATCGTAAAGTTAGAAATGTTGATTAAAATTATTTTTATTTACAAACACATCAAACCTGACAATTTCGAATAGAAATATAATTAGCCCACAAAATTTAAATTAAAGCAAACATCGTAAAAGGCAAAGTTTAAAATGTAGAAATAGTTATAGTCGTACTTTGTCTTTAACAGGCCAGGTGAATGAGCTTGATTTTATAAAAAACGAAAGGGGTCGAACAGTTAGAAATCAAACAAAATGTATTTTGGTGTAAAATTAACTAAAAGAAAAAAAAAGTCATACAATATGAGCATTTTTAACAAGTGTTTACAACCTTTTAAATTGCTTAAACTCACATTATACATAATAAACATTTTACTAGTTAATGTGAAATTATAAATGTGGGATTATGATAAAAATGTACAAGTTAGTTTTGCAAATAGGGGTAGTATTGGAAGAATTTTCATGACATATTGAGTCTGAAGCAAGGAACTTTTGATATGCCAATCTTAAAAAACAAATAAAATTATTATCCTAACCATCTTTGGTTCTTTATAATGTAGTATATAGGACAATAGTGGGTCTAAAACAATTTGGATGATTCTTTTTGGATGAACATTTTGGTAAAGTTTTAATGTTATTAACTTAAAAAACCTGGACCACAATGGATGTAAAATTACTTTACATGGTCGGTATACTAGTTGGGCTTGTCCGATCGACCAAGCAGCACAAACTTGGTATGGCCATAGTTTCTTTTGCAACAGGGTGACAAAGGTGGGTGTATCTGATCTGTGGTCTGTAACTCGAATGGATTTGTGAACCGGTGGGAATGTGGGAGAATGGTAAAAACCGATCGATAACTCAAAAAATAATTGTAGTAAAACGTCTATATAGTTTATTTATTTTATCTTATTTATTTTTATAATTTACTTAAGTTATGTCTAGAGTGTAGGTTATTTTGACCGAAACTATTTCAGTTATGGTATTTTTTTAATGTTGTCAGTTACTTTAGCTGATTTTAGTATGAAGTGTAACATCCGACCCCTCTCACCACTAATATTGTCTGCTTTACTCCGGATGTGTTCCCCATCAAAGAGCTCACGAATTTGTTTTTGTTGCCCCAATAGAAACTTCCCAGGAAGTCACACATCCCAATACCACAAATTACGAATCTCCCCAGCCATAGCTGATGTGGGATTCGCCTAGGTTATTACAATGGTGCATGTTAATATCTCATGATACCATCATCATCTTGTTTAACTTCAAGACCAATAAAGAAAGGGAGTTCACCCATCATGCTCATCTCAAACATTAATTTCATCATCGTCTCAAAACCTTAAAACAAATCTTCGTTGGTTGACTCGGAGGTTATGTCATCCATATATAACTCAACCAGGATGATGTCATTTCCAACCATCCTTTTGAACAAGGTAAAGTTAATCTTTCGTCTAGTAAATCCATGCTTAATCGGATGTTTCAACAACGTTTCATACCATGCTAGAGGAGCTTGTTGAAAACGGTAAAGAGCTTTGCTCAGTTTAAGTAGTGATTCGGAAAATGAGGATCTTCGAACCCATTAGGCTGATAAACATATACTTTTTCATTTACCAACTATTGAGAAGATGAACATTGATCATTTTAAAACCCTAGGCAAATTCCACATCGGTTCTATCCAGAAGAGACGTTTGGTTCATAAGAAATCTGCTGCCATTTTAATCACCAACACGTTTTGGGCTTATTTGAAAGTGGAGCACATGAAGGCTCCACAGTAAGCGTACTCATGTGGAAGTAGCATCAGGATGCGTGACCTCCAAGGAAGTCTCCACCGCGGCAACCAAAAATAAATCTGTGAGCTCCTGGATTGTCAACCCATTACGATCAAATCAGAAAATTACCTACAGAAAGCTTTTAGTTGTCTTTTCTTGAAAAGGGAATTGGATTTTAATAACCTAAACTATTTGAAATTGGTCATTGGCACCCCAACTGAAAAATTGGCCATACATAACCTGAACTATTGACTTATTGGAATCTAACACCCACTAACGGTTAAATCACTAACACCGTTAGTGGGTTCGCTGACGTGGCAAGATTTGCTGACGTGGCATGCTGATGTGCCAATACACGTGTGCACACATCAGTGTGCCACGTCAGCAACCCAACTAACTGCGCCATTTAGTTGGGTGCTAGATTCCAATAAGTTAATAGTTCAAGTTATATATGGCCAATTTTTTAGTTGAGGGTGCTAGTGGCCAATTACAGTTTTAACTATTTTTGGGTTGGTTCCCGTTATTAATATATTGTTCCCGGAGAGTTTGAGAAGAGAAAGATGGTTAAAAGTTTTCAAATAAGGAACAAACATCATAACAACAGCTACGATAATAGTGGTTCTAAAATTAACAATTTGGATGATTAATTATTTTTTGGGTGAACATTTTGGTAAAGAACTTT
The DNA here is from genome assembly GCA_030844895.1 of Ambrosia x helenae. NCBI lineage: Eukaryota > Viridiplantae > Streptophyta > Magnoliopsida > Asterales > Asteraceae > Ambrosia > Ambrosia x helenae. The sequence continues at coordinate 15,115,935 of CM061224.1, read as the reverse complement.
ATATGTGTCATATACTTCCATGTGTCAGTTGTCAATGTCGGCCGACACATATAGTGTTATATGTGTGATATTGGTCGCAAACCTTTTATGTTCAGCCAAACCTTGCAACCAATCTATCATGTATAAGCTAGGGGTGTGCATGGGTCAGTTTGGTTCGGTTTTTACGATCAACCGTAACCATAACCGCTACTTAGGTTATAGAATTTCCTTAAACATAACCAAATTTCGGTTACGGTTACTCGGGTATGAATTATATTGGGGTTCAGTTATGGTTATTTTGGTTATTAACAAAAAAAGCCAACTAAAACTATCTTTCAGCTAAAGTATAAAATTAAAAGACAATCTTAAAAAATCGGAATCTATAATATTGGACTTATCTTGGGCTATTTTTTTATAAGGCTTTCAAGACTACACTTTCTAATTATAGTACCAATGTTGCATCCTTTTTAATAAGCTATTAACAAAAAAAAAAAAAAAAAAAAAAAAACAAGCCTTTGATTATAAATTTAGTTCATCATAAAAAAAGAGCACTACTTCAAGATCATTTTGTTAATAACATACTTTTATTATAGTTAAAAACCTCAAAATAGTAAATGTAAAAAATTAATCTATTACATTAACTTAACATTACAAGTTTGGTTATATCGGTTAGCAAAAGCTTCATAATTAATCATAACCATAGCCGCTCGGTCCATTAAAGAAATTCATAACTATAACCATTGGTTATGTTGGTTATTGGTTAGAATCGGTTCGGTTATCGGTTATTGCAGTTAATTTGCTCACCCTTATAATCCCACATATATGAAACGTACAGTGTTTTATGTGTCATATAGGTCTTCAATATTTTATGTATTGCCAAACTTTGCAACAATTAATATTTGTCTGGTTTAAACGTGAGATTGATAACCAATGTTTGTATCCCCGATCACTAATGTTTGTAATCCCAAATTAATGTTTGTTAGTGATACTGTTATATTTGTATCTAAAACTTCGTTGTTTAGAAAATGTGATCCACGGCAACGCGCGGGTAGCAATACTATTGTATTCTAACAAACTTTTTTTAAGTCACATATTACCTTCAAAACAAGTCACATATTACCTTCAAAACATAGAGTACGTGTGCTCTTTGCAATAGATACATTATTTAATTCGCTACATCAAAATTTTTTTTGAACATTTACTTTCATTAACAACGGCTAGCACTCAAAACGAGAACCGTCAAATCAAGTATACATATACAAAGGATAGGTGGACCACTCTTTCTAAACACTATCGCTACATCAACTATTATCTTATTTAAATACTTCAGTATATAAGTACTAAAACTTACATGATGAAGACGGTTGCAGCGATAATAATATAAAACTATTTCTTAATACTTTAATTAATGATTTAAATTTACACTTAATATTTATATTTTTAAAACTAAATACTATTTAAGTCAAGTAAAAGTACTTAAGTTTATAATTACTAAAAATTTAAATAATAATAATATAATCAGCGTTTATGACGGGTCGAGTTATATTATGCTCTCCAAAAGAGCCTTGGTGATTATTTTTTATTATGTTAATTCTATTTGTTGTTCGTGAATTTATATATTAGTTCTATCAGGCTATGCGGTGTGGAAACCCACCCCATTCCGCATCAACAAAAAACCACCAATAGCGCCCTATCCATTTCATGAGTGCCATTGCGGGGCACCGTTGAATGAGCGGGAGCAAAATAACGATGGTTAACAAGCATATCTGGCGAGTCTCACTTAAATATAATAATAAAAGGGAATGCTATTGAGGGTAAACGATTGCTAGCATGTCAAAAGGAAGGCATTATTCTTACGTGGTGGAACAATGAACCCCGTATGGGCTCCATTCCTTACCGACGAGTCTTAGCAAATTGGTTATAAAGTAAATTTCGTAAGACATAACGTGCAACGTGCGGCAAAAAACATAAGAACCCGTGGCAACACACGGACATTTCCACTAGTTTAGTATTATTATATAGTTAAGACCACATTAGTAATTAAATTTTATATTAAAATTAAAAGTAATGTAAAAGATAACTGCAAGAGAGTAATTCTTGTAGTGACATGTAGTATTATTTGGAATAATTTAATATAAATAATTTAAAAAACCTGTGTGATAAAGAAACAACCGGTGAGAGGTACAATCAAACAATCTAGTGATTGATCATAACTCAAAAGCAAAAATTTGAGTGAATTGAGGTGCAAAAAATTAGAATCATTGTAGGATCGACACAAGAATTGAATATCGTGCGCGTATCGGATCGAGAGCAGAATCAACGATCGGTTAGTTATTATAGGTGGGTGTTTATGGATAAGATAATAATAATAATAATAATAATAATAATAATAATAATAATAATAATAATAATAATAATAATAATAATATGAGAGCACATACACAAAAACACACAGAAAGGGTTGCACTTGTTAATAGAAATGGCAAAAGTTACAAATAAGCCAAGGCATAGGGTATTTATACTACTCCTTCATACATCTCCATGACATGCACACTTATGGCCTTCATACATGTGGGGGGGGGGGGGTACATATATGGCCCTCATACATGTGGGGCACATGTATGAGATAAGTTGGAGGTTTGCGTTACATACTAAATTCCAAAAATACCACTAAGCCTATATAAACACTATAATGCAACCCGATAACATCTTAAATGCAATACAATCATGCCTACGACTATTATGGACCGATCACTAGGCGGGGACAACAAGAAGTGCACTAACAATCGTGTTGTGCGATGAAACCATGAAAAGAAGAATCGCGTGATACAATCAAAGACATGAAAAATTCATGTGATATAAACCTATTTGTGATCAAATATGGAAAATATAGAACTAAGGAATGTTTCTTTGTTTTTGATAGACAAGGCGGAAAGAAAGAATCTCATGAAGTCGAAGAGCTTGGAAGGATAAATCAAAACTGGGGTAGAGAATTTAGCATAATTATTCTTATATAGTTCCATGCGGACACATAACTCTCGCAAACCTCACGGAGTCTGAGAATAAGATTAATATGTATCAAATTAGTCAAGCAAGACTGACATACATTAAGAAGTTATTTGATAACACCAAACATCATTAGATAACCGGCAACTTAAAACCACACACGCCCTGATTATATGGTCCATATCTTACGCTAAAGAATAATAAATAAATGAATTATTTCAGCAAGGGATGCATAATTATCACAAGGATTAGAAACGAATGAAATTAATATTTTCGTAGAAACTCAATAATGTGTTTGTTGATTTCATCAGGCTTCTCTTGATTAATGAAATGAGCTGCACCATGTATCACAACAACGTCTTCCAAGAGTGGAACATCATTTTTGAACTCATCACCTAGTATGTAGTCCTTGTTAAACATTTCTAGGCACCAGTCTTGGTCTCCAATGATGAATTTTGCTGGCACTTCCACTTTAACACCTCTATATGCCGCACTGATCTCCCAGTCCCTACAACCATGTAAGCCATGTAAGCAAAACCCGAGATGAATATATATAAAGATTCTTATAAATTAAATGTGCGCGCTATATATGATTTATACTAAAATACTTGTTATTGGCAAAGCGAAACTTACAAACGAAGAGCTCGATAATAGTTGATACCGCCGGTTATTGTGGTCTTTTCGAGTTGGATAGAAAAGTATTGGATATCTGCTTCGGATAACCAAGGTGGCAAGGTAACTGGGACATCATTAGGCGAATGTCGAAATCCTTTTCCTTTAGATATATACAATGGTTCAGGGTCTCTGTATGTTAAGAACTTCTTTAAAAATGTTGGAAGACCCATACTTGCAACCTCAGCTTCGATTTCTCCAGGTTCCTACACCCATAAAAGAAATACAAACATGAGATTTCAATCACTAAATGGAAACACCATAGATCTTAATGCAAATGCAGTCTAGCTACCTGAAACCGAACAATGTAATTATCCTCTCCGTATGCCTTTCTTAGGAGCTGGACGACGTCTTCATCTGGGGTATACCGAATAAAAGGGACACTCATGTTTACCAAAGCTTTGACTCTATCTGGCCTAAACGTGCACAAGTACCATGCAACGATGGAGCCCCAGTCATGACCCACAACATACACCGTTTCACCTTCGTTTGTGATGGCATCAAGAAGCCCGATCATGTCACCAACCAGATCGATGATGCTGAACTTGTTATGGTCAGCGACGGGTGCACCCGTTGTGTCACCATAGCCACGGAGGTCTGGTGCCACAGCCCGATAACCATGATCAGCCAAATACATAATCTGGTGTCGCCAGGAATACCAGAGCTCAGGGAAGCCATGGATGAGCAAGACCAAGGGACCATCACCCTTTTCAGCTATGTGGATGTTCATCCCATTTGCACTTACAACTGTCTTGTGTTGGATCCCCTCCATTTTGTTTTCTTTAGCTAGCTTGTAATTAAGTAATTTGCAGGAATATTAAGATAGATAGATAGATAGATATATGTTCTAGGGTCTGCCTGCACATGTAGATTTATACTAGTTGTGTAACCAGGCAGCGCCAGCTTCTCTGGAACATCTTGATGAAAGTAAGTCGTTCTATGTGTGTTCCCTTGAGGCGGCTGATTTTCAATAAAGGTGTCATTGTGGTGATATAATATTTGCAGAACCAAGTTGGGCATATATATTATATTATATATTTGCAGTTTAAATCTAGAAGGGGTGGCCTACTATATTCTACCAAGCATGACGTATTGACCGAAGCTGACTTCTCTTATTCAATAATCAATACCCATTGCTAGAGCAGAAAATTACCTTACCTACTAGCCCGCTAATTTTAAATTAAAGCAATTCTATTGTTTTACCCGCCTCAGACTGAGACTGAAATTAAATAATACAGTTATATTGATTATTGTACACCCATCGTAGAGTTAGAAATGTTGATTAAAATTATTTTAATTTACAACCACATAAAACCTGACAGTTATGAATAGAAATATTGATTAGCCCACTAATTTTAAATTAAAGCAATTCTATTGTTTTACCCGCCTTAAACTGAGACTGAAATTAAATAATACAGTTTTGATTATTATTGTACACCCATCGTAAAGTTAGAAATGTTGATTAAAATTATTTTTATTTACAAACACATCAAACCTGACAATTTCGAATAGAAATATAATTAGCCCACAAAATTTAAATTAAAGCAAACATCGTAAAAGGCAAAGTTTAAAATGTAGAAATAGTTATAGTCATACTTTCTCTTTAACAGGCCAGGTGAATGAGCTTGATTTTATAAAAACGAAAGGGGTCGAACAGTTAGAAATCAAACAAAATGTATTTTGGTGTAAAATTAACTAAAAGAAAAAAAAAAGTCATACAATATGAGCATTTTTAACAAGTGTTTACAACCTTTTAAATTGCTTAAACTCACATTATACATAATAAACATTTTACTAGTTAATGTGAAATTATAAATGTGGGATTATGATAAAAATGTACAAGTTAGTTTTGCAAATAGGGGTAGTATTGGAAGAATTTTCATGACATATTGAGTCTGAAGCAAGGAACTTTTGATATGCCAATCTTAAAAAACAAATAAAATTATTATCCTAACCATCTTTGGTTCTTTATAATGTAGTATATAGGACAATAGTGGGTCTAAAACAATTTGGATGATTCTTTTTGGATGAACATTTTGGTAAAGTTTTAATGTTATTAACTTAAAAAACCTGGACCACAATGGATGTAAAATTACTTTACATGGTCGGTATACTAGTTGGGCTTGTCCGATCGACCAAGCAGCACAAACTTGGTATGGCCATAGTTTCTTTTGCAACAGGGTGACAAAGGTGTGTGTATCTGATCCGTGGTCTGTAACTCGAATGGATTTGTGAACCGGTGGGAATGTGGGAGAATGGTAAAAACCGATCGATAACTCAAAAAATAATTGTAGTAAAACGTCTATATAGTTTATTTATTTTAGAGTTAATAGCCATTTTCGTCCCTGAGGTTTGGGCTAGTTTGCCACTTCAGTACAAAAGTTTTTTTTTTTGCAATTCCTTCCCTGAGGTTTGGATTTTTTTGCCAAATTCGTTCTTTTCACTAACCCAGTTAAAAAAGCTCGTTAAGATCAGGGGTATTTTTGTCTTTTTACTTATAATTTAAAATTTTAATTAAAATCTTACCCCACCCCATCCCTACCCCACCCCACCCCACCCTATATCTATCTCTCTTTCACTCACTCTCTCTCTCTTTGTCTTTCTCTTTCTCTTTCTCTCTCTCTCTCTCTCTCTAAATCTCTGTAGATTATTTGAAGAAGAATAATTTTGACTTATTAATAATAATAATAATAATAATAACAATAATAATAATAATAATAATGTACCTGGAGAACTGAAGCACCATAGGATGAAGAAGTAGAGCATGATAACAATAGGAATAAGATGAATGAGCTTATACTTGATTGCTGACGTGGAGGTTTCTCTACGGGCAACGGATGAAGCTGGATTGTAGATAGGGAGATCGCCGGTGATGTCGGCCGCATACATCGAACGCTTCCGCCATGACTGCTTATTCATCTGAAACTGCTTATTCATCTGAAACTGCCGCATCTGATCGTCTTTACGGTCTAGACTCTTCCGTGACTTGGTTGTCAAGATTGACCCATTTGGAGAGATACCCAGTTCATTTGGTGACTTGGTTAACCTCCAGAACCTATCTTTATCTTCTAATTCTCTATCCGGGTCAATACCCGGATCCATATCCGGGTTGTCAAGATTGACCCATTTGGATCTGAGTTCTAATCAGTTCAATGGGACTATTCCTAGATCCATATCTGAAATAAAGGGTTTGAAGTATTTGAATCTTGCTAAGAATAATTTTCATGGAGTTATGCCTTTTAATGCTTCATTTATAAGTAAATTGGATGTGTTTAAGGTTAATGGGAATGATAATTTGTGTTATAAATCATTCAACTGTTTTGAAAAAATTGAAGCTTGGGATTGCTGCTTGTGATAAACATGGGCTGCCAATTATGCCGCCGCCTGCGACGGATGAGCTGTCGTCTTCGGTTGATGATATGAGTAGTGGTGACTATGATGATGGTGGTGGTGATGGAAAGAAGAAGAATGGTGATGATCATGGACCTAATAAGGTGGTTCTTGGTGTGGCCATTGGGCTTTCTGCTGTTGTGTTTTTGATTATTTTCTTGTTTATATTGTCTAAATGTGGTGGTAGATGTTGTTGCTGTTAGATTAGTTATTAGTATTACTATTAGATTGGATTAATATTTGTTTTATTCATTTGGTGAAGATGATGAGATGCAGGATGGATATATACTTTTGGAAATGTTGTTATTATTATTGTTATCAGAGATTGACATATTAGGGGTAAATGCCAAATTCGTCCCTGAGGTAAGGTTGAATTATAAATGCCAAATTCGTCCCTGAGAGGTAAAAAGACAACCCTACCCCTGACATTAACGAGATTTTTTAACTGGGTTAGTGAAAAGGACAAATTTGGCAAAAAAATCCAAACCTCAGGGAAGGAATTGCAAAAAAAAAAACTTTTGTACTGAAGTGGCAAACTGGCCCAAACCTTAGGGACGAAAATGGCTATTAACTCTTTATTTTATCTTATTTATTTTTATAATTTACTTAAGTTATGTCTAGAGTGTAGGTTATTTTGACCGAAACTATTTCAGTTATGGTATTTTTTTAATGTTGTCAGTTACTTTAGCTGATTTTAGTATGAAGTGTAACATCCGACCCCTCTCACCACTAATATTGTCTGCTTTACTCCGAATGTGTTCCCCATCAAAAAGCTCACGAATTTGTTTTTGTTGCCCCAATGGAAACTTCCCAGGAAGTCACACATCCCGATACCACAAATTACCAATCTCCCCCTAGCCATAGCCGATGTGAGATTTGCCTAGGTTATTACAATGGTCCATGTTAATATCTCATGATACCATCATCATCTTGTTTAACTTCAAGACCAAAAAAGAAAGAGAGTTCACCCATCATGCTCATCTCAAACTTTAATTTCATCATCGTCTTAAAACCTTTAAACTAATCTTTGTTGGTTGACCTGGAGGTTATGTCATCCATATATACTTCAACAAGGATGATGTCATTTCCAACCATCCTTTTGAACAAGGTAAAGTCAATCTTTCGTCTAGTAAATCCATGCTTAATCAGATGTTTCTACAACATTTCATACCATGCTAGAGGAGCTTATTGAAGACCATAAAGAGCTTTGCTCAGTTTAAGTAGTGATTAGGAAAATGAGGATCTTCGAACCCATTAGGCTGACAAACATATACTTCTTCATTTACCAACTATTGAGAAGATTAACATTGATAATTTTAAAACCCTAGGCATATTCCACACCGGTTCTAGCCAGAAGAGACTTTTGATTCATAAGAAATCTGCTGCCTTTTTAATCACCAACACGTTTTGGACATATATGAATGTGGAGCACATGAAGGCTCCACAGTTAAGCGTACTCATGTGGAAGTAGTATCAGGATGCGTAACCTCCAAGGAAGTCTCCACCGGGGCAATCAAAAATAAATCTGTGAGCTCCTGGATGATCAACCCATTAGGATCAAATCAGAAAATTACCTACAAAAAACTTTTAGTTGTCTTTTCTTGAAAAGATTACAAAACTACATGCAATTACAGTTTTAACTATTTTTAGGTTGGTTCCCGTTATTAATATATTGTTCTCGGAGAGTTTAAGAAGAGAAAGATGGTTAAAAGTTTTCAAATAAGGAACAAACATCATAACAACAGCTACGATAATAGTGGTTCTAAAATTAACAATTTGGATGATTAATTATTTTTTGGGTGAACATTTTGGTAAAGAACTTTATATGTGTCAGTTGTCAATGTCGGCCGACACATATAGTGTTATATGTGTGATATTGGTCGCAAACCTTTTATGTTCAGCCAAACCTTGCAACCAATCTATCATGTATAAGCTAGGGGTGTGCATGGGTCAGTTTGGTTCGGTTTTTACGATCAACCGTAACCATAACCGCTACTTAGGTTATAGAATTTCCTTAAACATAACCAAATTTCGGTTACGGTTACTCGGGTATGAATTATATTGGGTTCAGTTATGGTTATTTTGGTTATTAACAAAAAAAGCCAACTAAAACTATCTTTCAAGTAAACTATAAAATTAAAAGACAATCTAAAAAAATCGGAATCTATAATATTGGACTTATCTTGAGCTATTTTTTATAAGGCTATCAAGACTACACTTTCTAATTATACTACTAATGTTGGATCCTTTTTACTAAGATATTAACCAAAAAAAAAAAAAAAAAAAAAAACCTTTGATTATAAATTTAGTTCATCAAAACAAAAAAACACTACTTCAAGATCATTTTGTTAATAGCATACTTTTATTATAGTTAAAACCCTAAACATAGTAAATGTAAAACATTAATCTATTACATTAACTTAACATTACAAGTTTGGTTATATCGGTTAGAAAAAGCTTCATAATTAACCATAACCATAGCCGCTCGGTCCATTAAAGAAATTCATAACCATAACCATTGGTTATCTTGGTTATTGGTTAGAATCGGTTCGGTTATATGTTATTGCCGTTAAGTTGCTCACCCCTATAATCCCACATATATGACACGTATAGTGTTTTATGTGTCATATAGGTCTTCAATATTTTATGTATTGCCAAACTTTGCAACAATTAATATTTGTCGGGTTTAAACGTGTAGATTGATAACCAATGTTTGTATCCATGATCATCAATGTTTGTACTCCCAAATTAATGTTTGTTAGTGACACTTTTATATTTGTATCTAAAACTTCGGTGTTTAGAAAATGTGATCCATGGCAACGCGCGGGTAGCAATACTATTGTATTCTAACAAACTTTTTTAAGTCACATATTACCTTCAAAACATAGAGTACATGTGCTCTTTGCAATAGATACATTATTTAATTCGCTACATCAACTTTTTTTTTGAACAATTACTTTCATTAGCAACGGCTAGCACTCAAAACGAGAACCGCCAAATCAAGTATACATATACAAAGGATCGGTGGACCACTCTTTCCAAACAATATCGGTACATCAACTATTATCTTATTTAAATACTTCAACATATATGTACTAAAACTTACATGATTAAGACGGTTGCAGCAATAATAATATAAAACGTTTTCTTAATACTTCAATTAATGATTTAAATTTACACTTAATATTTATATTTTTATGACTAAATACTATTTGAGTCATGTATAAGTACTTAAGTATACAATTACTAAAAATTTTAATAATAATATAATCAGCGTTTAAGACAGGTCGAGTTATATTATGCTCTCCAAAAGAGCCTTGGTGATTATTGATTATCCAGTTAATTCTATTTGTTGTTTGTGAATTTATATATTAGTTCTATCAGGCTATGCGGTGTGGAAACCCACCCCCATTCCGCATCAAAAAAAACCACCAATAGCGCCCCCATCCATTTCATGAGTGCCATTGCAGGGCACCATTGAACGAGCACGAGCACAATAACGATGGTTAACAAGCATATTTGGCGAGTCTTACTTAAAAAAATTATAAAAGGGAATGCTATTGAGGGTAAACGATTACTAGCATGTCAAATGGAGGCATTATTTTTACGTGGCGGCTGATGTGGCACAATGAAGCCCCTATGGGATCCATTCCTTACTGACCAGTCTTAGCAAATTGATTTTAAAAGTAAATTTCGTAAGACAAAACGTGCAACGTGCGGCAAAAAACATAAGAAACCGTGGCAACGCACGGGCATTTCCACTAGTTTAGTATTATTATATAGTTAAGACCTCATTAGGAATAAAATTTTATATTAAAATTAAAAGTAATGTAAAAGATAAATGTGAGAGAGTAATTCTTGTAGTCACAGGTAGTATTATTTGGATTCATTTAATATAAATAATTTAGAAACCTGTGTGATAAGGAAACAACCGGTGAGAGGTATAATCAAACAATCTACTAATTGATCAAAACTCAAAAGCAAAATTTTGAGTGAAATGAGGTGCAAAAAATTAAAGAATCATTGTCGGATCGACACAAGAATTGAATATCGTGCGCGTATCGGATCGATAGCAGAATCAACGATCCGGTTAGTTGTTATATGTGGGTGTTTATGGATAAGATAATAATAATAATAATATGAGAGCACATGCACAAAAACACACACAAAGGGTTGCGCTTGTTAATAGAAATGGCAAAAGTTACAAATAAGCTAAGGCATGGGGTATTTATACTACTCCTTCATACATATCCATGACATGTACACTTATGGCCTTCATACATGTGGGGTGGGGGGGGGGGGAGGTTACATATATGGCCCTCATACATGTGGGGGGCACATGTATGAGATATGTTGGAGGTTTGCGTTACATAATAAATTCCCAAAATACCACTAAGCCTATATAAACACGATAATGCAACCCGATAACGTCTTAAACGCAATACAATCATGCCTACGACTATTATGGACCGATCACTAGCCGGGGACATACACGAAGTGCACTAACAATCATGTTGTGCGATGAAACCATGAAAAGAAGAATCGCGTGATACAATCAAAGACACTCAAAATTCATGTGATATAAACCTATTTGTGATCAAAGATGGAAAATATAGAACTAAGGAATGTTTCTTTGTTTGTGATAGACAAGGCAGAAAGAAAGAATCTCATGAAGTCGAAGAGCTTGGAAGGATAAATCAAAACTGGGGTAGAGAATGTTAGCATAATTTTTCTTATATAGTTCCATGCGGACACATAACTCTCGCAAACCTCACGGAGTCTGAGAATAAGATTAATATGTATCAAATTAGTCAAGCAAGACTGACATACATTAAGAAGTTATTTGATAACACCGAACATCATTAGATAACCGACAACTTAAAACAACACACGCCCTTATTATATGGTCCATATCTTACACAAAAGAATAATAAACAAATGAATTATTTCAGCAAGGGATGCATAATTATCACAAGGATTAGAAACAAATGAAATTAATATTTTCGTAGAAACTCAATAATGTGTTTGTTGATTTCATCAGGCTTCTCTTGATTGATGAAATGAGCTGCACCATGTATCACAACAACGTCTTCCAAGAGTGGAACATCATTTTTGAACTCATCACCTAGTATGTAGTCCTTGTTAAACATTTCTAGGCACCAATCTTGGTCTCCAATGATGAATTTTGCTGGCACTTCCACTTTAACACCTCTATATGCCGCACTGATCTCCCAGTCCCTACAACCATGTAAGCAAAACCCGAAATGAATATATATAAAGATTCTTATAAATTAAATGTGCGCGCTATATATGATTTATACTAAAATACTTGTTATTGGCAAAGCGAAACTTACAAACGAAGAGCTCGATAATAGTTGATACCGCCGGTTATTGTGGTCTTTTCGAGTTGGCTAGAAAAGTATTGGATATCTGCTTCGGATAACCAAGGTGGCAAGGTAACTGGGACATCATTAGGCGAATGTCGAAATCCTTTTCCTTTAGATATATACAATGGTTCAGGGTCTCTGTATGTTAAGAACTTCTTTAAAAATGTTGGAAGACCCATACTTGCAACCTCAGCTTCGATTTCTCCAGGTTCCTACACCCATAAAAGAAATACAAACATGAGATTTCAATCACTAAATGGAAACACCATAGATCTTAATGCAAATGCAGTCTAGCTACCTGAAACCGAACAATGTAATTATCCTCTCCGTATGCCTTTCTTAGGAGCTGGACGACGTCTTCATCTGGGGTATACCGAATAAAAGGGACACTCATGTTTACCAAAGCTTTGACTCTATCTGGCCTAAACGTGCACAAGTACCATGCAACGATGGAGCCCCAGTCATGACCCACAACATACACCGTTTCACCTTCGTTTGTGATGGCATCAAGAAGCCCGATCATGTCACCAACCAGATCGATGATGCTGAACTTGTTATGGTCAGCGACGGGTGCACCCGTTGTGTCACCATAGCCACGGAGGTCTGGTGCCACAGCCCGATAACCATGATCAGCCAAATACATAATCTGGTGTCGCCAGGAATACCAGAGCTCAGGGAAGCCATGGATGAGCAAGACCAAGGGACCATCACCCTTTTCAGCTATGTGGATGTTCATCCCATTTGCACTTACAACTGTCTTGTGTTGGATCCCCTCCATTTTGTTTTCTTTAGCTAGCTTGTAATTAAGTAATTTGCAGGAATATTAAGATAGATAGACAGATATATGTTCTAGGGTCTGCCTGCACATGTAGATTTATACTAGTTGTGTAACCAGGCAGCGCCAGCTTCTCTGGAACATCTTGATGAAAGTAAGTCGTTCTATGTGTGTTCCCTTGAGGCGGCTGATTTTCAATAAAGGTGTCATTGTGGTGATATAATATTTGCAGAACCAAGTTGGGCATATATATTATATTATATATTTGCAGTTCAAATCTAGAAGGGGTGGCCTACTATATTCTACCAAGCATGACCTATTGACCGAAGCTGACTTCTCTTATTCAATAATCAATACCCATTGCTAGAGCAGAAAATTACCTTACCTACTAGCCCGCTAATTTTAAATTAAAGCAATTCTATTGTTTTACCCGCCTCAGACTGAGACTGAAATTAAATAATACAGTTATATTGATTATTGTACACCCATCGTAGAGTTAGAAATGTTGATTAAAATTATTTTAATTTACAACCACATAAAACCTGACAGTTATGAATAGAAATATTGATTAGCCCACTAATTTTAAATTAAAGCAATTCTATTGTTTTACCCGCCTTAAACTGAGACTGAAATTAAATAATACAGTTTTGATTATTATTGTACACCCATCGTAAAGTTAGAAATGTTGATTAAAATTATTTTTATTTACAAACACATCAAACCTGACAATTTCGAATAGAAATATAATTAGCCCACAAAATTTAAATTAAAGCAAACATCGTAAAAGGCAAAGTTTAAAATGTAGAAATAGTTATAGTCGTACTTTGTCTTTAACAGGCCAGGTGAATGAGCTTGATTTTATAAAAACGAAAGGGGTCGAACAGTTAGAAATCAAACAAAATGTATTTTGGTGTAAAATTAACTAAAAGAAAAAAAAAGTCATACAATATGAGCATTTTTAACAAGTGTTTACAACCTTTTAAATTGCTTAAACTCACATTATACATAATAAACATTTTACTAGTTAATGTGAAATTATAAATGTGGGATTATGATAAAAATGTACAAGTTAGTTTTGCAAATAGGGGTAGTATTGGAAGAATTTTCATGACATATTGAGTCTGAAGCAAGGAACTTTTGATATGCCAATCTTAAAAAACAAATAAAATTATTATCCTAACCATCTTTGGTTCTTTATAATGTAGTATATAGGACAATAGTGGGTCTAAAACAATTTGGATGATTCTTTTTGGATGAACATTTTGGTAAAGTTTTAATGTTATTAACTTAAAAAACCTGGACCACAATGGATGTAAAATTACTTTACATGGTCGGTATACTAGTTGGGCTTGTCCGATCGACCAAGCAGCACAAACTTGGTATGGCCATAGTTTCTTTTGCAACAGGGTGACAAAGGTGGGTGTATCTGATCTGTGGTCTGTAACTCGAATGGATTTGTGAACCGGTGGGAATGTGGGAGAATGGTAAAAACCGATCGATAACTCAAAAAATAATTGTAGTAAAACGTCTATATAGTTTATTTATTTTATCTTATTTATTTTTATAATTTACTTAAGTTATGTCTAGAGTGTAGGTTATTTTGACCGAAACTATTTCAGTTATGGTATTTTTTTAATGTTGTCAGTTACTTTAGCTGATTTTAGTATGAAGTGTAACATCCGACCCCTCTCAGCACTAATATTGTTTGCTTTACTCCGAATGTGTTCCCCATCAAAGAGCACACGAATTTGTTTTTGTTGCCCCAATGGAAACTTCCCAGGATGTGGGATTTGCCTAGGTTATTACAATGGTCCATGTTAATATCTCATGATACCATCATCAT